>CM053583.1:146875921-146906695 GCA_028627135.1 Pseudochirops cupreus
CAAACCCAGTACCTATATGAACACAACTACAAAATGCTTTTCACACAAATAAAATCAGATCTAACCAACTGGAAAAACATCAATTGCTTGTGGCTGGGTCAAGCTAATATAATAAAAATGACAATTTTACCCAAATTAAATTACATATTTAGTGCAATACCAATCAATCTACCCAAAAATTACTTTACTGAGCTAGAAAAAATAGTGACAAAATTCATTTGGAAGAACAAAAGGTCCCGAATATCAAGACAATTAATGAAAAGAAATGCTAGGGAAGGGGACCTAGCTATACCAGATTTTAATCTCTATTGTAAAGCAGCAGTCATCAAAACTACTTGGTACTGGCTGAAGAATAGAGCAGTGGATCAATGGAATAGATTGGGTACAAATGACTCAGTAGTCAATGATTATAGTAATACACTGTTTGATAAGCCCAAAGACCCCAGTTTTGGGGAAAAGAACTCACCATTTGACAAAAACTGCTGGGAAAACTGGAATATAGTATGGCAGAAACTGGGCATAGACCTAACACTGTACACCAAAATCAAGTCCAAATGGGTACATGATCTAGGTATAAAGGCTGATACTGTAAATAATCTGGGGAAGCAAGGAATAGTCTACCTGTCAGATTTATGGAGTAGGGAAGACTTTATGACCAAACAAGAGTTAGAGAGCATTCTAAAATGTAAAATGGATAATCTTGATTACATTAAATTGAAAAGTTTCTATACAAAGCCAATGTAACCAAGATTAAGAGGGAAGTGGGAAACTGAGAAAGAATTTTTACAACCAGTGTCTTTGATAAAGGCCTCATTTCTAAAATATAGAAGGAATTATCTAAAATCTATAAGAATACAAGTCATTCCCCCTTTGATAAATGGTCAAAGGATATGAACAGGCAATTCTCAGAGGTAGAAATTAAAGATATCTATAAGCATATGAAGAGATGCTCTAAATCACTCTTGATTCGAGAAATGCAAATCAAAACAACTTTGAGGTACCACATCTCACCAGCCAGATTGGCTAAAATGACAGAACAGGAGAATGATAAATGCTGGAGAGGATGTGGAAAAATTGGAATATTAATGCATTATTGGTAGAGCTGTGAACTGATACAACCATTCTGGAGAGCAGTCTGGAACTATGCCCAAAGGGCTATAAATAATTGCATACCCTTTGACCCAATAACACCACTTCTGGGATTGTATCCCAAGGATATCTTGGAAGAGGGGGGAAGATCCATATGTACAAAAATATTTGTTGCAGCTTTCTTTGTGGTGGCAAGAAGCTGGAAATTGGGGCGATGCCCATTGATTGGGGAGTCAAGTTGTGGTGTATGAATGTGATGGAATACTATTGTGCTATAAGAAGTGGGGATGAGATGGACTTCATTTTTGCCTGGAGAGGCTTATGTAAACTGATGCTAAGCGAGAAGAGCAGAACCAGGAGAAATGTGTACACAATCACAGACACATCATATGTGTGATCACCAACCTTGATAAACTGGACTCTTCTCAGCAATGCACAGTTATAAGACAACTCTACAAGTCTCAGGATGGAAGGAGATACCTACATTCAGAGAAAGATCTAGAAAGAACAGAGTTTAAATGGAGACTGAAGCAACCTATATGCTATCACTCTTTTCCATGTTTGGTTCTGTTTCCTTTTTCCCATTGTTCACTCCATTGGTTACAACCCTTCTATACAACCAGACTAACGTCCAGCATGAAAGTATTTGCAGATTCTATACTTGACTGCATATCGCCATGGGTGGTGAGGGGAAGGAGGGGAGAAAACTTGAAACTCAAGGGACTCTGGAACTGAATCTTGTAAACTAAAAGTAAATAAACAAATCAATTAAAAAAGAAAACACATACAGCAATAGCTTATTAGAATTAATATTGTTTCTTTTTATCTTAAAATATTGTTCCATGAAGAATTGTTGACTTCTGTTTTGAAGAATACACACACACACATACACACATTTATTTTCACAAATGAGGTATTTGAGGGAGAATATTTAAGAGAGGTAACTGAATTCACCAAGGGAGGAAAATATTGTTAGACCCCCAAGAACCCTGGCCCTTACTCTTAAACTACAAATGTACAATGCTTTCCCCAGGGTTATCTACAGGGTACAAAAAATACAAATAAATAGTGTACTGATTTTATTTTCAGGAAATATTCAAAACTGATGAACAGTCATGTTATGATAAACAACCCCATAGGCTGATTTTGCAAAATCACCTATCTGCTCCTAGCTAAGTACAGCAAGCAGGAAAACCCAAATTTAACTAGTACCCTATCTTTCTTCAAATATGCAACAGGCAACTGAAATTGAAAGCAAACTGGTCTTGTCACTAGATGTTCCTTTGAGTTTACATTTCTCCAGTTTCTACATTGCTCGGCCCCTCAGTCCCAGTAAAATGAGACTAATGGAACTCTAATTCTGATAGTGTGCACAGACACTTTCTTCATACTCATTAGCTCCTCCTTTCTACTCTTTTCTGGAACCCTTCATAACTGGCATGCTCTACTCTAGAATAGAAATTACCAGGTTCCTGGATGAGTGCTCTCTCTCTTCCTAGACTCCAGGAACTGGCACTCCATCAAGCCTATTTGATTCAAGATCCCTCCCCATCCTATATAACTCAGAAATAACTTTGATCCAGAATCTGGTATGACTATGGAATTGAAAAGGTCAAGGTTAATAAGCATTTGTTGCCCTGAAGCTTGGGCCAGAGAGTATTAACAAGATCTCAGTGTGTGTAGCCATTTATCACAGTTGCATTCTCCAACTTCTGGGTGCAGCCTCTAACAAGACCATTATACGTGTTCTCTTTTAGCCATTGCCTGAAGGCTGCTGTGCCAAGGTTTCCCCCTTGATGACCCAATTTGTATCCCTTCTCTACATCTTTGCAGACCCACTCTGAAAGTACTTGTGTTGGCCCTAGAGTGAAGCAGGGACGTAAAGAGGCCATATGATAGGGTATGTACAGTTTTGTAATCCTTTGGGCATAGTAATAAATTGTTTTCCAGAATGGTTGGACCAGTTCACAACTCCACCAATAGTTCAGTTTTCCTTATCATTTGTCATTTCTGACCTCAAGTTTGTTTTAATTTGTATTTCTCTAATCAATAGTGATTCAGAGCATTTTTCCCGTTACTATAGATAGCTTTGATTTCTTCTTCTATATGAACTACCTGTTCATATACTTTGACCATTTATCAATTGGGGAATTGCTTTTAATTTTACAAATTTGACTCAGTTGTATACTCAGTATATATTTAAGAAATAAGGTCTTTATCAGAGAAACTTGCTGTAAAATTTTTTATATTACTTCCTTGTCAGTGGTAATTTATTTTTAGCAAAATGTAGTTTCCCTGATTATCTCTTTTAATTAGGTCTGCTTTTGCTTTGTCTGAGATCATGGTAGCTAGCTCTGCCTTTTTTTTTTTACTTCAGCTGAAGCATATCAGATTCTGTTTGAATCCTTTATTTATCCTCTGTGTGTGTCTTTCAAGTGAGTCTCTTCTAAATGACATGTTGTTGGATTCTGTGTCTAATCAATTCTGCTATCTGCTTCCATTTTATGAATAAGCTCATCCCATTCACATTTACAGTTATGATTACTGTGTATTTCCCTCCATCCTGTTTTTTTTCTGTTTCTTCCTGTCTCTTTTTAATCCTGTCTCTCTTCAAAAGTCTATTTTGCTTCTAACCACTGCCTCCATTAATATGTCCTATCCTTTATCATTCCCTCACCCTATTTCTTTTATCCTCCTCTCCTTCTGTTCCCCTATTGGGTAAGTTTCATTTCTATACATAACTAAGTGTCTTTATACATTCGTTTTTCTTTGAACCAGTTATGCTGAGAGTGGAGGTTTATGCATTGCTTGCAACCCTCTCCCCAGTTTTCCCCTCCATTGTAAAAGCTCTTCCTTGCATACCTCTTTTATGTCAGAAAAGTTTCCCTATTCTACCTCTCCTTTCCCCCTTCTCCTAGTCACTAGGACCTAGTTCATGCCTCTATCACTCGCTTTTATTTTGAGATCATTCCAACATAATTGACTCACACCCATGCCCTCTCTTTACATAAACTCCTTTTAACTGCCCTAATAACAATAAAATTCTTAGGAATTATGTGTATTACCTTCCCATATAGGAATGCAAACAGTTTTACTTAATTTAGTCCTTTATTATTACTCTTTTATATTTACCTTTTTATGCTTCTCTTGAGTCTTCTGTTTGAATGTCAAATTTTCTACTTCACTCTGGTCTTTTCATCAGGAATGCTTGAAAGTTCTCTATTTCCTTAAATATTCATTTTTCCCCCTGAAGGATTACACTCATTTTTTTTCTGGGTAGGTGATTCTTGATTGTAAACCTAGTTCCTTTGCCTTCTGAAATAACATATTCCAAGTCCTCCACTCCTTTAACATTTTGAAGCTGCTAAATCTTGTGTGATCCTGACAGTGGTTTCACAAATTTGAATTGTTTCTTTCTGTTTGAAGTTTTTTCTCTTTGACTTGGGAACTCTGGAATTTCAGTATAAAATTCCTGGAATTTTTGTTTTTGGAACTCTTTCAATTTCTATTTTACCATTTGGATTAAGATATCAGGGCAGTTTTCCTTGAAAATTTCTTGACAGATGATTTCTAGGCTCTTTCTTTCATCTTGGCTTTCAGATAGTCCAATAATTCTTAAATGATCTCTCCTTGATCTGTTTTCCAAGTCAGTTGTTTTTCCAGTGAGATAGTTCACATTTTATATTCTTCCATGTTTTTGTTTACTTGACTTTGTTTTATGGTTTCATGATGTCTCACAGAGTCATTAGCTTCCACTTGCCTGATTCTGCTTTTTAAGAAGTTTTTTTTTTCAGTGAATTTTTGTGCCTCCATTGCTGTTAGGCCAATTTTGTGTTTTAAGGTACTATTTCCTTCAGTATCTTTTTGTGCCTCTTTTATCAAGCTCTTAAGTATATTTTCATAATTTTCTTGGGGGGGGGGATGGAATCAAGATGGCAGAGTAAGAGCAGGGACTTAACTTGAGCTCTCCCCCAACCCCTCCAAATACCTGTAAAAATGACTCTAAACAAATTCTAGAACTACAGAACCCACAAAATGACAGAGTGAAGCAGATCTCTAGCCCAAGACAGCCTGGAAGGTTGACAGGAAGGGTGTGATACACCAGACTGGGAGTGTAGCACAGTCCAGCATGGGCCATGCCAGCACAGATAGGGCCAGAGCAGGCATCAGGACACTGAATCACTGGCAGCTGTGGCAGTTTCCAGGCTTCTCAACCCAAAAAGACCAAGAAGCATAGAAGGTCAGTGGGAAAACTCTATGGGATCTGGGTGATCTGGCCCAAGCCATAGGGTGGTGAAGGTGGTGGCAGCAGGAACAGTGGCTTCTTCTGGAGCTTTGGGCCCACAGATGGTGGGGGGGATAGAGCAGCTGAGACAAAACCCCTGAAACCTGGGACAGTACACCCATACCCACACCCACCCCTACTGGAATCAGAGTCCTGTCTTGAAAAAGAGTTAGTAAGTCAAGTATTTGACTGGGAAGATAAGCAAACAGTATAAAAAAAAAGTCAAACTATAGAGTCTTACTTTGGTGACAAAGAAGATCAAAACATACAACCAGAAGAAGACAACAAAGTCAAAGCTCTTACATTTAAAGCCTCCAAGAAAAATATGAATTAGTCTTAGGCCATGGAAGAGCTCAAAAAGGATTTTGAAAATCAAGTAAAAGAAGTAGATGAAAAATTGGGAAGAGAAATGAGAGTGATGCAAGAAAATTGTGAAAACTGGGTCAACAGCTTGCTAAAAGAACCCCCAAAAGAAAATAACACTTTCAAAAATAGACTAACCCAAATGGCAAAAAAGGTCCAGAAAGTCTATGAGGAGAAAAATGCCTTAAAGAGCAGAATTGGCCAAATGGAAAAGGAGGTCCAAAAGCTCATTGAAGAAAATAATTCCTTCAAAATTAGAATGGAGCAAAAGCTGATGACTTTATGAGAAATCAACAAATTATGAAACAGAACCAAAAGAGTGAAAAACAGAAGACAACATGAAATACCTCATTGGAAAAACCACTGACCTGGAAAACAGAAGCAAGAGTGATCATTTTAAAAGTATTGAACTACCTGAAATCCATGATCACAAAAAGAGTCTAGACATCATCTTTCAAGAAATCATCAAAGAAAACTGCCTTCTTATCTCTTTCCCCCTTGCTTTCTTGCAGAGCAAGATAGATTTCTAACCCCATTGCCTATATATCTTAAAGTTGCATGTAAAAAACAATTTTATAGAAGACTGGGGGAAGGTATAATCAGAATGCATGCTATTTTGGGGTGGGGAGAGAGATGGGGAGAAAATTTGGAACTCAAAATCATGTGGAAATGAATGTTGAAAAGTAACAATAAATATAGTAATTAATGAAAAAAAGAAAAAATAATTTTCTTGCATTATTCTCATTTTTCCCCCATTTTCCCCTCGACCACTCTTATCTTTCTCTTTAAAAAAAAATCTTTCAGGAATTCTTGTTTGGCTTGGGTCTAATTAGCATTTTTCTTTGAGACTTCTTTTGTGGTAGTTGTTTTTATGTTGTTTTCTTCTTTTAAATTTATATCTTGATCTTCCCTGCCACCATAGTAATGTTTTATGATCAATTTTTTTGTTGTTGTTTGCTCATTTTTCCAGTCTATTTCTTAACTTTGAAATTTATGCTAAAGTTGGGTTCTGCTAACCTGGGGTTGCAGAGGCACTGTTGCAAGCTTCAAGACTTTTCTATGCTGCTGTTTCCAGAGCAAGTTCTGGAGTCTGTAGGTTTTTGGTGCTTCCAAGGTTGTGTGATCCAGGGAGAGGTCTGGTCGCTGGTGTCGGTGCACTGGCCTTTACCCAGGAAAAGCCCCTTATCCCCTGCAGCTATGTGTGCTGGTGCTCCTCTCTGCTTTGACACTGTGACTAGGGCCCCTACTCCCTTCTGACTGATCACCAGCATTCTTCTCTACTCTCGAACTGTGACCCAGAACTATGCATGGACAATAGAGCTACCAATCAGTGCCTGCCCTTTCCAACACTAGCAGAGGATCCTCTGTAATCTCTTTCTGAGCAGTTGTCCAGTCCCCTCACCATCTCTGGGCTGAGAGCTCCCCAGGCTGCTGCTGTGGACATTGTTGCCACCACAGAGTGTTTTAACCCCAGCAGACTCTGCCAGACCTCAATGCTGCAGTTACAGACCTTTCCCGCCTACCTCCTAAGCTTTCTTAGGCCAGAAAAATGTCTCACCCTGATTTTTGTGTTGGCTCTGCCTCTCCAAAATTTGATTTGACATGCTGTTTTAAGATTGTTTGGAGAGGAGAGTTCACATGGGTGAATCCCCTAATCTGCTATCTTGGCTACACTTTGAGAATGATTCTCACTTCTGATTCTCCTCCCCACTCTAACACTTGTCAATGGCCTTCTCCTTTGGATTTTATTTTCAACTTTGTTTTTTTATGTCTTTTATGTACTTATATCGTGTAATTAGAGCAACTTCTATTTTATATTGTAGTATTTCCCCCTACTATACTGTAAGCTACTAGAAGACTGTGCCTCATTGATGGGCATATATAGAGTATAGACAGCATGCAAGCATACCCAGGGCCAAGCAGTTTTATAGTAAAAGCTCTGTTCGTAGTGACAAAGAATTAGAAGCTGAGGAGGTGTGCTTGGCTGATCAAGTTATGGTAATATGAATGTAGTAGAATGCTATTGTGCTCTAAGGAGTGGTGAAGGGATGGTTTCAAAGAAACTTGAAAGACATGCATGAACTGATAGAAAGTGAGCAGAAACAGGAGAATATATGTAATAATAATAACAATAATAATCTTGTAAAAACAATTAACTTTGAGAGACTTAGGGATTTTGATCCACACAGTGACTAAACATATTTCCAGAGGACTCATGATGAAATATGCTACCCACCTCCATATTTTGGGAGCGGGGATGTGCAGGGACATGGCCAATGTGGGAATTTTACTATACTTGACTATATGTAAACTTGACTATATCCCTGTTTTTAACAGGGATGGGAAAAAGAGTCAGTGATGTTTATCCTAAGTTTTGCTGGAACAACAGCTTTATACACACTTAAGTCTTAATTAAACATAGCAAAATACCCTTCACACAGTAGTGATTTAATAAAAATTTGCAGAATGAATGTACCAATATGCATTCTCTTTGTCATTATGCCCCGTAGAATGGTGTTAAAATGTCAGAAAAGTCTTAACCAAATTAACTATAGCTAATCCACATACAGTATGGGAACTATGTAGTCTGAGAACCTCAAGCAGAGATTCAGGGTTTATTTTCTTATGCTTTTATAAATCTTCTAGTCTATCTGGGCAGTGCTGCTGAACTATTTCCTTTATTTTTCTCTAAATACTGTCCTGTAGTGCTTCATTAATGGCAGGGGCTTCCTTTGCCTATTTGTCACTAAGCTCATTATTCTGGTTTGATTAAAAGAATTCTTTGAGGTCAGTAACACTTTTGTGCTCAAAAAGCACAAAGCTTTGTGAGGCTCGAAATAAGAGGAGATATATAACATAGACTTTTTATTTTTTTGATTTTTGAAACCTTCCAAAATCATGTTTTGGCTGTAATGTAAATGCTGACATGTAAGGAAATCTATGAGTGATGCTTACATTTCAGTCAAATGTTGTGGAAAAACAACAAAACAAATCTGTAAAGAATGTTACCAGTCTTTTCACTCCAGAGGGCCTTCCCCATTCGTCTCATTTCAGGTGAGTGTTTTTGAACCAAATTCTAAAATGCTTGAGCTTAGGGAGAATACTGGCTAATCTTTATTTAAACATAAACATAAAGTTTAGTAAGATTAATTTGAGTGATGGAGTTTACATTTGTGAGGTTAGTGGAAGCTAGTATTCTCAAAATAGCTATAATTCATTTCATTTCCATTCACCAAATACACAGTTTTAGAAGTCACCATGCAAGGCACTAGTGAGGCAAAGCCTCAAAGAGCTTCTATTCTATGGAGGGGATGGGGAGAATAGGAGGAAATGAGTTAGTAAATGCAAAGTAATGCACTGTAATTTCAACAGTGATAATAATAGCTGGCATTTTATATAGTGCCTAGTATGAGCCAGGCACTGAGCTAAGTGCTTTACAAATATTAACTCATTTGTTTCTCACAGCAACTATGAGACCATTAAGATCTCGATTTTACAGCTGAGGAAACTGAGGTTAAGTGACTTGTCCAGCATCACACAGTGTTAGAGTCCAGATCTGAATTCAGGTATTCCTGACTCCAGGACTAGTCCTCTATCCACTGTCCTACTTAACTGCCCAGAACACTGCAAAAACATCTTATAAGAAATACTGTTTGACTAAGAACCCATTAAATGATCAGATATCTGGTCCAATACCTAAACCTTTGCAAGTTAGTAACAAGAGAAATAGGCATTCACCACAATCATTTTAAATAAAACCAAAGGAGAAAAAAGTCTTAAAAACATGCATCAGTTAATGTAACTTAAAGCTTCTCTGTTATAACATAGATGATGAATTCATAAAGGTCATCTAGAAATAAAATTTCCAGCTTTAAAGCAAGATTTCATATGATATTCCACGTGACTTTAGCTGGATTAAACAATTCAGAAACTGAAATTTAGGGTTGTGAATTTCTTTGTCCATGTAAAGGAAAGCATTTTCCCAGTGAGGTTAGCTGAGTTTATTAAAAACAATAACAACAATAAAAGCAACACAACAGCAACTTTCCAGTTTTTTTCTTGAAATCTTTTTACCTTAAATTGTAATAGTTTTCTTAGTCATCAAAACCATCTATACTCTGAGTGATAAGATTTAGACAATCCATGCTCATTGTTTCTTTCTTCGTAGCCACTTAAAAAAATAAATCCTTCAGGAGGACAATTCTTTAGCTCCCCTTTTCATTATTTCCAGAGGCAAAAGCTGGCAGGGCAATTTATAATTCAATTTTTGCTAAATCCACAACACCCAATATATATGTCAGGCGTTTCAACAGCAGGGTACTTTGGGGATAGGTGATAAATTGTACTGATTATAAGTGCAAGCTGTTCTCCAAAAACATCATCTCAAAAGAAGGTGAGTATTATTAAGAAAATGTAATGCATCTTTAGATTGTCCAGAAATATAAGAGATAATCACTTCACATGAGAAAATATTCTCATTTGGTGTTAAACAGTTAAATAGTAAGATTTTTATTGTGTTTTTGATAGCACTCATCTGGAGAGAGAGAGAGGGAAAAAAAGAGCCCATAGTTTCCACAAACCATGTTGGGCTGGTAGACATTCAGCAACCACATACTTCTTAGTGCTGCAATAACTCATCTCTGCCAGGAATGGACTTACTCTGAAACCTGAAACATGGCCCTAATCATTTTAGGGCTATGTTGGTATATGTGAGAAGTATAAATATTATTTTATAATATAATCTCCTCTGATCTTTTAAACATCCTTTCAGTGTTTCCAGGTATTTTCTTGTGTGATATGTCTGACTTAAGCTGTTTATCCATAGGATCAGAAAAACCATGGAGCTTTCTAGGTTATCTGGAGAGGGGGGGGGAAGCTGTAAGGGGAAAAATAAGAAGTGTAAAAATTTTTGTGTATCTGAGACTGAGAAGGAAAGAAAAGAATAGGAGAAAAAGAAGTAGAGGGAAGATGAGAAGAAAGGGAGAGAGAAAAATGGAAGAGTGAGAGAAAGGAAAGCAGAGAGGAAAAGTGAGAATCAGGGAGATAGAGGAAGAATGGAGGTAGGGAGGAGAAAGTAGAAGAAGGCAGGAAAGAGGTGAAGGAAGAAAGAAAGGAGGAAGGAGGGAGAGAAAGGACAAAAAGGGAAAAGGAGAGGGAAAGTAGCAGAGAAGGGGAAGAAGAAGGAAGAGAAGAGAGAGTGCAGTGTTTGACATTCTGATTAGTTAGTGAAGTGATTAAGAGAGCCAAAGAAGTGAGGCAATGGAGAGGGCTAAGAATAGGCAGTGGGATATGGAGCCTTTCACCTCCAGGTCACTGGCTTCAGTTTAATCAGGTTGTTAATGACTCAAAGTCATTGTTACCATCTGAGAGCTGTTTGGGGCTCCACATGAAGTGAGCTGGTGGTCTGCTGTCAGATTCTCATGTACAAATGTCTGGCTCATGAAACCACCTCCCCATCACTTGCCCTCATGTTAGTGGACTCACCCAGAAATACAAATGTTGTGTGAAGGTGATGAGAAAACAAAAGTTCTTTTTTTCCCCTCAGAGGCGTCTTTTCTAAATGAGAAAAAGCTCTTCTAAATAGGAACAGCTGCCTCTGGAGAGCACATGGGCTCATGGTGGGAGCAGGAAGGGAAGAGTAGGTGTTTAATCTCATTTTATTCTGCCCACTGCCTTACACATGGATAAGACAACATTTCTCAATCTCTGGTCTATAGAGCTTTGACTTGGTGTTCCCCATGAGCCCTGCGTTAAGGGTCCCCTGGTAAGATATCAATGTTATCAATATCTTCCCCTTTTAAATTTGAACTTATGTATGCATAAAAATACATTAAGAAATTTGCAGGCATGAAAGGAGGCGTAACTTTTGCCACTTGGTTCTAAATTTCTCGAAACGTCCCTTTTATCCTTAAAGGTAAGACAAGTTCTTGTGGGTTCTGCCACTATATTTCAAGCCTTAAATTGTTCAGTCATCAGATTAATTTTAGTAAACACTGGAATAGCAGGTCACCAGTTTACAAAATAGTTTTCATATATATTTTCTCACTTGATATTCTCAATAACCCTGTAAGACAGGCAGGATGGGTGTTATGGTACCAGTTTTGCCAAGGAGACAATTGTCTTTACAGTTTGATGCAAGTGAAGTTATAACTCCTTCAGTTATAATCAGTAAGTGCTGTTAGGGCCAGGACCAAAACCTTGACTTTCTGACCTAATCTAGTGCTCTTTAATCACTCCTCTCCCTACTTCATGAGCATATTACTTTCTGGCTGTTTGTTAAAGGCTTAAAGAGGGATATTAAGCCGTTTTTAGTACTAGAGCAACAACTCACAACTTTCTGGTTTAATGTATTTGATCTAATGAATGCCCTCTAGTTTAGCAGTTAAAAAAGATATAGTTAATATGGATTTTGTTTGTCCCTACTATTTCTCATCTTGGGCAAGGTGTCCCTTTGGAGTACTGGCTCTTAACAATGATGACAATAATGATGATGCTGATGCTGAAGCTGATGATAATAAACTGCTTTAAGATTTGCAAGGTTCTTTACAATTATTTTCTCATTTTATCCTTACAACAACCCTGGAAGGTAGGTGCTATTTTTCTTCCCATTTTATAGGTGAGGAAACTGAGCCAGACAGAGGTTAAGTGATTGCCTGAGGTCCTACAGCTAGCAAGTATCTAGATTTGAACTCAAGTCTTCTTGCCTCTGGATCCAGCACTCTAACTCCTAGCTGTCTGTATATAGCTGTAATTATTTATGGGGAAGGAAAGGCCTGGTTCCACTAGAACTGCCCAGTGCTTGGAAATTCTCATAGTCTTGGTTGACCCTTTAGGTAAGAATGCTAGCATTTAAGTGAGGAAGATTGACTCCTGCTTCTGACACTTACAGCTATGTAACCCTGGGCAGGTCATGTAAATCCTTTTTGCATAAATTACTGCATCTTAAGATGGAGATGATAATAGGATGCTCATGGGTATTATTGCTGAGAGGTTGATGGCAGTCTTCAATAGAGAAGTATTATTGGACGAGAGGTAGACAAATGTCTTAGTTTGTATAAAGTGGAACGAGGGGGAATTGCAAAGTGTAGGCTAGGAAATGACCTCAATGTCAGCAACATTCAAAATAGGATTTTTTGTATTTATTTATTTTTAGTTTTTAACATTCATTTCCACAAGATTTTGAATTCCATATTTTCTCTCCATCTCTCCTTTACCTACCACCCCAAGATGGTAAGCATACTGATTTGCCTCCATATGCCCTTACCCCCTAACCCTTTACTTTCTTGTAAGGCAAGATGAATTTCAATACCCCTGTATGCCTGTATATCTTATTTCCCAGTTGCATGTACAAACAATTTTTTTAACATTTGTTTTTAAAACTTTGAGTTCCAGATTCTCTCCCTTCTTTCCTCCTCATCCACCCCCATTGAGAAGGCACGTTATTCAATATATACTATACATGTGTAGTTATGCAAAACATTGCAATAGTAGTCATATTGACTAAGTATATTTCCCTCCATCCTATCTGGTGTCCCACTTATTCTATTTTCTCCGTTGACCCTATCCCTTTTCAAAAGTGTTTGCTTCTGACTACCCTCTTCCTCAATCTGCCCTCCCTTCTATCATCCCCCCCATCCCCTTCTTCCCTACTTTCCTGTAGGGTACAATACCCAATTGAATGTATATGTTATTCTCTCCTTAAGCCAAATGAGAGTAAGGGTGACTTATTCATTCCCTTTCACCTACTTGCTGTTCTCCTCCATTGTTAACAGCTTTCTCTTGCCTCTCTTATATGAGATAATTTACCCTAGTCTACCTTCCCTTTCTCCTTATCCCAGTGTATTCCTCTCTTACCTCTTAATTTTATTTTTTTTAGATATCATCCCTTCATATTCAAATCACCCTGTACCCTCTTTCTATGTATACATATATACATATATAGATACACACACACACAGACACACACATACACAGACACACAGACACAGACACATATATATATTCCCTTCAACTATCCTAATATTGAGAAAAGTCTCATGAGTTACAAATAATCATCTTTCCATGTAGGAATGTAAACAATTCAACTTTAATAAGTTCCTTATGAATTATCTTTCTTTCCTGTTTACCTTTTCATGCTTCTCCTCCTTCTTATATTTGAAAGTCAAATTTTCTGTTCAACTCTGGTCTTTTCATTAAGAATGCTTGAAGTTCTCTATTTCATTGAATATCAGTTTTCCCCTTGAAGTATTATACTCAGTTTTGTTGGGTAGGTGATTCTTGGTTTTAATTCTAGCTCCTTTGACCTCTAGAATATCATATTCTAAACCCTTTGATCCCTTAATGTAGAAGCTGCTAGATCTTATGCTATCCTTATTGTGTTCCCACAGTACTTGAACTATTTCTTCCTGACTGCTTCTAAAATTTTCTCCTTGACCAGGGAACTCTGGAATTTAGCTATACTATTCCTACATTTTCTTTTGGGGATCTTTTTTAAAAGGTGATTGGTGGATTCATTCAATTTCTATTTTACCTTCTGGTTCTAGAATATCGGGGCAATTTTCCTTGATGATTTCTTGAAAGATGGTATCTAGGCTCCTTTTTTTTTTTTAATCTTGGCTTTCAGGTAGTCCAATAATTTTTAAATGATCTCTCCTGCATCTATTTTCCAGGTTAGTTGTTTTTCCAACAACATATTTTACATTGTCTTCTATTTTTTTTCATTCTTTTGGATCTGTTTTATAGTATCTTGATTTCTCATAAAGTCATTAGCTTCCATTTGTTCCATTCTAATTTTGAAGGAATTTTTTTCTTAAGTGAGCTTTTTTTTCCATCTGGGCAATTGCACTTTTTAAGGCATTCTTCTCCTCATTGGCTTTTTGGACCTCTTTTGCCATTTCAGTTAGTCTATTTTTTGAGGTTTTATTTTCTTTAGTATTTTGGGGGTCTTCTTTAGCAAAATGTTGACTCATTTTTCATGATTTCTTGCATCACTTTCATTTCTCTTCCCAGTTTTTCCTCCACTTCTCTTACTTGATTTTCAAAGTCCTTTTTGAGCTCTTCTGTGGCCTGTGATCAATTCATATTTTTCTTGGAGGTTTTTGATGCAGAAATTTTGACTTTGTTTTCTTCTTCTGATTCTGTATTTTGATCTTCTTTGTCACCAAAGATCAATTCTATAGTCTTATTTTTTTTCCTCTGCTCATTTTCCCAGCCAATTGCTTGACTTTTGAACTCTTTGCCACAGTAGAATTCTACTTCCAGAGTGTAGAGTGCTCTGTCCTAAATTTCTGGGGTTTTGAGCAGCTGTTGTCAGAACTACTTCTAGGTACCTGCCTGAGAACTGTGAGGAGAATTCTGTCTCCACAGCTGCCACAAACTCTGCCAGACCAGCACTCCTCCTCACCCCAGGACTGCCACCCAAGACTGCAACCCAGATCCAAGCAGGGCAAAGCAAGAGAGTTCTGCCTCAGTTCCAGCAAAAAGATTCCTGCAACTGCCCTCTGATTAGCTGTTTGGCTCTCTACCATCTGTGGGCCTGGAGCTTCACAAGTAGCTGCTGCTGCTGCTGCTTCTTCCACAGCCACTGCCACCTCTGCCACCCTAGGGGCAGGGCCTGGACTGTGCTCTTCTCTCACTCAGGTCCAGCAGAGTTTTCCCACTGACCTTTTACTTTCTCTTTGGCATTTGTGGGTTGAGAAGTCTGGAAACCACCACAGCTGCCTGGGATTTAGTCCCCTGAGGTCAGCTCTGGCCGGTCTGTGCCACTGGTCTGTGCCAACACAGCCCATGTGGGACTGTACTCTACTCTCAGCCAGATGCAATAAACTGTTCCTTCCAGCTTGTCAGGCTGACTTCAGCTGAAGATGTCTTTCACTGTCATTTTGCAGGTTCTGTAGCTCTAAAAATTGTTTAGAGTCATTTTCTACAGGTCTTAGAGGTGATTAGAGGACAAGCTCAAACAAGTTCCTGCTTTTATTCTGCCATCTTGATTCCACCCTATTTTTAAAAAGAGTAGCTCAAATTTTGCAGGAAAAAAATGTGGCTTAAAAAGTTCTTCTACAAAAAATGTGTTTTCCATGAGTATGTTATGATTATATAAGAATTTCATGAAGATTTGTATGAACTGATACAGAGAAAAGTGGGCAGAATCTAGAGAACCGTTTATAAAATGTGACGTGTAGGAGAAAAAGTGTGGGTCTGTCTTATGAGTGGAAGTGATTACAACCAAAGTATACAGTGAAAGCCAAAGATTAACTACTGAGAATGCAAGCAAAAGTCTGAAAGACAAAAAATCCAGGAAAGAAGCTGGACATAAGGCAAACTCCTGAACAAATAAACTAGCAATGAAATTCATAAACAGAAGGAAAAAAATAAGTAAAAAATTTTAAGGACCGAACATATGAATAAGTACACTACTGCAAATGGAAATAACTACAAACCAAAATCTCACTGACAAAAAGAATTTTATAGCCTCACAGAATGGGTACACAAGCAATGAACCCCAGAATTACCCAACATAAAAATACAACTTTTAAAAATTAAATAGTAGGATGAAAATTAGCTCAGAAATTAGAACTCATAAAAAAATACTGAAGACAAATCTTAGAGTATACAGCTTGGAACACTCTATGGAGACCAATATAGCAGAGGTTTTAAAAAAGAAAATCAGAAAATTTGAACTACAAAATGTAAAAATGGAAAATAAATTGACAGAAGAACAGAACATATTAATTCTGTATAAACCAAAGCAACTGATCTGGGAGATGGTATGCATAATGACAAACTAAGGATCATAGGACTCCAAGATATATATTTAAGAACTGGAGTGCAATACTGCACAAAAGAGTATTAAAAAGGTTCCCAGAAATTTTGAATATGAAAATTACTTGATCAAATCTATAGATATCTCCCTGAAAAAATCATGCTTGAAGTTCTAGGACAGGTACATTCCAGAATTCAAATGACAATCAATGTTTTTAGCAGCCATAGGAAAAACCATCAGTTACGAAGGAATCTCAATTCAAACAACCCAGAATTCCTCTGTAACCACAAGAAATAATTTTTTAAAAAAAGAATGATTAAGAAGACTGTAAAAAGTTAAGGGAACAAATTACAACCAAAATTGGTAACATATTTCAAAGGAACCTAATAATCAGCATAACATATGAATCTTCAACCAAAAAGAGGTACTTGAAGAATTATTTTCTCTCTCCTCTTTTCTCCTTTGCATTACACAAAATAATTTTCTGTTGAAAAATGGCATCATAAAAACAGAGGCAAGTACTCAGAACAGGGCACTAATGCAAGGGCACCATAACAGTTGATTCTTACAGACAATTTGGAAGGAAACCATCATTTGTCTGAGTTGTGTAGGTGCCGTTATTTCTTTTTGCCCATCTCATGCCTTTGTCCTCTCTCATTTCTACAGTTTCTTAGCATGTGGGGTTGCATTTACATGAATACATCAGGCCCTTAGAGTCTACCCGTCCGGGAATTCTCTCCACTGAGGTAGACCTTCAACTCTCTAAAATTTATCGTCTTATAGAGGGTTCCCTGAGACTCGTTGCATTTTATCTTTTTTTTTGTATTTTATCTTTTTAAAAATAGTATTTGTTGACATTTTTGTTTATATTATATTGCCTAGATTTTCTCCTGTTTCTTTTTAAGAGAGATATATTTTACAAAAAAATAATAAAAAAAAAGAGAAAGAAGAGAGGAAAAATTTACAAAACCATTCAATACATGGTAAAAAAAAGTATGACATTATTTGCAGTGTTGCACACCCATCTGTTCTTTGGAGCCAAGTTTGTTGTTGTTTTTTTTAATAATTTGCAACATTTATTTTTTATTTTTTTCAGTTCTTTCCATTTAAATCAACGTAATTATTTTGTATATTGTTTTCCTGGATCTGGTTCCTTCACTTTGTATCAATTCATGTAAATTTATATATGCTTCTCAGTATTCATCACATTCATACTTTCTTACACCATTGATATTCTATTACATTCATGTCTCACAATTTGTCTAGATATTCTCCAATCATTGAATATGTACCTTTTTCTACCACATAAAATGATGCTGTAAATACTTTGGTGTACATGGAACCTTTCTTTTTTTAATGACTCCCTTGATATACATGTATAACAGTGGAATCTATGGGTCAAAGGTTATGGGCATTTTAGGCATCTTGTTCTCATGATTTCAAATTACTTTCCAGAATAGTTGTACTAATTCACAACTCTACCATCAATTCATTAGTGTAACTGTCTTTGCATACCCCCTCCAAATTCATTATTTTTATCTTTGCCAATTTACTGAATATGAGGCAAAACCTTAGAATTGTTTTAATTTGTGTGTCTTAATATTTCAGATGGTTGCTAATACTTTGCAATTCTTTTGATATCTGCTTATAATCTTTTTTTGTATTTATTTAGTATTTAATTTTCACCCAGTTGCATGGAAACAACAATTTTTAACATTTGTTTTTAAAACTTTTATTTGAAACTCAAATTTTCTATTTAGCTCTGGTCCTTTCTCAAGAATGCATTAAATTCCTCTATGTTATTGCATGTCAATTTTTCCCCTTATGGATTACACTCCATTTTGCTGGGTAAGTGATTCTTGGTTTTAATCCTAGCTCCTTTGACCACTGGAATATCATATTCCAAGCCCTCTGATCCCTTAATGTTGAAGCTGCTAAATCTTGTGTTATCCTGAGTGTGGCTCCATAATACTTGAATTTTTTCTTCTGCCTACTTGCAGTATATCCTTGATCTGGGAATTCTGGAATTTGGCTATAATATTCCTGGGAGTTTTCATTGTGGAATCTCTTTTAGGAGGTGATTGGTAGATTCTTTCAATTTTCATTTTACCCTCTAGTTCTAGAATATCGGGGCATTTTTCCTTGATAATTTCTTGAAATATGATGTCTAGGTTCTGTTTTTGATCATGATCTTCAGGTAGTCCAATAATTTTTAAATTATCCCTCCTGGATCTGTTTTCCAGTTCAGTTGTTTTTGCAATGAGTTATTTCATGTTATCTTCTATTTTTTTATTCTTTTAGTTTTGTTTTATAATATCTTGATTTCTTGGACAGTCATTACCTTCCATTTGCTCCATTCTAATTTTGAAGGAATTATTTTCTTCAGTGAGCTTTTGGATCTCCTTTTCTATTTGGCCAATTCTTCTTTTTAAGGCATTCTTCTCCTCATTGGCTTTTTGGACCTCTTTTGCCATTTGGTTTAATCTCTTTTTGAAGATGTTGTTTTCTTCAGTATTTTGGGGGTCTCCTTTAGCAAGCTGTTGACTCATTTTTCATGATTTTCTTTCAAAACTCTCATGTTGCTTTCCAATTTTTCCTCTACTTCTCTTACTTGATTTTCAAAATCCTTTTTGAGCTCTTTTAAGGCCTTGAGACCAATTCATATTTTTCTTGGATGTGGGAGTTTTAACTTTGTTGTCTTCTTCTGAGTATATGTTTTGATATTCCTTGTCACCAATGTAAGATTCTGTAGTCTGAGTTTTTTTTTCTATTGTTTGCTATTTTCCCAGCCTATTACTTCACTTTTAACTCTTTATTAAGGTAGGGCTTTGCTTCCACTGTGAAGGGTGAATTGTCCCAAACTTCAGAGGTTTTGTGCAGCTGTTTTCAGAGACACTTCTAGGGACCTGTAAGTTTTTAGTTCTTCCAAGGTAGTATGATCTCCTTTCCTGGCCTGTGCTCTGCTCTGTGAATGACTGCAAGCATTCTTTTCTGCCCTGGAACTGTGAAGGGGCTTCCTTCTCCAAGCTGCCACAAGCTCTGCTTTGCTAGTGCTCTTCCTCACCTCAGGACTGTGATGCATATCCAAGTACAGGCAAAGCAAGAGAGTCCTGCCTCAGTGCTAGCAAAGAGATCCCTGAAATCTCCTTCTGATGATTTGTTAGATCTCTTTACTGTCTGTGGACTGAGAGCTCCAGAAATAGCCACTGTTGCTGCTGCAGTCTCCTCCACCACTGCTGATTCATTTATTCCCAAGGTCTGCTCCTGGTTTTCTGGGTCTGGGGCTGTGCTGGACAGGGGCTAGACTGTACTTCTCTCTCATCCAGGTCTGACAGCCTTTTCCTACTGACCTTCTAACATGCATTTGGCATTTGTGGATTGAGAAATCTGGAAACCCTCATATTTACCAGTGATTCAGTCCCCTGATCCTGCTCCAGGTTTGCCAGGGCCAGATCTGTGGCCTATGAGCTGGTGTGACCTGTGCTGGGCTGCACTCCTCTTTCAGTCTGGTGCGACAGACCTTTCCTGTTGACATTCCAGGTTGTCTTGGGCTAGAAATTTGTTTCACTCTGGCTTTTTGCGACCTCTGATGCTCTAGAATTTGTTTAGAGTCATTTTACAGGTATTTGGAGGGGTTTGGGGGAGAGCTCTAGGGAGTCCTAGCTTTTACTCTACCCTTGTTTATATTCTTTTAATAGTTTTTTATTGAGGGATAAAGTCAGAAGACAATGATTAATAATTATAAAAATGTAATTTAGACAGTGATTTAAGGTTTGTAAACCACTTTATCAATATTTCCTCACTTTATCCTCAGAACCACCCTGAAACATATTTGGCACGTTTGTTCCCATTTTATAGATTAGGAAATAGAGGAAGACAGAGCTTAAGTAACTTGTCCAGCGTTTTAAAACTAGTCAGTGTCTGAGGACAGATTTGAACTCAGGTCCAGTATTTACTTCCAGTGAAATTGTAAAGCCTTGTAGAGTAAGTGAAAGATGAGTAAGCAGAATCAACGTATAAGTGACATCTCTTTTCTAAGAGTTTGGTTGGGAAAGGGAGAAGAAATGTAAGATGATAGCTTTGAGGATGTGGTAGAATCTTTATATGAAAAAAGGTTTTTTTATGAATAGGGCGACTTGGGCAGGTTTAAGGGTAGTTGGGAAAGAATCAGTAGATAGGTAGAGGTTGGTAGGCAGTGTGCTAAAGAAGATGGGAAAAGATAGAATGAAGGTCAGATGTAGAGGAATTGACTTTGGAAAGAACAAAGGTGCCTCATTGGAGACTGGGGAGAGAGTAGGGCATGATGTCAGGGTGTTTTGAGATGAAGAGAAGGGGCTATATAGGAGTTCATGTTGAATGGCTTTAATTTTCTTGATACAGTAAATGGTGAGATCCTCAGCTGAGAGAGTAAAAGAAGAGAGATGTTTGTAAGTCTTCAGGAACAAGAGAAGGTTTGGAATAGGTTCTGTGGGAAGTGAGATAAGGCATCAATTAATGAAAAAGTTGGTTTGCTGTGGTAAGGACCCAGTTGAAGTTGTATAATACAAATTTATAATATACTCAGTCAACATGGTTGAGTAACTTCCTCCAGGTCCCTTCAGTAGCAAGTAAGTAGGAGAAAATAATGTAAATAGTGGAAGTAATTCAGTGCTGGGGTTTATCAAGGGAGACACATAAATAGGACAAATGGTCAAGGGATTTGAGAATTCATGACAGTATGGTGCAGAATGGAGGAACTCTAGGGTTGAGAAGAAAGGAAAGAAGAGAAGAAAGGAAGATAGGGAAATGGAGTCAGAGAAGGAATAATGTCCTGAGCAAGTAATCATGGGGATTAGAGGTTGCAAAGAATAAGCTCTGAGAGAGGTGACTCTCATCTCACGGTGATGCATCTTTTTCAGCTATGGCAAGTCATGAAACCATCTACTAAACTGTGGAGCTGTTTCCTTTTTTTATAGGAAGAAAGACCAACATTGATTCAGTCACTGCTCTCTAATGTATTGGAGAATGCATTATCTAGGGATTTAAAGGAAAGAAAGAGTAAAACCCCTAGGATCAGGGTTAGGAGAAGGAGAAAAAAAAAAGAAATGATATAGAGAAGAAACAGGCTGTTTCACTTATGAGATCACAAATGTCAAGCAAACTCTCTTTCTTTTACCACTTTCTAATTTGTAAAGAGGAGAGGAGGAATCTAAGAGAAAAAAGTGTAAGAGGAAAAAATGCAAGAAAACATACCATAACAATCATAAATGTGAATGTAAATGGGATTAACTCATTGGTAAAACAAAAAAGATTAGCAGAATGGATTAGAAATAAAAATCCAAACATATTTGCAAGAATGAGGTTCCTAAATGTACAACTTTATGTTCATAAACAAAGAGGAAGATGTTGCTTTTAAAACTATGAAATTAATGATGCTTCCTTAACAGAACTGTTAAAGGAGAAGTGAGTTTTAAAAGAGGGAAAATAAACCATTTAACATGTGGATCACAGTTCAGATCCATTTTCTTAATATAGAGGTGGGAAGAAACTACTCACTGACACATTTGCTAAAAAAAACCCCAATATTGTTACATTAAAGTATGTTCAAGATGGTGATTTTGGAAGTAGTTTTGAAATATGGAAAGAAGCAATGATTTTAAAATATAATGCTTAATCTTTTTTCTTATTTATTATATATTTAAAAGAGAAGAAATCTAAAGGAGTAGGTACACTAATGATTTAGTCATTCAAATAATAGTATCTAGATTAAGATGATTATTTTAAGATCTTAATAGGAGAGGAAAAAAATAGAGTGTCTTCCCTCTTTTATGTTCTGATTTGGGAGAAGAAAGATTTAAAAATAGAAATGTAGGAAAATAATAATCTCACTTACCCAAAACTGGACATTTGGTGAGAAATATGCAAAAAAAAAAATGGGAAAGAAGGGATGCCAAGTCATTATTGAGCTTTTTATAGTACATTTTTAAATTAAATTTTCTTTTTGTTATGAGCCAGAAAAACATGAAAGAACATAAACATTTTAATATATGCATAACAAAGGAGATTGTATATATAATTACAAACTTATGTGCTTTAAAAAGATGAATATACTAAATTCAACACAAAATTAACAAAATTTTTCTTCATGTCTATATTCTCTTTGGACTTCTGTCTGTTCTTTTCTGTGAACTTTTAGAAATGTTTCATTGACAAATCTTTTCTTTTTTTTGCATGACTACCATCACTGTACTAGGTGGTACAGTAGAAAGAGTTCTGGGCTTGAGGTCAGGAAGATTAATCTTCCTCATTTCAAATCTGACTTCAGACACTTGCAAGCTTTGAGGCCCTGGGCAAGTCACTTACTCCTATTTGCCTCAGTTCCTCATCTTTAAAATGAGATGGAAAAGGAAATGGCAAACCACTCTAGTGTCTTTGCCAAGAAAACTCCCAATGGGGTCATGAAGAGTTTGACATCATTGGAATAATTGAGTATCACTGCCCATCCACCTCAAAACTATTCCTTCCTCTCCTGTAAAAATCAGGTATAGTCAGATAAAATATTCGCACATTGGACATATGTGAAAATGCATACCAATTCTATACTTCTAGTCCAGCATCTATGCCAGCAGGTGAGAGGCATGTTTCATGATCTATCTCCTGAAGTCGTGATTGGCCATTGTATTAATCAGAGTTTTTAAGTCTCTCCAAGTTCTATTTTTTTTTACATATTATTATCATTATACAAGCTGTTTTCTGATTTTTCCCACTTCAATCTGCATAAGATTAAATGTAATTTGTTCAGCCATATCCCAGTTGATGGACAACTACTTTGCTTCCAGCTCTTAGCTGTAAGAAAAAGTGCTGGGCAGTTTTCAGAGGAAGAAATTAAAGCTAACTATAGTCATATAAAAATGCTCTAAATCACTATTGATTAGAGAGATGCAAATCAAAACAACTCTGAAGTACCCCATCACACCTATCAGACTGGCTAACAGGAAAACAGGAAAATGATAAATGTTGGTGAAGATGTGGGAAAGTTGGAACATGAGATCATAAAAAATGGGAAAAGGACCCACACACATGAAAATATTTATAGCAACTCTTTTGGTGGTGGTCAAGAACTGGAAATTGAGGGAATGGTTACCAATTGGGGAATCCCTGAACAAGTTGTGGTAAATGAATGTAATGGAATACTATTGTGCTATAGGAAATGATGAACAGGCACACTTCAGAAAAACCTGGAACGATTTATATGAACTGATGCTGAGTGAAGTGAGCAGAACCAAGAAAATATTGTACACAGTAACAGCCATGCCATGACTGTGTGCAATGACTGATTTTGATAGACTTAGCTGTTCTCAGCAATGCAAGAACCTAAAATAATTCTAAAGGACTCATGATGAAAAGCAGCATCCATATCCAGAGAAAGAACCATGGAGTCTGAATGCAGAACTAAGCAGACTATATTCTTTTTATTTTGTTTTGTTTTTCCTTCTCATAGTTTCTCCCATTCTTTATAATTCTTCTATACAAAATGATTTTTTTTGTGAAAATATGTTTAATAGGAATATATATAGAGAGCCTATATCAGATTGCAGGCCGTCTTGGAGAAGGAGGGGCAGGGGAGGAGGAGAAAATTTAAAACTTTTGGAAATGAATGTTGAAAAGTAGAAATAAATAAATTAACTAATAATAAAAAAAATAAAAGTGTTGATATAATTATGTTTCTACACATGGATATTTATCTGTGCCTTTGACCCTTGAGGGGTATATGATTAGTGATATCACTCACTTAAAATGAATGCAGCTAGAAAATTTGAGGATATAGAACCAAATTGTTTTCTAGAATGATTAAATCCATTCACAATTCTTCCAACAGTGCATTAATGCACTTATCCCCCTACAACTCTTGCAATTGTCATTATCCTTTTTTGGTTATTACCAATTTGATGGTTGTGAGATAAAACCCAGAAGAAATGTTAATTTTTAATTTCTCTTATTAGTGAGTTGTAGCATTTTTTCCCTTATGATTATTGATCACTGGCTTTTTTTTCTCTTAAGAAAGGCCTGTTTGTATCCTTTGACCATTTATCCATTTGAGAATGGCTATTATTCTAATATATTTGAATGTCTTTTATATATATTTCATTAATATAAGAGTTTTATCTGAGAAATTTTCTGCAAAGATTTTTTTCTCAATTATCTGCTTCCCCTTTAATTATAAGTACTGAATTTGTTTTGCAAAAGCACTTCAATTTTATATAATCAGATTTGCCTATTTTGTCTTTTGTGATCACCTCTATCCCTTATTTGGTTAAGAACTTCCCCCCAGCCACACATGTAGAAGGCATCTCCTCCATTTTTTTTCTCTAATGCATTTATTATATAACCTTTTATATTTGAAATAATGGGTCCATTTGAAGATTATAGAGATAGATATTATGAGATGTTTTCTAGACCTAATTTCTGCCAGACTTCTTTTCAGTTTTCCAAATAATTTTTGTTTTTGCTTATCTGTATTATTGGGGGTGTTTAGACTTATTAAAACCTATGTAACTATATGCAATTTCTTCTGTTTCTTGTTTATCTAATCTGTTCTATTTATCAACTTTTCAAATTCTTTAGCATTAGTGACTTTGAATTGAAGAGGGTTCTGGTGTCATGACGTTTAACTCTCATGAAAAAGTTAAATCCTGAAGCAACTGAAGCAGGTAAGCTAGAATCAGATCAGCAAAGCAAAGTAGCAACTTTTCGTATTGTGAAGACTTGAGTTTCAAGTGAGCATGGCCTGAAAGGGCTTCTGAAGTGAATCAAATTAAGTTTATGACCAGGATTTGTTTAAGTAGAGTTAAAATATAGTTTGCTAGGGAGCTGTGGACCATATGCTACCTAAACATTTGTTAATTTTAATTTTTTGGTACTTATTGTATTTCTATGTTTAGGATAAGGATTGGACCAGTGACTTCATTGGTATGAAAAAACTCCCAGATGAGGAAACTCCCTCTACAATTCCAGGTAAGCATCTTCTCTGCAACTTTTACATGACGGGTTAAATGACCTATGCAGGGACACACAGCCAGTATGTATCAAAGGTAGGATTTGGTGTTTAAGGCCATCTTTTATTCTACTACAACATGCACCCTCTCATTTGTCTAATTAGCCAGCTCTTATGGTGACTATGTAACTAATATATACTGCCATCTTAAATCATAGGCAATGTAAATCATAGGTAAAGTTTGGTGCTGGGTTGAGCTATGCTGAAAGTTCTCAGAGAACCAGTTTTTATGAGAAATAGTCAATGCATCTTTTTTTCCTCTGGTTCAGAATTCTGAGACAAATTTTTGCTGAATATCAAATATGACATGCTGTAATCAACTGGGCAGGTATGAACACCAGAATTCTTGTATGACTATGGTATAACTATAATTTATATAATTATAGACAGATATAAGAGTTTGATTATTAATCATAATGCCTACCTTAAGGTATGTATGTTTACAGAGAAGTTCCAAAGTATGAAACCAGAAAGAGAGAGGAAATGATGGATTTAAAGTTGAAACTAGAAATTATGTATACTGCATATGCTATTAAGGAGCAGGTCTAGATGAACAAAGAAATAGATTAGAAACAAAGATCTCAGAAGTCACTCAGAGGAATAAGAAATGTATCTCAGGTGTTATACTCAGAGACGTCAGGTGGAGCGTGAATCAACTGAATTTAGCCATACAACACAGAGCTTCCATCTATCAAGGAATTTTTATAGATAATTCTTGAGGCAGAAAGGACATTAACATTTACAGTTTGTTGTAAAAATGACCCTGAGCATATGGGTTTTCCTCACTTCTGTGCCACATTCACAGGGTTCCTTGTGCCCATTCTTCCCCCATAGATACTGACTGCATTGGTGGGAAAGTGACTAAAGTTTATGTGTGGATTTTGATGCCCTTGCTTTAATGTATGAGTAGCTGTGATGGTATTTCTTTTGACTTATTACTAAGTATTTCTAAGTAAATACATGTTCATGTTTAATACCTAAAAATATAGCAAGTGACTGGTTTTTTTAATAGAAATACATTAATTATGATTCAAGAACTAGACTGGTGAATAGGGGAAGTATATTTCCTTATAAAAGGATTACCTTTACAACTGAGAAAATTTGAGTGTAACTATATGGTAGAGGGCCTTCTGTGAGAACCCAGACTTGCTGGTGTGAAACAAGATGGAGTGAGAAAACCAGTTCAGGAAATGAGAAGTTATCCACATGTCTACATGAGACTTTCAAGGCTCTATAATATGGGTCACCACTTCGTGTACCATTGTGTAAGTAATTAATGCTGCCATTTTAAATAAAACATGTAAGACAGCGCAATGTGCTTTGTTGAGCAATTGGCTATACTCGATGTAAATGCCTAGTCATGAGGAATGACCACTGCCTGGTGGTATAGGCCTAAATTGCAGTCGTAGGACCTAGCAGAAAACTAAGATTGTCTTATAACTCCAACCCTGCAAAAGTGATAACAAAGGTCACAGGAAGCAAAAGTAGATTTATGCAGACAGGGAATGGTAAAACAGCAATTATGACTGTACAATTTAAGAAGTTATGGCCCAGTCCAGCTGAGGAACTGTTTTAAAACTTATGACCAGGACTATGAATTATGTGAGCTAAAAAGTTGAGAACAATTTCAGAGAGAATTATGTGGGCACAATGGTATCTGAGGAAGTATGTATGTATGTATGTATGTATGTATATTCTGTGCATACTAAATGTCCCAGATGCAGCAATTTCATTTATTGTGGGCATGATTAAAACCAAACAGGCCTTTCTGATTCTGCTGAAATTTATTTATTTTTTTTCCTCTTTTGGTATTCTAGTGATTTATCCTACTGATAATAAAAGATTGTAAATTCCGTTAAAAGAAAGATAGCTCTTTGAGGTAGACTGTGTTTTAATACTTTTAAACAGCCCGTTTCCCCTAGCAGCAGCATGTCTTTTATCTAAATCAGGAATCCCTGGCCTTGCCAAGCTCTTGTACAACCCATGAAAAACACACCAAGTTGGAACACCATTGGCAAAGATTTGGGGTTTGATTCATTTTCCCCCTAGCTTATACTGCCTATTGGCTCCCTGACCCGCAGACCAGAAGATAGATGAGGCATTTTCTTTTTGCAACTATTATTTTCAACACAGTATCTGTAGCAACATGGATGGAGAATGGAATAAAAAAAAATTGCCTGTGGAAAAATGAGAGAAGCTGTAGGGAGAGATTCAAAACTCACTATTGAAGTGCTGAAGAAAATGAAAGGAGAATATCAAAAGGGCTCTAGAAACCAAAGAATGTTCAGATAGAAAAGAAAAATATAGTAAAAATTAGTAGGTAAGAAATACTTAAAAAGACCATGTAGAAGCTTGAAAAATATAGCAAGAAGTAAAGAATAAAAGAATGGCAAGAGAAAGCAAAGGAATTGATGATATGAGAAGCCTAAAACAGTAAATTGACAGATGAAAAGTTGGAGAATGAATTTAGATTTAAGTTCAGATTTAAGTTCTCTCCTATATATAGCACATGAGAATATGAAGCATTCATGAACACAATGATGTCCATTTGGATATATGTGATTATAATTAAAATGTGTAGGGGGAGGATAAATTGATCATACGAAATAATTCCAAAAAAGTTTGTCATTGGAAAGTAAATTATCACTTTTTCCTGGACTCCTGGGAAAGGGGAAAATGTTACGTCCTCCATTAAGTAACTATCCTGCCACAAGAGGAAGTGAATTAAATGGTTTAAGAGGTTCTTTCCAGTACCAACTATGAAGATTCTGACCACTTAAATTCACCTGAAACTGTACATTTGGTCAGATTTTTTTATTGTTGAAAAAAACTAGTACTTTTCAATTTGCCATTCAAAACCCAAATCTATCCTTAATCTTTTCTCTTCATCTCTTTAAAAGTTCCACACAAGGTAAAAAGGCTATTGTATATGTTTTTAGTAGGACTCCCCCCACCCTTTTTTTCTCTTTCACAATGACTATTAAATCTTGGAACCAATGATACTACCTATTTTACCAAAGACAAACTTTGAAAGAGAATTTGTGGTCATTTTGAAGAATATCTACTATTGGAATAGGAAGTTTGTTAATTTTTTTTCAGAGTCAATGTGGAGTACTATAATAATAATTTTAAAAGGTAGCCTTCATTTAATGGATACTGTAGTAGGCATTGTAGAGATGTAAAAAACATTCCTCTATTAAAGTTTCCTTATACAATAAATTCAAATTTTAACTTCTGTCTAGATTTCATGTTTGTCTTGTTAATAATAGTTTTTCATATTTATGTAGCTCTATAAGGTTTACAAAGCACTTTATATAATTTCATTTAATCTTTGCAACAGCCCTATAAGTTAGGTATTTTAAAGATTTTATTATCTGCATGTACAGATAAGTAAGCTGAGATCTGGAGAACTTAAGTGACTTATCCATTGTCATATGGCTAGTGGCAGTGGCAGGATTTAAGCCCAGGTCTCTCCTAGTTCTGGGTCCAGTGCTTTTAACAGTGCTCATTAGGATCACAAACTTAGAATTGAAATCAACCAACACCATCTTTTTAGAGATGAAAAAAACATTTAGCTCTAATGAGGTTTAGTGATTTTCCTAAAGTTATATAGGTGGAAGAGATGAGATCTACATTCAGATCCATTGATTACAAATCTAACAACCTTTCCCTTATACCATGGTCCCTCAAAAAGAGGATGCTTCCTCCCAAAGATATGCTCCTGAAATAAGTTTTGGGAAGACTTTATTTTCATGGAAACACAGTATCTTTCTATATCTCTATCTATCTACCTATCTATTCTCTTCTATCCTATTTATCTATCTTAAGTGGGAACTGAATCCAACCTCAAGCTTCATATTGACTTTGATAAAGACTTTGATTTAGACTTAACCTCCAAAGAAAGAGCTCTGATTGTAACCAGCTAACCCAAGCCAGCTATTAAGCATGCCAGATTGCCTTTGTGCAAGGGGGAGATCCTCAGACAAAGGGATTCATATTAATCCAACATTAGGAAAGAAATCTGAACAAGCTATTTGAGAGATTCACACAGCTATTGAGTCTATGCTTCTCATGAACAGAATGGAAAGAATCAGGGTTCATGTTCCTGGCTCTGTGGTCTTCTTAGAAAATGTTTCTCTGTGTCCCAAGAAGAAGACAAACTGTTTTAATGTGGGAAATGGAACCTTCTGTGCTGTCTGTTCTGGAGAAAAGAATGTGGTTGCTAAAATATTACTTTCTGAACTTCCTGTACTGTATTTATATAATTCTGTCTCTACAAAAGGCTAAATTGTATTATGACAAAGCTAGTTACTGATATTCTCAAGTTGTACTGTGAGAGAGAAATGTTCTTCACCATCTATGTGCAGAAAGTCGCCTCTGTGGGTCAACATTCAGGACTCATTGAATTAGTGCTTACTCTCCACCCAGCAAACCCCTATCTGGGAAGAATGAGCCTGCAAGGCCATTTCCCTGATAGCCTATGCTACATATGTACCCTCCAATATTTGGCAGGTAGCATACTAGTAAAACCCCTTCCTTTTTTTGAAGGAAGCAAACCCATTTGCTTTTTCTATGTTTTTATTGATATATTTTCTTTTTTCATCTATCATTTCTTTATTCCTTGCTCTCTCCCACTCAGAGAGCAATCCCTTTTAAGAAAGAATAAAAAACGAGAGAGAAGAGGCAATCCAGCAAAATAACAATACATCAATCAAGTCTGATAATACATGCAGTGTTCTACCTCCAAAGTTATTTTCTACCTCTGCAAAGAAGAGTGGAAAATATACTCTCATATTTCTTCAATTTTTTGTTTTTTCTTTTTTTTTTAATTTTGTTTTAGTTTGCATCATTCATTTCCACAAGATTTTGATTTACATATTTTCTCCCCATCTTTCCCCTACCCACCACCCCAAAACAGCAATCCCAGTGTATCCCTCCTCGCCCAGTCTATTCTCTCCTATGTCTTCCCCCCTCATCCCTCTGACTTTTCGGTAGGGCAGGATGGATCTCCCCACCACAGTGCCGGTGTATCTCAAGTTCCATTTGGATGTAGTTAATAATAATAATAATAATAATAATAATAATAATAATAATAATAATAATAATTGCGTATATATAGAGATATATATTTTTAACATTTGATTATAGAACTTTAGATTCTAGATTCTTTCTCTTCCTCCCTCATCACCCACCCCCACTGGAAGGACAAGCAATCAAATACAGGCTGAACATGTGAAATTA
>CM053583.1:146907195-146927599 GCA_028627135.1 Pseudochirops cupreus
TACCCTCCTTATAACTAAAATTATATACACTTTAAAGTTTGAAAAACACCTTACATACATTATATTATTTGATCCTCACAACAATCCTCTAAAGTATACATTCTTATACTTCTCATTTTACAGATAGGGAAACTGAGGCTGAGAAAGCCAAAGTACTTGTCTAGGATGACATCTTTATTAAGTGTCTGAGACAAGATTGGAACTCAGATCTCCTTGACGTAACTACAGTGCTCTATCCACTGCACCGCCAAGGTATCTAGCCGCTGTCTTTTTATATCCATTTCCAAGAGTCCCTGTCTTGCCTTAAGATGCATCTCAGGCATCACCTTATGCATGAAACCTTTCCTGATCTCCCCAATTACTAGTGCTCTCTCTCCTAAACTACCTGGTCTTGAACTACTTTCTATAGATTTGCTTTTATTCTTTCTGTGTGTATGCTGTCTATAATTATATACACACTTACAGTCTCCCTTTTTGGAATGTAAGCTCTTTTGTGCTTCAATCCCAAGTGAGTAATACAGTACCTGATTCATAGTAGGCACATGATCAAAACTTGTTGATTGATTGACTAGTGGCTGTAAGCTCCTTGAAGAGCTGCCTACACTAAGGTCGCCTCCTTACCCCCTCCCATGGAGCCCTTCACTCCGCACCAGAGGCTCTGGGCTCTGATGGGCGAGCTTTCATCTAATCCATGAATTCCTTGAGAGGGGGGAACATCTTTCTTGGTTGCATTTGTACTTCCCGGAGCTTAGCATTTTGCTTGAAATTCATTCATTCAGTTAGCTAGCTATGCATTCATTCATGTATATTTAATGAAAAGATAAAAAATGCCTTTTGTCTTTAATGTGAGGTATCCTATAGGCATGTTAGAATTATAGGATATTAAAAAACATCAGGAGCAATAGACACCCTCATTTAGTAAATGAGAGACTGAAGGCCCAGAATCTGGAAGTTACTCATCAAAGGCATTGTGTTGTCACTGTTTTAAAGATTGGGAAAACTCATTGTAGCAAATGTATTATTGGTTAAAATGGAAGAAAAAATCATTATAGTTAGTAGTGTCTCCCTTATCAAGGGTTAAGAGTGGGGAAAATCCACAGACATTCCCATATCCTTTCTCAGACTGTTGTTTTTCCTTAAATGACCACACTTTCTTTTGGTCAGGAAATCTAAGTCTTGGTATTCTTATCAGTTTGAGAGAGAGCTTTAAGAGGGCTCAGCCTGAACCAGATAGACTTGTTTCTTTATTTGTTTTCTTTTCAAGACACCAGTGATATATCCCTATTGAGTGTACAGTTTAGTGAGACAGATCACACATCACTCATTGGCAGTTCAAGGAAGTTTTACCTGAGCTTGTTTACATGAACATGGTTTAGAATGGCCATTTAGCTCCCAACAGTTCCACCCTGCTGCCTGGAAATAAGGGCAAAAGGAGTCAGTGGGCCTATAGGTCCTGATAAACTAAACCCCCATTTGGCAGGCAAGGAAGCCAAAATGATAAGGATTCTGATTTATGTTTTATCTGTCACTAGGTTTTCAGTAAAGTCAGGCAGCCAGCCTTAACTGACTTAGTTCTGTTATCACCTTAAATGCCATCAGTTTCTTAAGTGGGGAAGATTCTTGGGGCCTTTTTTTTTCTTCCTCAGGACTTGTTTCATTTGTTAGGGAGATGAAAGTAGGGCTGCTTAAAAATCCTAGCATCTGGCTTTGTTGAGTAAACATAACCAGAGGAATACTATAGAGAGATTAATTTGAAGTATGTGATAGTCCTTGAAACACTGGGAATAAAGGATAATTTAAGGAGTGAAGTCTTTTCACTTAGTACCAAAACAAAACATAAATCACAGTAAATATTGATTACGTAATTATAATAGCTAGCATTTATGTAGCACTTCAAGGTTTAAAAAATGCTTTACTTCTGTTAACTTACTGAGCAATCCTGTGAGGTGGTGTTGTCCTTATTCCCCATTTTATAGATGAAGAAACTGAGGCAGGCAGAGGATGTGACTTGCTCAGGGTTGGGCAGCTGTTAAGAGTATGAGATAGGATTCAAAATCAGGTCTCCATACTCTTATCCACTTTGTCACACAGCTCACGAAAGAGTGGTAAGTACAGAACAGAAGCAAAACAAAGCAAACAAACAAAAAACTATAGCTTTCTCTCGTACCTTATACCTTAACTAGGAAGAATTCTCTTTTTTTAAAAAATATTTCTGAAAGCCCCAAAATGAAGCCCTCAGTACATAACTACATGGCCTGACAAAATAAATGTCCGCATTAGCCATTTCCAAAAGTTTAATCCTCTTTCTGCATTTTGAACTTATTACCTCTTTGTCGGGAGGTGAGTGGTATGTTTCATTTTTACTTTTTTAGACTCATGACTTATTATGTTGATCAGAGGCATAAGTTTTTCAAAATTGTTTTTCTCTATAATGTTATTATCTCCTCATTTCACTCTGCATCACATCGTAAAAGTCTTTCATGTTCCTCCTGAACTTGTCCATTTTTCATCATATCTTACAGCACAATAATATTTCACTATATTCTTATGCTGTAATTTATTGTTATCGTCAGCAGGAGGATACCACCTTAGTTTCCAATTGTTGGTTATCACAAGAACTACTACAAACATTTTTCTATGGATGGATCCTATTTCCGTTTCTTTGATTTCTTTGGGAATATAGTATTGTTATACCTGGGGTAAGGAGTATGCACAGTTTTATAACTTTCTGGGCATAGTTCCAAATTACTTTCCAGAATGGCTAGACCAATTTATGGTTCAACCAATGGTGTACTAGTGTGCATATTTTCCTATATCTCCTTCGACATTTGTTGTTTTCACTCTTTTCCATTCTGATAGGTGTGAAGTAGAAGCTCAAAGTTACTATAATTGGCATTTCTCTAATTATCAGTAATTTAGAATTTTTTTTTCCTATTTTTGTTGATAGCTTTATTTCATCCTTTGAAAACTGAAATAAGTAGTATTCTTCAGGATAACATGACTTTATTGATTCAGATTCTGAAGAGTAAAAATTGGCTGTCTCTTTTGTGAGAAAGGAGCCTAAAGAGGACAGGCTGTCTTGAGGCAATGGTAGTAAAAATAAAGCAAGAAACGGTGAAAACAAAGAAATTAAATAATCTCATTTATCCTATGATGGATGTGGCAGTGTGGTCATGAAGATCAGTGGAAAATTAACCTGTTCGGAGACTTCATCAGTGTGCTCTTATCTAAAATAGTAAAAGTCCACAAAGAAGGTCCCCATGGACCCAGCTATAAGACATCTCTGATTGTCTTTGCCTAAGTTTAAATTGTCCAAATTGTTTTTGTACACAGATGAATGGATATTATTTTTAAACTTTATTTTGCAGTATTTTACAAGTAAAATATTCCCATGGAAAGGGAGGACAATGACTCATAAACAGTGGAGAAGGAAATGTCAAACCAGTCCTGTATCTTTGCCAAGAAAAACTCTAAAAGAGCCATGAAGAGTTGCACACGACTGAAAAACAGCTAAACAACAACAGCAAAACAATATTAGTATCTTTACCATTCTATGCATTTCTTTACAAAGTACCAGAAGGAAAGAAGAAGAAATGAAACATGTTGAAATAACCATTGAGATTACACTCTATGACTACATTTTTGTCTTTTTTCCTCAGCACCTAATATGGTGGCATTTTTATTAGTACATATAATCCATGAAATGTATGATCATTTTATAACACATTGAATGACTTTTTGGTACCTGTGAAATGCTCAAAGTTCTTAACCTTTTATGTGTGTCGTGGACCTCTTGGGCAGCCTGGTGAAGTCTATGGACTTCTCAAAACAATATTTTTAAATGCACAAAATAAAATATTTAGGATTACAAAGGAAATTAATTCTATTGAAATAAAATGTGTTTTTCCCTTCTAAATTTAGAGACTCCCTGAAATCTATCTATGTACCTCTCTGTAGATTCCAGCCTAAGAACCCCTAACCTAGAAGATGGCCTCCAAAATTTTGAATAAGTCTGGAATATATCGACAAGAATTGTATTGGAGGAGAACTCTTGGGTGAGGAGCAATCCACACTGTTACAGGGCACCTTTCAGTGAGGTTACAGGTCCATGATATATTGAAATACAAGTTTAATTATTATTTCTTATTAGTCTACCTCGAGCTATAGAAATTAACACATAATAGAAACACATTGACACCATAATTTGCCCTCATTAGTTTTACATTCTCATCCTTTCTCTTTTCTAATTGTCATAGTGCAGTTTTAAAACTTTATTCTACATAATTCTCATGTTCCATGTGATATAAATAGTGGTTCCATGGGGGGAAATTTTCGCTAGTGATATTTTCCCACTCCGAAATAGTTGTTTCTATAATTTCAAGTATTTATGTATGTAATAAAAATACTTATCACTTGTGGTGATTTTGCAGTCTGAAAAAGGCTTAATTTCTTTTATTTCTCACCATCCTCCTTTGTCCTAGGAGTATTCACACCTCCACAAGCCCCAGCTAACCAACATTTGTTAGTACTATCAATATATTTCAAGCCTCAAGGACCAAGGTACTTTGTGACATTTTTGCAGTGTATTTTCACTACTTCTCTTGAAAAGCCAGAGTTGTATTTTTCCCAATATATCAGTCCTCCAACGAGCTCTGTTTCACTGGTGTGGAGTCGCCTCTTCAGGAGTACAAACTTGTTATTTCTCTACAGATTTCCTTTTTATTTTGACTTGGTCAAAAGCCCAACACTCTGCTCAGCAACCGCAAGTAATGTATCACTTAGATGAAGTAAGCCTTTGAAGATCATCCACAGAGAAAGGAGACCACCAGCTGGCAGATCCATTGGCCTCACTAGGCTGCACTACCCATTTTGGGGTAAAGCAAGTTCATTCTAGTTTTGCACAGGAATTGGACCACTCTGGCAGACTGGAGCCCAGCAATCTGAAGTATAATAAATTAGCCTGAATTGAAGTAAGTGGAACCCTGCCCAACCTGTCATGCAGTGCCTGAATTATTGAAGGAAGGCCAAACTCCCAGAGAGGGGACCTCTGTACTCCTTGGATTCTGTTGTCTAAGTTAATATGACTAAGGTATAGTTTCATGGGATGTTAGAATAATAGGTTTAGAGATGGAAGTCCAACCAACCATCCTCATTCTACAGATGGGGAAATTGAGGCCTCAAGAGTTCAAGTGACATGCCTAGGTGCATAGAGCAAGGAAGTATCTAAGGCAGGATTTGAATTCAGGTTTTCATAATACTAAATCCAGTAATAATAATAATAACTAGAATTTACATAGCACTCTAAGGGTCATGAAGAGCTTTACGTATACTAATTGCTTTTTCATGTCTGTGTACAAACAAAATGTTATAATATGTTTTATCATTTGTTTGTAAATGCTTTACATTTATTACCTGCTGTCTTGTGCTATAACTTCCCCCAACTCAGGAGGACACTGCACCCTAAAGCATCTGACCATCCTTCTGGTCTACTCAACTAGACCTATGTCCTTCTACAAAGTGTCTTCCTTTTCCCACTGCTGAGTTATTTCTAGGACCTCCATTTTGTAGAGGAGCCTAAGTCAGCCTTCCTCCCCCTCCCAGCCCTGTTCCTGACTTCTGGACTTCATAACCACATGCTTACACTTGTCATTTCCCTTGTGTATTTTGCCTTCCTTTGTTAGAATAGAAACTATTTTAAGGGAAGGAATTTTCTTTCTGCTTATATGAGTGTTCCTAGTACTTAGAACAGAGTCTTGCCCATAATAAACATTTATTAAATGATGTCTTCCTTATCTCATTTGGAGCTCATAATAATTATTCTGTGAAGTAGATACTATTACTATCTCTGTCAGAAGAGGAAATGAAGTGACTTGCCCAGGGTATTCCTGATTTAGTCCAATACTCTATCCATCATGCCACTTAATTGCTTCTAATCTACTTGCCATACTGCCTCTGTATGGAGCACCTTGATACCAAATCTTAAATCTATGCACCTCTGGACATTTTTTGCAGAGCCCTCCAAGTATTATTATGAGGGACAGTCACCCTAACATTGCCTTGGCAGCATCACAATTTCCAGAATGTACTTGATTCTTTAAAAGATGTGTGGCCCTTTGCCTGTGTGACTGTGCTACTGAGTTGGTACCTGAGGTTCAGGTCTTGTTTGGTTATATGTATTTCCTCTCAGACCAAGATATAGATTCCCTAAAGAGGCTAGCAGATAAATGCTTACAAGAAAGGTTGGATTGATTTTGGCTTGGTTTTCAATGTACTGGGGCCCTAGAGCATGAAAACCAGAAAAGAGGGTTAACATTTTTGCATCCTCTGCTGCCCGTCCCTGCCAAGTAAAATTGGTAACTGTGAACATTCATGAATGAATACTTATTTCTACTGGGATTAATGATGCTTTTTTGTTAATAGATCTTGACCCTTACACACTAGCAAATCTTTGACAGTAAGAAGCCTCTGCCTGTCCTACTTGCTCCTCCCTCCGGCTCTGTATATTTAGCTCTATTGCCTTAATTTGGGAGTGCTGCTAAATTGACACCTGGAAAAAAACTTTAATAATCCAATGTATTTGTGATGTGTAGACCTGGATGCCCCTTCCATTGTAAATTCACCACTAGGGGGCACAACCCACAAGCTGAAGGTCTCTTTTCTCTTGATATTGTAAAGATACCAGTGTAGCACTTAGGTTTATCATCTTATCCTGTTGATCAAGAATTTGATTACCAAGTAGCCTCTCCACCCATGAGATACTGCCCCAGACTTCACATTTATGGATATGTTCATGAAGATGGTTAATTTTCTCACATATCAGGGGAGCTTATAGAGGCTGCAGCCATGCTCACATTCAAATGAAAATTTTTCTATTTTCCCTTCATTCTGATCATTTTAGGCTTTGAGTTTCAATTTTTGTTGAATTTTTGGCAGAATGGATCATTAATCCCAGTACAGAGAAGTATTCATTCATGCATGTTACCAATTTTACTTAGGGGGGAGGGGTAGACAAGGGTACAAAGATATTAGGCCAGAGAAGCACAAGGGGTTACTAAGAAATCTGTGAGAAGAGTTTGATTGAAGGAGCATAGAATGGTAGTAAAAATGCATCAGCCCCCCTAGTCCTATGGCTTAGAGCCCCCATATAAGTTTAAGCTCCTGCCCAATGGTGACCCATCAGATCTTGATATTTATTCAGTTTGGATACCTCTTCTCAATAGGACTTATGCCCAGGCCTCCCCATTTCTCTTTGGTGTTTAAAGCCCTTTACAACCTGGCTCCAGCCAGCCTCCCCTTGGTTTTTACACATCACTCCCCCTCACGTACTCCACAGTCCAGCCAAAGTGGCCTCACAATTCCTCACCGATGACACTCAGGCTGCTGTGACCGTGCCTGGAATCTGCTTCCTTCTCACCAAGGTCTCTTAGAATCCCTAGTTTTCTTCAAAGTTTTACTAAGGCTTTTCCTGATTCTCTCCACTATTAGTGCTTTCTTGACAAAAATTATCTTTAGTTTACTTTGCATATGTTTGCATATACTTTTGCATGTTTATATCTCCACTCATGGAATGGAAGCTTGTGGAAGACCGGAACCGTTTCTTTCTCTCCCCAGGACGTAGCACAGCTTCTGGCATACCTTAGGTAGTTAATAAATGTTTATTGATTGAGTGAACCAGCCTTGTAGATTTCCAGTTCTGAAAGATATTCCTGCCTCTGGCTTCAGCCCTACCAGAACTCATTAACAATAACAATAATGGATAGCTAATGTTTATATAATACTTTATATGTGCCAGGACCAATGCTGAATGCTTAGGATTATGAACCATTTGATCTTCACAACAACCTTGGGAAGTAGGTGCTTTTATTATCCCTATCTTACAGATAAGGAAACGGAGGTAAACAGAGATTAAGTGCTTACCCAAGGACACAAAAGTGTCAGAATTTGAATTCAAGTCTTCTGACTATAGGCCTAGTACTCTATCCATTGTGCAACTTAGCTGCCCCCATACATGCATTGAATACATATATTCACTTTGGCAGTGATTTCAGACATTCACTTTAGCTGAGTGCCTATTGTTTGCAAGATACTGTGGGACACACTATTGGTACACAGACCTTGCTCTCAAGGAATTTACAGGGAGGAAACATGCAAATCAGTGTGAATACCAGGGAGACTAAGACAAGGACAAAAGAGGAGGTCTAAGTGAAGTGCTTCAGATTGTGTCAAGGAAAGGTTATGGAGGTGGGGCCAAGATCAAGGTACAGAGTAGACCTTTTACACAGACTTGTTGATTGGATGATATGATATAAAATTAGAAAGGCAGATTGTGCAGTATTTTCTACTCCAGGATTGGGAGAATAGGCAGTGGAAAGAACACTATGTTTGCAGCCAGAGAACCTTGGTTTGAATCCTGGCTCTGTTACTTACCATCCGGATGACCTTGGGCAAGTCGTTCGATATCTCTGGCCATCATTTTGTTCATATTATAGAGAAGGTTAGAGCTGATGACTTCAGAGGCCCCTTCTACCTCTAAATCCATCATCCTGTCATTTTCTTTAGCAGATAATAGGGAACCAATGATGGCTTTTGAGGAGAGGAGTGGCACAGGTGTAGGAGTGACATTTTCTGTCCTTGATGACCAACCACATTCACATTCAACCCCAAACCTCCCCATCTAGTCAGGGTAGATAGAAAATCAACCTTCTGCATTTTTGATCACTTCAATAAAAATCATTTTGTAAGCTGCTAAATTCCACAGAGTATTCAAACTAACCATTAAGCTACCCAAGGAAAATATGTCAAGAACTGGACTCCTGCCTTAGAACAACTGTGCTGGTGCCCAACCATAGAGGTTTCTTTTCACTGTACCTTGTGCTGTAAAAGAGTTCACATTCCCTATAAAAAAAATTTCCACTTTCTTTACTTACCCACTGTTTACCACAAATATTTTTTTTAAATTTTATTTCACCACTAAAGCACAACAGGAAATGTTTATGGTAAGCTTCTAGGTACCATAAGGTTACAACTGACATTTGACAGGGAAGGAGATGTAAGGGTGAAGCCTCTGTACACTTGGGTAGTCTCTGAACAGTACTATGAGAGAGATTGTTACTTCCTAGCATGGGAGATATACCCTGGACTGAAAGGAGTAAGGCCGTCAGTATTTCTTTTGAGTTTACTTACAGTCCGTGACATTTGTGACATGGGAACCAAACAAGCTGTTTTTTTTTTAAAAACAATTCTGTCACATAATAGGCCATTTTAATAAATACTTGTTGGTCGACACTGTAATTCACTTTCCTCAGGCCTTTACTGTCTCTTTCCTAAACTATTTTTGTTCCTCACTATTTCCCCTTCACTCTGGTTTTATCTCCTTTACTCAATTATTTTCCAAGTGTCTTCAGGCTGTCTCCTTTGTTTTCACATTTCAATTTCCCAGATCCTCTGTTATGCATGGATTTTATTATGATAGATAACTTGCAAGGTCTTTTCCCCTTACCCATTCCTTCCCTGGGACCAGGTCCATCCTTTGGAGGTTAGATATCTCTGTGATCAGAACTCGTATCAAAGAACATGAGAACTGGAAGGGATGACATTAGTTTGAATACGGATTTTACAAATGAGGGCACTAAAACTCAGAAAAGGGAAGGAGCTTCCCAAACATCATATAATGTGTAGCTTTAACTTGAAACTAACTATTTGCACTCCAAATCTAACTTTCTTGCCACTGTATCATATTGTGCCTTTAGAATTATTGCTGTCAGATCATGTCTATCTAATGACAAATGTCTTGATATGTAATAAACCACTACATGTGGTTTGAGTGTTAGTCTTAAGATAGTAATGACCTAACTTTTTTTTTCTTTTTGTTTACTTCATTAAAGGGAATCCAACAATATCATTTTAGAAACCCTGGTCTTGTGTATACCCAATCTGAAGCATTTAGTCTGACTAATGTATAGTAGGGCCCTGTTCCATTCTGATGAGCTCTAGGGAAATGCAGCTATGCTCCATGAGCAGAGCAAGCAACTGTCCAAGTGATGAAATCTGAGGAATAAAACAAGGACCAAGAGGTTCAAGAATATATCCTCCATGAGTCTGCCATAGTACCAGAAATTCCTATTAGAGCTACTGCTATGGCTTAAAGCATTTTCTTCAGAAAGTCCATATTAAGCTGTATATTACCCATCATATATGTTCCCATGTGGATAGAGGGCACATTGTTAGGCCCTGTGGCTCACATTGCCATTGATTCTCCTGTTCCCTTAAGGTGAAATAAATGGGTACTGTAGTTCAGTGTCCATACAATGTGCAACATAGCATGTTCAATGCATGTCTATGAACATGTAGAAAACATTATTCTCCACCAACTATTTTGTCATGTCCTTCATGACCAGGTTTCAAGACCTAGCTTATTTGATCCATGGGGCTGAAGTTCTTGGGAAGTTTGGGAACTCAAGTTAGAAAGTAAGAAATGCTGACCTGAGGATCCCCACCTATACCCTGGCTTATCCTTGGCTCCGCTCCACCAGTCCATGACAAATATAAAAGTGTGAGGAATGATCAGAGTGCTTTAGTCTAGCCAATGAGAAGCTGCTCCAAGAAACAGGCAGAGAGTAGGATCACAGGATAATTGATAGGAGGGTATGAATCAGCAAATTCCCACAAGAGAAAATTGTCAGTAGGTTGTTTGAGTGATTGTGAATGACAGTACTGCATAGCATATCAAAATATTGGAATAGTTCCTGGTAAAATATATAGGGGCAGCAGAAAGAGACAGATAAACCACCCTAGGAAGGTAGTGATTAGAATTTTCTGATTACACTCAATTATTTTCTCAACTCTCGGAGGTGATAGCCCTGACCTGTTATTTGGTAGGTCTGTCATAACACTTGAATAATATGAGGAGATATTGCATTGGATTAACTGTTCCAGACAAAATCTTTATCTGAGTTGCAAATAGGAGCATAGGAAACTATACAAAATATTGAAATATAAATATAAACATGCATACACATATATCTCCAGATGTGTATAGGCATGTATATGTATAATCTATATTGCACACATGTGTGGTAAAGATGAATATGTTTTAATATGCGTATATACATGTGTATATGTGTATTGTTTAGGTATGTATACACACATACACCTCCAGAACACCCTAAGCAAAGAACAAGGAATGACAGAGAAGCCCCAGTAGTGTGAGTCTCTGCTAACTTGGACTAAGGAAATAGGATGTCACTGATGCACTGCTCTCTTCTGGGAAGCAATTTTAAGTAACCTCAGATGCCCCTTCATTGCTTTTTTTTCCCCATTATCATCAATGCCCAGTGCAGAGGGAGGATAAATTCGTTAATCTTACGAAGTACTCTCCGTCTTGAAGGTAAATACCCATCTCTCTCTAGGATCTATGCCACAAAAAGTAAGGGAAACAGATTATAGCCTTGGCAGCTAGGTGGCACAACGAATGAAGTGCAGGACCTGGAGCCAGTAAGACCTGAATTCAAATGGTACCTCAGAAGCCTACTACTTTGGGCAAGACAACCTCTAGTTGCCTCACTTTTCTCAACTGCAGAATGGAGCTAGTAATCCCCAGGGTTATTGTGAGGATCAAGTGAGATAAAGTTTCTTAAGCACTTAGCCCAGTGCCTGGCACATAGTAGGCATTATATAAATGCCTTTCCCCTTCCATTGGAGCCCAGAATCAAGGCTTGAATGACAGCAACTCTTTCTGAACTAAGATTTTTCTAGTTCTTTTTTGTGTTATTAAGATTATTATCATTATAAATACCTACATTATTAAGCATTAAGGTTATTCATAATAGGTAGAATTATCATCATTAATAGAGGCAGAATTTATATAGAGTTTTAAGGTTTGCCGTGTACTTTACATTTGTTATCTCATTTGATATTCATAAGAACTCTGAGAGATAGGTACTATTATTATCATCCCATTTTCATAGATAAAGAAACTGAGAGAGAGGAGACAAGACTTGCTCTGAGTCACACAGGAAGGATCACCACACCGTCCAACTGCACAGCTCAGCTTTTCAGGGCCAGCAGAACCAGTTGTCTTCATCTTTCTGAGCTTCCACCTTTTGGTGAGGATGCTTTGCTTGTCCAGTTTTATGTGGTTGTCCCTACTTACATTATTACTTACTTATACATGGGCATAACAAGTCTGTTGGTAGGTAGACTAGCTTTTCTCTCATTCTTGCCCTTTGCTTGGCACTCTCTTATGACTGTTCTGCCTCTTTTCTGGAACTTAGCCATATTTGTATCTTTTATTTGTTTTCCAATTGTTTGTGACCTAAGGGGTGGGAATCTAATCAGATCCACCTGAGGGGGAATTCTTCTCTCCTTATTAAACACCTCAGTTTTTCTGATATAGCCATGAACTAACTGCCTGAGCTATGCTGAAGCATGGACCCAGGAGTCTTAGACTATTCTGGATTCCTTTACACCACAGTGTCAGTCTTCGTACCCAAGGATCCTGGTAATATTCCTGGTTGCATCCTTTTCTTGTCTTGTCTTTCCCCAGTTCTGCTTTGAAGTTCTTCCAATGTGAGGGAGCTAGGTGGATTCCCTTCTTCTGTAAGTGTTAAGATGATGTCCAATGATAGTCCTTTTCTTTGCCAAAGTCAATCCCTCTACATGCACCCTTCAATTCCATCCCCTCCCTACTTCTCCAGCAGACTGTGACCACTATAATCTCTTCCAATCTACTGTCTACTTCTCTGCAAAAATTCTCTTGTCTCCCATGAAAAACTCTCACTTGATCCTACCAGCCATACTACCTGTGGTCATTTATCTCTCCTTCCCTTCACGGCTAAGTTCCTTAAGAAAGCCACCTCCTATTGGCACTTCTGGCTCCTCTCCTCTCACTCCTACACAACCAAATTTGTTGCCAAATCTTTTTGTGTCTATCTTTTCACCATCTCTTCTATAGATCTCCCCAACACTCACATAGTGACCACCCTAGTTCAGACCCTCATAATCTTCAAGGGTCAGCTCATTTCTCACCTTTTGGAGAAGGCCTTTCCTTTTCCTCCCATCCACCAATGCTTTACCCCTTCAGATTGTCTTCAGTGTACTCTGTGTGTATCTTTTATGTACCCAATAACTTGCATGTTGTCTGCCTCATTAGAATGTAATTTCCAAGGGGAAATGACTTTTTTTTTTTGCTTTTCTTTGTGTCCCCATTGCTAATACTTATAGAATAAATGATTGTTGACTGACTGTTAGGCTGCTTAACTGGAAGTGTCATTGTGTTAGCATGAAGTATCAGTGTGAAGGTTAAAAAAAAAAAAGGTTTCAGGACGGCTAAGTGCCACAGTGAATAGAGTACCAGCCCTGGAGTCAGGAGGAGCTGAGTTCAAATCCGGCCTCAGACACTTAACACTTATTAGCTATATGACCTTGGGCAAATCACTGAAACCCAATTGCCCTGCCTTCTCCCCCCCCCCCCCTCCAAAAAGCAGGAAAAAAAATAAAAATAATAAAAAGGGTTTCATGTTTTCCCTGTCTTCTTTTCTTCATACTCGGTACCCCCCACTCCCTTATGCTGATCCTCATATACCACAAACTGAAGAATCTTTGCATTGCTGGTGTTCTCTTCTGGATTCTTTCCAACTTACTTTTGTTCTTCCTAAAATATATCATCCAGAACTTAACACAATATTTCCAATGTGGTCTAAGCAGAGAAGAAAAAAATACTGTCATTTACTTAGTCCTACGTATTCAGCATCTCTTAATGCAGCTTAAGTTACCACTAGCTTTTTCAGGATACCATGTAATTCTGTTGATTCAAATTGAACTCATAGTCTTGTATTTTTATCAGATGACCTTCTTTCTGGTCACATCTCTTTCATCTTATATTTGGAAGTTGAATTTTGGAGGTCAATTATAAGACTTTTTATTTATCCTTATTAAACTTTCTCAGATTCAACCTGATGTCAAGATCTTTGTGGATATGTTTAACCCATCCCTTGTGGTTTTGTCTAAGTTGTTGATTCAGATGTTAAAAACAAAAAAGCAAAAGCACAGTCCCATTAATATATCCCTGGGATAGTCCACTAAAGACCTCATTCAGTCAACAATGAACATTAGTGAGTGTTCTTTAAATGTAGTCATTTGACTGTTTGAATCCATCTAAATATATAACATGTAATACACATCCTTTTTATAAGAATAATGCATGATTTTATGAAATGCTTTGCTAAAATCTAGGCAACCTCTCTCTCTCTCTCTCTCTCTCCATATATATATATATATATATATATATATATATATATATATATATATGTATATACCATTTTTCTGCTCTATTAGTCTACTGTTTTATAAAAAAAAATGGTGTGACTTTTCCAGATGCTAGTTCTTTGTACTACTTCTTTTCCTGAATATCCACCAATAATGCTTTAATAACATATTTTAGAATTTTACCAGGAAGAAATCAAGGTCATAGACCCATAATTTATATACTGGATTCACTTCCCACTTTTGAACATTGGGACACTATTTGCTCTTCTCTAGTTCTTCCAACACCTTATGCATTTTCTGAGACCTTTCAAAGATCACCGATGGGTGATCAACAACAAGTTGTTATACAGTTCTGTCAGTAACCCGAGATACAAATCATCTGGGCTTGGTGAATTGAACTCATCATGGGCAGTTAGGTGCTTTCTCATAATCACCACGAGATTCAGTTTCCTATTAGCCATTTTTTGTCCATTCATTCCAGTTCAATAATCATTCTCCTTTTAAGAGAAAACAGAATTCTCACTATTACCTTCTATCATCATCATCATCATCTCATCTGACCCAAAAAGTGGTACTCTCCCTTACTGAGGCTTCTTTTTTCCCCCAATAAAGCTTAAAATTAGCAACAATAATATCAACAACAGCATTCTTTTTGTTACCCATAGCTTCCCTCACCAACTGCAGCTCATTATTAGCTTTAGCACTCTTGGTTTACTCTTCCATGACAGTGGTATGCTTTTGTATTCATTTCCCATTACTTGGCATTGCTTCCATCTTACATACATGCCTTTCAAAAAATTCTAAAATTGAAGATTTGGATTGAACTAGGAGAGAGCCATGGATTAGTGTGAGAGCTAGACAAGGAAAAAAAACTTGGGGTACACAATGTTGGATTTATCTTTCTAGTGCTTGAGTAAGCTCTGTGTATGGTATATGAGGTAAGCCTTTCAGGTTCAATCTTTCTGATGAATCAAATGCTCTATCTATGCCTCATAATTGCTTCTTCGTGGATACTTTGACCAGTTTTCTTTTTAGAGAAAGAATATAATTGCCCATATGTGGTTTCAGTCATTATCTCTTACTGTATCTATAATATTAATAATGGTGGAATCATAAATTTAAATTCCAGACCCCGAAACAACACCTTCACCAAGGGTTTCCTGATAACACTGCAAAATACACAGCCCATCAAAAATATTCCCTCCTGCTTGAGTTCTGGGGTGGCTCCAATTGATATGGACAGCCATGCTAGCCAGTACCATCTGACCAAAGTGAAGAAGAAGGTTTTCAGTTGTTCCACTACTCTAGCTTACCCTTAGTAGCCTGCCCCTTCATTGCTGTGTCTTGCTAGTATCATTTCTGTGCTACCTCCAAAAGAATGGAGTGAAACACCATGCTCTAAATTGAAGAGCACAAAACAGTTATCCAAAGAAAGACATCATCTAAGTTAGTGATCAAAATGATGTATGATGTCAGTATTATAATATATGTGGACATCAGTTGTCACTGGTGTGGAAAAGCTTGCTATATGTTTCACTATTGGGCTGGGTCTTTAAGAGAGCATACTTGGTACTAGAGACTGGTAGAATTATAACTTTTCCTGATATAATCTAGTAAAACCCAAGTCAGAGCAGCTTAGAGGCCGTTTTGCTAGTGAAAAATGTAGCTTGCAACTCACTTAAGGTATGTGTTCATTCTCATATTCAGGCTTAGTTGAGTGATATGTACTGTTACTGACCCCTTGTTTTGGGAGAGAGAGAGATTTCTTGAAATGTATTTCTACTTATTTATATAAACTACCAGAGTACATCATCAAAGGCTTAGCACTTTCTCCATCACCATGCTTTGTGTTTTAACACTTGTGTGCTTAAACCCTTCCAGTGTCATTGGTTAAGAAGAAATATAACATCTGAATCCTGCTTAGTCTTTGTCAAATGTATAACCCAATAAATATTCAGAAATCACTTAAATATAATGTATCATTTTAGCCACTCAGAAACCATCATTAGGCCGTCTGTTCTGGTGAATGCTGGTGGTAGAGAGTCACTGAGTCATTTGGCTGGTTGCATGGATGGCCCCGTGTTCACAAGTCCAGCTAATATGTACCATGCTGGAGTTCAGTGGTCCCCAAACCTATCTTTTGAGTATGTATTCATCAAGAGGCAGCTGGTGGCACAGTAGATATAGCACCGGGCTTGTAGTCAGGAAGACCTGAGTTCAAATATGACTTCAGATACTAGCCAAGCCATGTGACCCTCAAATATAAAATAGATATAATGATATAAATATTTCTGAGGATCACATGATATGATATTTATAAAAGTGTTTATTACAGTGCCTGTAACACACTAAGTGCTATACAAATGCTTATTCCCTTTTCCCTTCCCTTCCTACCCAATTTATGCATTTATATTTAGGTAATTGTACTTCCAAATAAGTCTGGGGTGTTTTATATGCGCTGTTATGTGGCAGGAGACATGGCATTAGACGTTGCTGAGCACAGCATTGCACACCACAGACTCTTAGGTGTATAGTTTCAGAAGATCTTTAGGGCTAACACAGGGAAAGAAGCAGTGATATGCAGAAGCCAGGTCTTCCAACATGTTTCCATCTTGATTCCCTAAGAACTGCTAGAAAAGTTTTTGGTGAGAGTCTCTTTCTCTCTTTCTCTCTGTCTCTGTCTCTCTCTCTCTCTCACTCTCTCTATTTCTCTCTCTCTCTCTCTCTGTCTCTCTCTGTCTCTGTCTCTCTCTTTCTGCCATATTCTGATCCAAAGGACTTCTCTGATTTCTGTTTGCTATTTGCCTGGATTAATGGGTTTACTTGCTATTCATTATTTGTTATGCTCTTTTAGGTACCTAGCATGGGTGAGAAGGGGGCTAAACTGGACAGTGTAAGCTAAAGACTGCTTATTCCCTTAAGAGTAACCAGGGAAACAGTTTTCCTGATCAAATTATTAACATTTTACCTTCAGTCTAGCAATATTTGAGGGGGCAAATAGATATGTCTAGCTTGATACCCCTCTCAGAGACGGGAGGAAACAGTATCCCATTCCTGGAATCTGCCTGCCTCTCTCTCTAGTCACTCCTAGTCCCCACTAATGTGCGGTGGTATAAATCCCGCCCAGGGCTCTCCTCCCTTTCAATGAAGTAGGCCAAATCTCAGATTATATCTCTCTTTGCCATCTATGAACTATGACTATACATTTAGATGACCAGTGTGGACATAGCTATCATATATTTACATGAATGCATGTGGTTTTTCCAAATAATATGTGAATTTCTTGAAGTTAAGGATGGCTATTGTCTTTCCTTTGTTTCCCTAGATATAGGTCAGTGCCAGTCATATAATAGTAGATGCTTAATAAATATTTATTAGGTGAATGAATGAATCAGTCCTAATTAAAGCATTCTCTAGAATGAAGCACCTCTAGAAAATCACCTGAATCCAGATCAATACAATGTAACTCTTGGTAGGAGCCTGCTCTGCATTTTAGCCAACATTACAAATTTTCAGTTTCTGAAATTTCTGAAAGAATTTGTTCCTCTTTCCCCATTTCCATGTTCCTGAATCCTGGGAAGACTCCATCCTGAAGCTGCTTCAGTGATTGATGAAGTTTCTGGCTCCATATTGTAAGAAGGCTCAGCCTCACTGCTCCTTCTCTAGTACTGACTTAACACACATCCATACCAGCTGCCTGCCCCCCTGGGGAAGATGATAACCTGCCTAAACTCATTCTTCAATGATTAGCTGACACACAACTTCATATCCCTTCTATCCCAGTGATTCTGAATTCCTGTCATGGCACAAACTCTGTTCCCCACTAACAAATTCTTTTTTCCAGGCTTCATCAACCCAACTCCCTATCCTCACCCCCAACATCCCACTCAAATTACACCCACCTCTCCCCCTGTGCCCTCTAGAATGCCTACTTCATAGGTAACAAACTTGCTTTCATCTTGAAACTTTTTTTCCATTCTCATTTCTTCTATCTTCTTGCACTTGCTGAAATCCGAGTTCCTCCTGATGACACAGGCTTCTTGTCCACCCTTTCTAGTACTGATTGTACTTCCATTCATCTTCCACCTCCCTCCACCAAAAAAATCAGTGGGCATGGCGGAAGAACTAGAATACTCCTTGCTCCACATTGCCACTTCTAGACTGTCCCTCTCCAAAGAAACAGGAGGGCAGAGCCAAGATGCTGGAGTAGAAGGCACAAACTTGGAGTGGGCTCCCACTTCAATCACTTCTAATACATGTAAAAAATGACTCTAACCCAACTTTAGAGCTACAGAAACCACAAAGAGAAATGAAGCTCCCACTGAAAGAAGCCCAGCAGGCCAACAGAAAGGATCTATTGCACCAGGCTGGGATCCAAGCTCAGCTCCACAAGAGCCACATAGTTCCCTGGACCCAGGGCAGTGCAGACCATTGGCAACCTGGAGCAGACTTCAGGAGAGAGAATTACCAGCATACACCATACACAATTACCCATAAACGCCAAAAAGAAAGTGGAAGGTCAGTGTGGAACTTTGTGGGGGACCCATACTGTGGTGCAGCCCCTGCCCCCTGTGCCACAGAGGCATGGCCACTGTGCAGCCACCACTGTCTGGATGCCTCAGGAGCTCCTGACTTGCAGATTACAGGGGGACCAAGTGACCATTCAGGGAGTAATTGCTTTTGCTTTAACCTGGTTGGATCTGGATCACAGTCTCAGATGGTGGTCCTGGGGTGTGTGACCAGTGATACAGAGCCTGTGGTGTCTGTAGAGAGGGCATCCAACTAATAGCTCCAGCAGCTACAAAAACCCTACTGATTTGGGACAAAGCTCTCTTCATTCTGCAAGCAGAGTTCTACTGGGGCAAAGAGCTTAAAAGTCTAGTACTTGGCTGGCAAGATGAGCAAGCAAAGGAAATATAATCAAACCATAGATTCCTTTTTTTGGGTACAAAAAGGATCAAGGCATGGAGTGGGAGGAAGACAGTGAAGTCAGAAGTCCTGCATAAAAAATATCCAAGAAAAATATGAACTGGTTACAGGCCATGGAGGAGCTCAAGAAGGATATTAAAAATCAAGTAAGAGAAGTGGAGGAAAACTTGGGAAGAGAAATGAGAATGATGAGAGAAAATCATGAAAAGCAAGTCAACAGCCTGTGAAGGGAGACTCAAAAATACACTGAAGAAAATAACACCTTAAAAAATAGACTAACTGAAATGGCAAAAGAGGCTCAAAAAGCCAATGAGGAGAAGAATGCCTTAAAAAGTTGAATTTGCCAGATGGAAAAGGAATTTCAAAAAATCACTGAAGAGAACAACTCTTTCAAAATTAAATTAGAGCAACTTGAAGCTAATGACTTTATGAGAAATCAAGATACTAGAAAACAGATCCAAACAAATGAAAAAATAGAAGGCAATGTGAAATATCTCATTGGAAAAACCACTGATCTGCAAAACTGATCCAGGAGAGATAATTTAAAAATTATTAGACTACCTGAAAACCATGATCTGAAAAAGAGCCTACACACCATCTTGCAAGAAATTATCAAGCAAAATTGCCCTGATATTCTGGAGCCAGAGGGCAAAATAGAAATTGAAAGAATTCACTGGTCACCTGTTGAAAAAATCCCAAAAAGAAAACTCCTAGAAATATTATAGCCAAATTCCAGAGTTCCCAGGTCAAGGAGAAAATACTGCAAGCAGTCAGGAAGAAACAATTTGAGCATTGTGGAAACATAATCAGGATAACACAAGACCTAGCAGCTTCTACATTAAGGGATTAAAGGGCTTGGAATATGACATTCTGGAGGTCAAAGGAGCTAGGGTTAAAACCAAGAATCACCTACCCAGCAACACTGAGTATAATGCTACAGGGGAAAATATGGTCATTCAATGAAATAGAGGTTTCTCAAGCATTCTTGATGAAAAAACCAGAACTGAACAGAAAATTTGACTTTCAAATACAAAAAGCAAGAGAAGCATGAGAAGGTAAACAGGAAAAAGAAATAATGAGAAACTTATTAAAGTTGAACTATTTACATTCCTAAATTGAAAAATGATCATTGTAACTCATAAGACTTTTCTCAGTATGAGGATAGTTGAAGGGAATATATATGTGTGTGTATATATATGTATACACACAT
>CM053583.1:146928099-146946874 GCA_028627135.1 Pseudochirops cupreus
AATGTATGTAAAGATTGAATCAAACTGTGATAAGCAACATTAAGGATTAAGAGTAGAGATACTTAAATATATAATATGAATATATCTATGTGTTTATATACACATATACATAGGCATATATATATGTATATATATATACCTTTAAATCTTGCTTTACTTTTACATAATTTTTAAAATGCCAATTAAAAATTTGAGCTGTTTATGCCTAATAATTTAATAAATACCTTTATTTTAGAAAAAAATTAGATGGAAGTGGATATAAATTGTTCATATTTAACCAAATTTAAGGGAAGCTTGACTGCTTAGAACATATGATCATAACAAAGAAATCATTGTTCACCTGGTCATAGAATATACTTAGGGTCCTAAAGGAATCGAGGAAGAAAAAACATAATCCCAGAAATCTGAGAGTTGGAAGGGACTTCAGTGGCCATTTAGTTGTGGTCCTCCAGTGGTCCTCCAGTCTTCTATTGAAAACTTCTAATAAAAGAGAACTCATGTCAAAGTGATCTTCCTAAGGCACAAGGTAACCCTCCCCTGTCCCATATTCATGGCCACCACTACCCCCCTCTGCTCTCCCACACACACGCACACACAAACGCACGCACGCACGTGCTCAGCATACACTGAGTGAGCTCCAGTGGCTCCGTATCATCTCCAGGATCAACTTCTGGCCTTCAAAGCCCTTCGTAACCTGTCTCTGCCACCCTGTACCTTACCAGTCTTCTTACATTTCACTCCCCCCCCCCCCCATATACTCTGTGTCCCGGCTAACACTGGTCTTCCTGTTGTTCTTCAGACAGCACCCTCTGTATTCTGACTCCAGGTATTTTTAACCAGCTGTCGTCCTCCAGGCCAAGAATGCTCTACCTCCTGATTTTCCTTGCTTACTTCAAGTTCCAGCTAAAATCTCATATTCTATAGGAAGTCTTTCCTGATCTCCTTAAACTCTAGTGCTCTCCCTCTGTTGATTACACCCAGGGTATCCTGTACGTGGTTTTTTACATAGTTTGCATGTTTTCTCTCCTTGAGGGCAGAGACGTTCTATTGCGTTTCTTTGTATCTGCAGCACTTAGAACAGTGTCTGGCACATAGTAGGTGCTTCTTAAATGTTTATTGACTGGCTGACTATGACCCCCTGAGTCCACTCCACTTAGGAGGAGTCCTAATTATCAGGAAGTTTTTCCTGACAAAGGTTTGCCTAAATCTGCCTCTTTGCATTCACCATTACTCATTATTCTGCCCTCTGGTGCCAAACAGACAAATTTTATTCTACCTTCAAAAGAGTTGCCGTGTACCCCACAAGTCTTCATGACTCTATGCTAAATACCCCTAGTTCCTTCAGATGACCCTCATATGGCATAGTCTTAATTTCTCCCTTCATCAAGTGATAGCTCCTTTAGCCTAAACTTGTAATGGGATAGTGAATTATTTCCCAGCAAGTGAAACAACAGCAACAACAACAATAAGAAGCAAGTCTGACACCGCTGTATTCGTATGTAGAGAGCAGAAAAATGGAAAGTGTATGACCATGTAATGTAATTCTGGGTTTAGGACAATGATCTTTCAGATTAGACATAGCTTGGATTGCTCCATTCTTTGTGTTTGCATCTCTGACACCTAACCCAGTGCCTGGAATGTATATAAGCACATCTACTTTGATAAATACTTGCTGATTGATTGATCAACTGATGATCTCAGTATCCTTTACAGCATATCGAGTTCCTCCTTGGAAACAACCTAGGGGGTCCAGGAATTTCACCACTACTATGTGGGTTTTAGAAAAATTCCCTCATTCTAAACTCCAATCCTAGGTATCAAGCTTTTGATCATTTTGGTCTGGGATTTTTTTATCTTTTTGCCTGCTTATCCAATCTAGTCCAACTTAATAAATACGTATTAACTGTCTACTTTGTGCCAAGCATGGGGTTTGGGGGGTGTGAAAATTGTAAATTACAGAACTAGGAGGCAGAGTGATACAATGGAAAATGTATTGAATTTGAAGTCTGAGGACCTTAGATCCAATCTTGATTTTAGTTGTAAGAAATTGGATAAATCACTTACCTCTCTTGGCCTCAGTTTCCTCATCTGTAAAATGAAAGGATCTGAACTAAATGGCTTTTGAGACCTCTTCTGGCTCTAAATTTATGATGCAATGGATGCTCATCTGCATGGTAGGAGGAGTTTCCTCATCAGTTGTTCCTCATACCAATTAACCTACAATTCTTGTTTTTAAAAAGGTAATTAGAAATGTTTTGTTTTATTTTAATCTAAGAAAACTATCCAGTATCAAATGTGTTAGTACCTAAGCTTCCTAATCTATATTTCTTGGTCTTTATCTACATTAAGATCCTCTCTAAACCTAAAATGTCTAGATCCTTGGGGGCTCCAAAACAAAATAACATCTAGTGCCTCAGAAAACCCGTGAACTCCCTTGGCTGACATATGTGTGCTCTTGAATGAGAGAATTTGTCTAGTCCACAGTCCCAGGAGTACTCCCAGTCAATGGTGAAGCCTCCTGACTTTATGGCTGGTATTGAAGGTTACAATCATATTCCTATGAAATCACTAACTAGATATTTGTGCCTGCCACCCAGAAGGAGAAAAAGAACAATGACAGAGGGAGCAATGATAAATAGTCATCAACTCAAATCAAGAGCCATCAACTCAAAAATATAGCACAACGTCACTCCCACAAAGACATGCCCAACCATCATTTAGATTCCCATATTATACAATAATTAGAAACTGAACTCCATCTCCTTCCAGGTACTTAGCTCAACACAACCCAGGAAAGACTTCATGTGGAAGATGCCACTTGAGGAAACTAGGAATCTGTGAGTGGGGGTGAGAAGGGAGAACGTTCCTGCTAGCACCTTAAGCTTTGCAAAATAAAATCCTCGTAACAACCCACGGGTAATACAAACAAAACTGTCCCCATTTTATAGGTGAAAAAACGAAGGTCCTGAGAGAAAGAAACGTTCCCAAAGCCGCAGAACTAATATGTTCCTAATCTGCTTTAAACAATTCTGTGAGAATAGAAGACACAGAGAAGATGCTGCTGGTCTGAAAGTCACTAAATTCCAAACCCAGTCTTCTGGTTCCAAGGCTAGGGCACCACTCACTATTCTATGCTGTCCTTGGTACAGAAACTAGAACTGAGATTTTCCACTGTGATTTCAGAAAGGAGTCTCCTGATGGCTGAGGCAATAAAACCTACACATCCTTCATTTCACAAATTAAAATGGCCTGCTCCTTTACAATCCTAGTTAATTCACATGAGATCAGTTTCATTCTCCCCTTCACATCTGGGGAATGCTTGTAAAAGGCATGGGGTGGGGAGAAAGAAACCTCCCTTCCCTTTTGCTCTCTTTCCATATTCTCCCTTTCTTCCTGTAATTGCCCTCTGGCTGTCAACAACCTCTATAGTCACTGGCAAAGTGGAAGGATTTCTAGTGCTATTTTGAGAGGAGCAGAAGAACATCCCTCTGCTGGGTAACAGAGAAGTACATGCAAACATGAACAGTAGAATTACTGTTCACATGCAGCTGTTAACTCTGTCTCTGTTGTTCCCTCATGTTGACTCTACAGACAGTGCAGTTCTTGAAGAAAATCAGATCATACCATTCTGTCATGGTAGTGTTTATAGTGTCATAGGGTAAGGAGTGACAATTCTAGAGCCATAACTAGGATTGGATGTTTAGGGCTTTGCCCTAGGCCACTGATATTTAGAGAATCCTTATCTCAGTGCCCTCCTTCCTTAACAAAGAAACAATTATGCTTAGTACCTAGTTAACAAGAATAATTCATTAAAACAAGAAGCTCCTGGGTGGCACACTTCTTTCTCTCACTTGCTGGTAGTTTCATCCTGTGTGAGATTTTCGTGGCCTGACCTTCCCCCTTCCTGGTCTCTACCCACCCCACCCAATTTCCTCAGAGTCACCCTAGTTATGCTCCCTATTCTGTCTCTTCTCCACATGGCATCCCAGATCTCTCCCCACTTGCCTCAACTGAATTTATCTTACGACGTTGACTCAAAGGTACAATTTGTGCTGCTTGCCCTGAAAAAGAAGATTATTAGTTATGGCTTTGCCTTTCTTCCTAACTTGTAAGAGGAAATCAGAGACTCATTCGGTAGCAAGCACTTATAAAACACTGTGTGCCAAGCATTGTGCCAAGAACTGGAGACTGAAAGAAAGGAAAAATAATTTCTTCCTTCAAGAAGTTCACATTTGTGTGGAGAAGACAACATGTAAATTACTTGGTCTAAACAAGATATGCATGGCCTAAATAGAGGGTAATATTAAAAAAGGAAGGCGGGGATGGGGTAGAGACGTATGTATTAGAGTAGACCTCCTGAAGAAAGTGGGTTTGGTCTGAGTCTTGAAAGAAGGTGAGAAGGCTATAGGAGAGAGCCCCTGAAAAGATATGGAGAACTGACATGAAATGTCAGGTTTAGGAACAACAAATAGGCTGAATACTGGATAATACAGTCTGTGGAGAGAAGAGGAGTAGAAGAAGGCTGAAAAGGTAAGAAGGGGACAGGTTCTAAGGAGCTTTAAATGCCAAGGCAATCATCAGTGAAGAGCTGAATGAAACTCTGGAAGTCATCTGGTCTCACTTCTTCATTTTATAGATGGGGAGACTGAGGCCCAGGATGTTAGGAGACTCTGTGAAGGTCATGTAGAAAGCATCAGGGTAAGATTTCAGGCCCAAAGCACTCTTCCATTGCACCATGCTTATCTTCAAGGACATCTCTCTACATGCTTTCCTCAGCCTGATTCCCTTCCACTCAGCATGGAGAGAACAGCAAGAGGCATAACAGCAGTTCACATTTACATAGCTTCTTAAGGTTGGCAAGGCATTCACTTCAGAACAACCTTGGGAGATCAGTGTGAGGGACACTGAGAGGGAGGAGCAGCAGGGAAAAGTCAGACTCATGCTAAAGTTAATAAAGGGAGACAACTCACTGAGAATAATTTTACGTTTATCTAAGAATCTCTCCTTGTTACCAAAGATTACGTATCAGTTAATTCTCTCTGTGCCTCTGTGAGGTGGATGGCATTGCTCCCTGCCCCTAATTCAGCAACTGAGGCAGAGAAGGGCTGTAACTCTGCAAAGGAATGGAGCATGTTAATGGCATAGACAAGACTAGAAGTGCCCAGGGACAATGTGTTTTGAACAGCCCCCCCCAGATCACATGGTCTCCTTTTACCCAGTCAGCTATTTGATTCCATTCTTGAACAAATGCAATTACTCTCTCTCCGTTTTTTTTCTCCCCAAGTCTCCATATCACCTTTGGTCCTGCCTAAGCTCCATTTCCAAAGCTCATCTTTACCAAAGCTGAGACTCTAGAAATAGCATCAAAAGATTCTCCCAAGAAGCATCAATAGGGATTCCAAGTGGCTTCCTCCAAGGGAAGCACAGATCAGGCATTCTCACCTTCTAGCAACTCTGACACATTAATTTTCCTCCGCCACCACACTTAAAGTACTTAGTCTGGCACCACCATGGCTGGGAGCTTTAATCAGACACCAAAGACACAAAGCTCTGTCAGAAATGATGTCAGATGGATGGCGGTCACGTGGCAACTGCCTCATTGGAAGCAAACACTGAAACACTTGTTTTTAAGTTGCCTTAGGACTTGTTTGAAAAATGACTTTGTTCACCATGGAAGGCCACTAATGTATGAGCTGTTATCCCAGGTTTCTAGCACTTCTAGGTGCACAACCTTTTTTTTTTTTAATATGCACATAGCTATGCAAACAGTGGAAGTATCATTAAGCTACTCATATTATCAATCCCATAGATCAGTGGCTGAACTATATGTCTAAGAGTAATGCTAATACTTTCTTGTGATTAAAATGCAATGAGAAACAAATTTGCCAAAGATGTGGGGAGAAAATGTTTTCATCCTGAATCATATGGTTCAATTTATATCGGATTTACACATTTGGAATTTCTTATTTATTTTTTATGGTGGTCCTTCACCCCAGGTACAGGACGGGGTTGTGGGGGGTTGTTGTGTCTCTTTGGCTGGGACAGGTTCCTGCCAGAGGCTCTTTCCAAAGGGGTCCTGAGAAATCACCATGCTCTTTGTTAGCAGGTCCATCATTTCCTCTCCTCTGCTCACAATGCATCCTCTGTCCTCAAAATAGCAGGCCAGATTCACCACAACTACAACACTTACCCTGTAGATGGGACTGCTGGATGGGAAGCTGCCCTCTATCCAGATACCAGCACAGCTCTACAAATCTGTGGGCAAAAACTACTGCCCGGAGAATGACTCTCCTTTACCACCACCCCACCCCCTTCTCTCCCTTAGACCTAGCAGCTACTGAAAAATCATGTCCAAGCCTGATCTGGAAATTGTTTTGTAACAAGAAACAGACCAGATGTAGTGTAGTGGGATGAGGCTATGACCTTTAACCTTCTGAGCTTTGGCTTTCAGGCCAGTCTAGAGGTTGGTGGTCTCTGCCCAGTCACCAGCTGGCCTTTCTCAATGCCCAGAACCATCATGAAATGTGAGGGTAGTATTCACTCTGGCCTTGACAACAATTTGGAGCAGTAGTTGCAAATATGGATGAAAAGGTAACATGAAATGGTGAATGGAGCCTTGGATTTGGAGTCGGGAAAAGCTGGATCAGATTCTACCTCAGACACTTACAAGTTGTATGACCCTGGGTAAGTCACTTAACCTCTGTTTGTCTCAGTCTCTTCTTCTATAAAACAAGGTAGCTAGGCTTGATGGCTTCTAAGGTCTTTCTCTTCTCTACCTCTATGAGCCTAGGAAGACAACATGAGATTATTTGTCTACCACATGGCTGACTATACGGTGCTTGGTCTGGCTCCAGTCACCTCCAAAAAACACACCAGCAAAGAACAAACGTGGTCAAGGGATCACAGACTGAGAGCGGAAAGCATTAGGGGTTATCTATCCTAGTTCCGTCACGCTATAGACGATGTCCCAGCTGTCATAAATACATCAAGTGTTGGAACTGGAGTCACCAACACCTGAGTTCAACACTTAATAGTGACATTACCCTGGAGAGGTCATATCGCAGCCTCAGTTTCCTCATAACCAAACCTGTTCTTAGGCTTATTGTAAGAATCAAATAAGGTGAATGTAAAGAGTTCTGTAGCTCTTCAAGGGCTATATTAATGCTGGCTGTTAATTGTTAACATTTTTATAACGTGAAGCCCTAAAGAGGGAAGTGACTTGACCAAGGTCACACATATGGTTGCCAAATCCTTATTTAGACTTAACTCTTCTGAATCCAAAGCTATTTCTCTTTCCATTTATACATCATGCTTTAGGGGGGTTAAAACAAAGAAAGGATTGAACACCCTAGCTCACTGGATTCTCAGATCAATGGGCTAGGTCTGGAATGGCTCTTTATAGCTGTGATTAGCACTGATTACAATCTCTTCTCCCCAGTGTGTATCACATTCATATCATCCACACCTCTGGATCTTCCTTTTGGGATTACGGCAACATTCACTCAAAGGGGAATCTCTCAAAACATTTACCAGAAATTTCCCATCACACAAAATGTGGCAGCCTGTCTGATTACAAGTAACCACTGCTTACCAGTGATATGTAGCCTGTCATCTCCTTTACCGCCTCAAATACAACCGAAAGCTTTTATTGGCCTACATATTTTAGATTTTGGCTTTCAGGATTATCATAATTTTTACCTCCATGATAGCTTCAGAGAGCAGCTTTTGTACTATAGCAAGCTACCCTGTGCTTCAGAAAACCACAAAGGAGGCATTTCTTCCCAAGGCCTCTTGTCTGTGCCCACACATCCTTCACCAAGCCTCACTGAACACCAGTAGAGTTAGATGGTTAGAACAAGTCCTTTAGAGAAGGAGCTGAAGGTTTCTGCGACAATGTGCTATCGTTACCTGGAGAGCAAATAAAATGATATTCCGATCAATGACCTTGCACAAGTTTTAAAATATTCCTAATAGATTAATGCATCTCAGCCTAATGGGTAGAAAGATGGACTTGGAATAAGGATACCTGGGTTCAAATCCCACCACGGACATTTAATTAGTTAGTTAGTCAATAAATATTTATGAAACCCCTTTTGTGTTCTAGGCATTTGTGCTAAGCACTGGGGGAAACAAATTCTAAAAGGAAAGTCTCTCCTCCCAAGGAATTTCTAATCACAACACGTGAAAGGAAACTGAAAAGGGGGAGGAAAGGAAAGGGAGAAGGGACCCAGAGCACGACAGAGAAGTCCAAAGAAGGCAGCCTGGTGTAAAAAAAGAGATGAATAGCCTAGGCACTCTTTCAGGGTTTTAGGGGGAGCACTTTATTCCACTCTCTCATCAGAGGGGTCCCAGGGCACAGGATATAATATAGTTGAGGTACAGGTAGCTGCTAGCTGTGTTTTAAGTGTTTAGAGGGTTTTAAGTTTTACGAAGAACTTTGCATATATATCACATTTGATCCTCACAACTCCTCTTGTTGTTCAATTGTTTTCAGTCATACCTGACTCTTTGTGACTCCATTTGGGGTTTTCTTGGCAAAGATACTGGAATGGTTTGCCATTTCCTTCTCTAGCTCATTTTACAGATGAGGAAACTGAGGCAGACAGGGTCAAGTGATTTGCCAAGGGTCACCCAGCTAAGTAAGTGTCTGAAGTCAGATTTGGACTCATGAAGATGAGTCTTCCTGACTCCAGTCTGGCACTCTATCTACTGTGCCACCTCACAACTCTACAGCAGTGTTATTGTCATCCCCCTTTCTCAGATGAGAAGACTGAGTCTGAGAAGGCATCATGTCAGCTAGCATGTGAGGCATGACTCAACCTCAGGTCTATGTACTTTGCCATCTAGCCATGAGACCCTGGGCAAACCACAGTACCTCAGTGTTCTCATTTGTAAAATGGGGACAATATTACTTTGACTACATCACAGAGTTGTTTTGATGAAATAATAATAGCTAATGTTTCTATAGAGTTTTTAAAAGTTTGCAATATGCTTTACTTTTATGATTGTATTTGATCAGCACAACAACCGTGGAAGGTAGCCTCACTTTACAGTTGAGGAAGCTGAGGCAGACAAAAGTTACATGACTTTTCTAGGGTCATAACTAGTAAGTGTCTGAGGCAGGATTTGAACTCAATTCCTTCTGATTCCAAGTCTAGCAATCTAAGACTTATGCTACCTAGCTGCCTCAAAGAAAAACAATTTACAAATCTTAAAGCACTATTATAAAAATCAATCGATTATAAGTCTATGATAAATTCAATTTAAAAAATTATAAGATATCTAAAATTTGCAAGGCACATTGTGTTGCTGATGCAAAGACAAAAATGAAACAGCCCCTGGCCTCAAAGAACTTACAGTCTAGAGAGGGATCCAAAAAGAGCACAGATAAGTAAATAAGAAAAAATTTCTTAGAAGTTTAATGGGGAACACTACTAATCTAGGAAGTAATCTAAGAGGACTGTAACAGAACAGTCTCTTTAAGGGAGCTAGGAGTTCCAAGAGCAAGATGTGAAAAAGAAGAGAATTCCAAACATGGAGGATGGCTGGCACAAAGGCTTGGAGGTGGCACACAGACTAGTGTATAGAGGGAACAGCAAGTAGCCAGTTTAGCTGAAATACGGAATTACACAAAAGGCTTTAACATGAAATATGCCTAGAAGGATGGGTTGGAGTTTTTTGGGAAAGACTTTAAATGCCAGAGGAGGTTATATTTATTTTAAAAGAAGAAGGGAGCCACAGAAGCTTCTTGAGTAGGGCAATGATACATAGTCAGACTAGATATGATTAAGCCTGTGACTGCTAAGTCTGAGTAACTCCAAAGTTACTCAGTTACTACAAAGACTCTTAAGTCTAACTCCAAACTCTGAGATGCTGTGATTCTGTTATTCCACTTTTATCATAAAAAACTCTATGAAATTGAAATGTGAATATTAATATATATGTTCAATGGGTGGTATAATAGACTCAACCTAGTCCCCTTTAGGGGTGCTCTCTATGACAAGCCAATTAATGCTATTAAATTTGAGTTCTTGAAGGGGTCCAGAAACCAGAGAGTCAGTACTTATATAATAAACTGAGAACAGATGAGGTCATATACTTTCCCCCATCCTTTCTCCTTTCCTTCTTAGTCTTTTAACTTTCTTTGCTAGATTCACCACTGCTAGATTTCTCTAATAGTTGTGGGTACCCCTGAAGCTCCCCAGGAATGGTGGGGTCACACCCTAAATACTTTTGCTACCAGTGCCCCTTAGGAGCCACTGGGGTGAAATACGACTTTCTAACTCTCTCTCACCTTATTTGCTGATTCGCTCTAACCTGTCCCAAGGTCTCCTCAGGGTCTCCCATTAATACTCAGAAATAAGTACTATGTGTAATTCATGTAAGCAAAGTGCCTAATTGTGAGAGACTGAGGCCAAAGTTGCTCTGGAAAACTCTGCACTTTGGCCAGAGTATCTGTACAGTTTCCCAAAGGAAATTTGGGAATTTGGGAACCTTTCAGGACTCTAGCAATCCAGAGACTTCTGGAACTTTTCCCCAAGAAATTATATCCTTTTGAAAGATGTCAGTGGCCCAGACTATTTTGCTTGATAGTCTCCACAAGTTTAGAAGACTCTGCCATCGTGGCTGAGCTAAGAAAGAGAATCAAACATGGAGGGAAGAATAGATAGCAAACCTGGCCTTTTAGACCTCTATCATTGCATGGAATCAACAGAAAAATTTGGGGAAAAAAACAGAAAAGGGCAAAATGCCAAAGTCTGTTCTGTACCTTAACCTTAACTCCTAATATTGCCAAGTATTCAGAGTTTGTCACTACAAAAGAAAAAAGGTAATAGACATAGTAATTGAGAAAGAGGTGCCAATTGGTCCAGAATACTGTGTGTCTAAAGTAGAGTAATAAAAGAGATTTGGATTCCTTTTTTTACAAAAATGGTCAAATTATCTAGAGTATTTTAAAAAACCCTAAACCTTCATCTTTGTTTTCAATGCAGTGAAGTCGGATTCCTTTTTATTCAAACTTTACAAGAAAACTAATTTAAAATGTATAATAATAACCCAAAATAGTGCCTTGTGAAAAATAAATGATAATTGCATAATTTTTAAAAATATCACTCATTAGCATTATTATTAGAGTTATTTAGCATTGACTTTCTGAAGGTGGTGGGTAAACTCTGGAGCATATGTTTCCTGCTTCAGAAAATGGGTAAATTATTGGGGAAAAAAATCACTTTACTAAAGTGCAAATAGGCTGAACATGAAACCTGTGCTTGCTAAAAATTTAAGTAAATTTGGGAATTGTTCCAAAAATAGTGGATTAGTTGTGTCTAACCCATAAAAGACTCTTAAAAAAGGGCACGTCAAGTAAATAAGAATTTGTTAAGTATATGTGCCAGGCACTATGCCCAGCACTGGGGATACAAAGAAAGGTTAAAAAAATAAAAGATTCCCTCCCCTCAAGGAGTTCACATCGAATGAGGGAGACATGAAAACAATTATGTACAGACAATATATATATATATATATATATATATATATATATATATATACACATATACATATACATATATATATGTATATATATATACCTACACACATATACATATATACATATACATATACATATATATGTGTATATATATATATATACCTACACATATACATATATACATATACATATGTGTGTGTGTGTGTGTGTATATATATATATATATATGTATATACATACATATACATGGTACATTGGAGATAATCTGAGAGAGAAGGCACCAGCATCAAGGAAGATTGGAAAACACTCTGAAGAAAGTGAGATTTTAGTTAACACTTGAAGTAAGTCAGTAAATCTGGGAGGTGGAGCCAAAGATGAAAGTAACAGAAAGGATGGTGGATGAGTTGGGAGAATGAGTGTATTGTTTGAGGAACGGCAAAGAGGATGTCAGTGGATCATAAACTATGTGAAAAGAATAAGATATAAAAAAACTGGAAAGGTAGGAAGGGACCAGGATATGGAGGGCCTTAAAAGCTGAAAAGAGTTTCCCATTGGATCCTGGAGATTATAGGGAGCCACTGGTGTTTGTAGAATGGGAGGTGGGGTAAGATGATCAGACTTGTACTTTAGAAAGATCATTTTGTTGGGTAGACATTGGAGGATAGATTGGTGTAAGGAATGGCTTGAACAACAGAGACAAACCTGTAGGCTATTGTAATAGTCCAGGTATGAGATGACGAGAGTGTGTACAAGGGTGGTAGCAGTGTCAAAAGAATGAAAGAGAAGTATAAAAGAGATATTCTGAAGGTAGAAATGGCAGGATTTGGCAAGTAAGGGGAGTGAAAGAGTGAGAAGTTGAATGACACCTAGGCTGTAAAACTGACTAACTGGGAAGATGGTGGCGCCCTTGACAGTGATACTGATGTCAAAAAGAATGGAGGGTTTGTGCGGTAAGATGATTCAGCTCTGAAGATGGTGGTGCAATGAATAAAGTGCCAGGCTTGGAGTCAGGAAGACTCATCTTCATGAGATCAAATCTGGCTTCAGACACTTATTAGATGTGTGGCCCTGGGCAAGTGACTTAATATTGTTTGTCTCAGTTCCTCATCTTTAAAATGAGATGGAGAGCAAAATGACAAACCAATCTAGGATTTTTGCCTAGAAAATCCCAAATAGGGGCGGCTAAGTGGCGCAGTCAATAGAGCACTGTTCCTGGAGTCAGTAGGATCTAAGTTCAAATCCAGCCTCAGATACTTAACACAAAAACTAGCCATGTGACCTTGGGCAAGTCACTTAACCCCAATTGTGCTGCCTTCCCCCCTCCAAAAAGCAAAAAAAAAATCTCAAATAAAGTCATGAAGAGTCAGACATGACTGAAACAAATGAACAGTATGAGACATTAAATCTGAGATGGAGAATACGCAATTGAAAATACAAGCCTAGAGATCAGGAAAGAATTTAGGGATAGATATAAAACTGATCTACATAGAGATGATAACTGAATCTATGAGAACTCATGAGATCATGAAGCAAAATAGTACAGAGAAAAAAAAAGAAGAGAGCCCAAGACAGACCCTTAGCAGACACTCATAGTAGTGGGACAGATCTAGATGAAGAGCCCACAAAGGAGACTTAAAAGAAAAAAAATGGTCAAATAGGTTATATGGGAACAATGAGAAAGCAGTGTCACAGAAATTTAGAAAGAACACACTTTAAAGGAAAAGAGGGCAATCTGACAGTGTCAAAGCCTGCAGAAAGGTCATTGAGGATAAGCACTGAGAAAAGAACATAAGATTTTGCAGTCAGACCACTGGTAACTATGGAGAAAGAAATTTCAATTGAATGATTATATCAACAATGCAGTAACTATAAATATTCTGATATGGTTATTAATCACAAGATGTAACAGTCTCTCTACATGGGGGACATAGCTAGAACATTTATTCAAATATCAGAAAACTGAGTCCCAAAACCAGAAAGTCAAAGATATCACAGTAGCTATGGAGTTGGCACACATAGTTAATGCAGTAAACATCCACATTCTCTAGCCTTAAAAACAGAACAGGCTACCTCAGGCAAAGATCCTCCTCTCTTTACTCACAGCAATTGCTCAGCATCCATGTAGCTTGTTCCCAGCAGCTCCTGACCCCCCACCCCCACAGTTCTCTTCCCCAGCAGTTCTCAGCAGGAGTCCTTAGCAGAAATTCTGGCTGGCTCAAACAAAAAAAAAGAAAAAAAAGGAGTTCATGCTGCAGCCGCCACTGCTGCTTCCAATCATCACACTGGCTCCAGCTTGGCTCTGGCTTTTTCGTGCCCCATCCCTTCCTGCTACATCAGCAAATTCAAGGGGCATGGAAGATCTTCAAATCCCATAACCATTACAATGATGAGATCAGAAGTCAGACTATAGAAAGTTAAGAAAAGAATAAGAAGAAAAGAATTGGAGGCACTAATTGTAGGTCTTCTTAAGGAGTTTACCCATGAAACAGAATAAAGAAATGAAGCCATAAGGATAAGACAGGGAGGAACAAGATAAAGTAAAGATTATTTGAAAACAGGGAGAAAATGGGTTATGTTTGTAGATTAATGAGAAAGTGAGGAAGATAGATGGAACAATCTACTGGAAAAGACTAGATACAATGGGATCATTTGCTTTTGAAATGAAGGACCAACTCTTCTAATGAGAAAGGGATAAAGGAGATGATAGTAGAGGAAGGCAGCTGAGTGACATGAAATAAGGAGAGGAAAAAAAGGAGAAAACAGCTTCATTTGTTTTTTCAGTGAAATATGGGGCAAGGCTCTCAGATGAGTGGTTAGAGACTAAAGAGCCATGAAAGGTTTTAGAAGGGATAAAATGTTTGGAAAAGCTATGGTGAATGGGATAGTGAATCAATTAAAACATGTAAAAGGATCACCTTGTAGCAGTGAAGGCTCAGTTGGGAATATGTAACATAAATTTGTAGTAGAACCAGTCATGTGTAGAGTTGTACTGATTCACAAAGTGGTTGTGGTTTGTCCTTTGTTCTCAAAAAGCATCACGACATCAGGGAGACTTTGATTAGAGTGAGGGAGGACAGTACAAAGTCACCAGCCTCACTTTCTCCCTCAGAACCATTTGGGTCCAGTGGTCAGATCCATCAGGATGACTGGAGATGCTACAGCTCACAAAGGGGTGAGTGTAGCCAGGACAGGGGTGATGGCCTAACAGAGAACTGAGCAGGGATTGCAAATCATTGTGAGCACAAATTTAGATTTAAGGCTGTAAACCAAAAGAACAGGTGGAATGACAACAGGTTATAATTAAATAATAGAAGAGCAGAACTCATAAACATGGAAGTGGAACTCTTGTGGGTTGGTCAGAAAATTCCAAGCTCTCAAGATCTTTCCTCCACAAAAGAAATAAAATAGTGCCTCAGGGCAAACATAGAACAAATAAAAATAAATAAGAGTAGAGGCAAAACAGTGGTCCTTCAGGGACAATTGGAGAATATCTGGGGAAAAATCACAGGACAAGGTTGGTACCTTTGAAGAGCAAAAGGCTAGGAAATACTTAAACAACAAGTGGTGAGCTCTGGGGTTAGCTGGGGTAGGAGGCTTCCTTGGTGCCACTCACAGGAAATTTTACCCCTGGACAGTGAAGGGATTGGGCATCTGAGCTAGGGAAGATTGAGGGAACCTCTGCTGACAAGAAACACCAGACCCAGATGTGTTGCACCTGGTGAGTGTAGAAACAGTGGGGTGGGGATGCCACTGTCAGTGAGCACTTACAGAAGGCTAGAGGTATTGGTGTCACTTCTGGGCCAGAGGGGAGAACTGAAGGAGGATCTAAAGCCAGAGGCATCATTCCCCCTACCCCAGGCCTAGAGGTGATTATAAAAACTAATCTACTACAAATTTTTAAAAAATGCCCAAGCAAAGGCAAAAGAATTTGACCATAGAAAATTACTACGGGAATACAGAAGACTGGGGTCCATCTTCAGAGGATACTGAAGCAAAGCAACCCTGTTCTACCCCAAAGAGTAATGTCAAATGGTCACCTGCCCAAAAAGAATTCGTAGAAGAACTTAAAAAAGGCTTTAAAAATAAAATGAGAGAGATTGTGTTAAAAAAAAAAAAAGAAAGAACAATCCAAGAAAAACAAGATTATGAAAAGAAAGTCAACCAATTAGAAAAGGAAATCCAGAATCTTAAGGAAGAAAACAACTCGAAAATCAGAATTGGGCAAGAGGAAGTCAGTGAAGTTATAAGAGATTAAGAAATAATGAAACAAAATGTAAAGAATGAAAAAAGAGAAGAGAATTTAAAACATCTCATAAAAAAACAACTTATCTAGAGAACAGATAAGAGAAAACATAAGAATAATCAGACTACCTGAAAATTATGATCAAATAAAGAATCTTGATACAATAATAGAAAAAATATTAAAGAAAATTGTCCTGAAGCATTAAAACAAGAGGGGAAAGTAGAAATAGAAAAAAAAATCCACTGATCACCACCTGGAAGAGATCCTATGAGAAAAGCCCACAGAAGTAATATAGTCAAATTCTGAAACCCCTAGCTCAAGGATAAAACATTATGAGCAACAAGAAAAAAATGCAATATGGTGATGCCACAATTAGAATCGCATGAGACCTACCAGCAGCAACACTAAAAGACAATAGGTCTTGGAGCATTATATATCAAAGAGCAAAAGAACTGGGGTTCTGACCAAAAATATCATACTCAGCAAAGCTAAGCATAATCCTGAATGAAAAAAAAAAAGGATATTTAATGCATTGTCAGACTTGCAGGACTTTGTTAAAAAAGAAACCTGAACTTAAAAGATTTGACATATAGGAACCAAGAGAAATATAAGTTACATACCAAAGACTAATTATAAGGGACTCAATATGGACAGACTGTTTACCTTTCATGTATGTAAAATGTATGTCTAAGATTGTTATTAGTAATTTAGTAGTTCATAAGAAAGATTGTGGTAGACCCGAGTACGAACTAACTTCAAAAATAAAACTGTTCAATGACTTTAGTAACCTCTATAGAATTCACTATTTGACAAAAACTGCTGTGAAAACTGGAAAATAGTATGGCAGAAACTGGGCATAGATCAATATCTTACACTGTATACCAAAATACAAAGTCTTAATGGGTGCATGATCTAGATATAAAGGCTGATACTATAACCAATCTGGAAGATCAAGAAATAGTTTACCTGTCAGATTTATGGAGTAGGGAAGAATTTATACCCAAACAAGAGATACAGAGCATTACAAAATGCAAAATGGATAACTTTGATTACATTAAACTGAAAAGATTTTGTACAAATAAAGCCAACATAAACAAGATTAGGAGGAAGTGGAAAATTGGGAAAGAATTTTTACAACCAGTGTCTCTGATAAAGGACTCATTTCTAAAATATATAGAGAACTGAGTTAGATTTATAAGGATACAAATCATTCCCCAAATGATAAATGGTCAAAGGATAGGAACAGACAGTTTTCAGAGGAAGAAATTAAAGATATCCATAAGCATATGAAAAAATGCTCGAAATCACTATTGATTAGAGAACTGCAAATCAACAAATCTCTGAGGTGCCACATCCCCAGAGGGCAGATTGGCTAAGATGACAAAACAGGAAAATGATAAATGCTGGAGAGGATGTGGAAAAATTGGAACACTAATGCATTGCTGGTAGAATTTGAACTGATTAAACCATTCTGGAGAGTAATTTGGAACTATGCCCAAAGGGCTATAAAAATGTGTCTACCCTTTGACCAAGCAATAGCACTTCTAGAGCTGTATCCCAAACAGATCATACAAATGGGAAGAGGACCCATCTATACATAAATATTTATAGATGCTCTTTTTGTGGTGGCAAAGAATTGGAAATCAAGGGGATGCCCCTCAAGTGGGGAATGGCTGAACAAGTTGTGGTATATGAATGTAATGGAATGCTATTGTGCTATAAAAATGAGGAGCAGATGAACTTCATAATAACCTGGAGAGATTTATATAAACTAACACTGAGTAAGGAGAGCAGAACCAGAACTTTGAACACAATTACAGACACATTGTATCTGTGACAACTAACTTTGATAGACTAGGCTCCTCTAGACTCATGATGCAAAGAGATATCCACATCCAGAGAAAAGAACTGCAGAGTCTGAATGCAGATTGAAGCAAACTACTTACTCTCCCTCTTCTGTGTTTTGTTTTGTTCCATCTTTCTCATTGTTCAGTCCATTGGTTATAACTCTTCTTTACAACTTGACTAACATGTAATGCAAAGGTATTTGTAGAACCTATATCAGATTATATACCGCCATGGGAGGAGAGGGAGGGGTAGAAAATTTGGAATTCAAGGGATTGTGGAACTGAATGTTGTAAACTAAAAGTAAATAAATACATGTTTTTTTAAAAAAAGAAAAAGGATACTACAAAAAAAGGTAAAACTGTTTTGGAAGAGAGGGGTGAGAGGAAGAAATGACACAAAGGAATTATTTGGGAAAGAAGAGCTGTTAGTTCTGGAAACCTACTTTCATCAGAAATGGGTTCAAGAGAGAATAATAGACATATCCAGAAGAGTATAAAAGTCTTCTAAATTCAGAAAGAAATAAAATATGAGGGGGATAGAGAGGGGGGAGATTAAGGGAGAAATCTCTAGAGGGGAGTGTGAGAGAATAGGTTAAAGGGGCAAAGAAGGGAATTAAGATTAAAGGGAATGGAGGAATAAGGGATGGATTCTTAGGAGAATAAGAGAAGGATCTTTAGAGGGGAGGATGAGGGAATAGGTTAAAAGTGTGTATAGAAGGGTGTTTATATTTACAGGAATTGGAGGATAAGGGAGGGATCCTTTGAAGGCAGAGTAGGTTAAATAATAGAAGGGCAAGGTAGGGGGCAGGTAGAAGTGAAGTAGAAGAGTCAGGAGGAATAGAAAATAAGAGATATGCACAAATATAAAACAAAGATCAGGAAAAGAATTTGATAGGGAAAGTATACATGTATATATGTATGTATATATCTATACATGTATGTATGTGTGTATATATACATATATACATATATATGTGTGTATACATACCTATATGTAAATATATCCAAGCTTAATTGTAGCCTTCTGGGATATGGGTAGAAAGAGAAAGGGAAGAACAAAGTAAAAAGTACACAGCAGAGAACAAAAGAAAACTTACAAGGAAGCAAAGAAAAGAAGATAGCTCTCAACACACCAGGAAGTATTTATTACATAGGCTTTCTTTAAATGGAAATTTATTGCTATATATTTTGAATCTTCTC
>CM053583.1:146947374-146972437 GCA_028627135.1 Pseudochirops cupreus
ATGGTATTAGGTTGATAAAGAACTGACTTATTACTTAGATGAAATTGCACTTCAGAAGGCTAGAGAGATGATTGGACCTAAGCACCTTGGCAGATAAAGGGTCATTTTTCACCTCTCAGACCAGAGTTCAAGTCTTCACTGATTTCTTAAGTAAAATTAATTTAATTATGTGAGCTATGCATCCATTAGTTGATAATCTAGGCTGCATAGATGCCATACATATTTTTTCCTTCTTTGGCTTCTTGGAAAGTAAGTAGAAACAAAGCCTGACTGTAGAAAGTAGTTGGTTCAGGTGCCCTCAGAACATTACTGTAGAAGTGAGAAATTATTTCATTCACCAAGTTCAGACTCTGGGTACCACATGCAGTAGGGAGAAGTAGTATGCCCCTGTATTTATCTGGAAGTATAGTCTTGTCCTTTCTGATCTGATAAAAACTAAGTCTATGGAATTTCTGTATGTAGATACTTATTTCTAGTTGACCATCAAGGTCTTTAAGTTTGTCAGATTTGTTCATTGTGTCAACTTAAATCTTTAATAGCTTAACATTTAATAGGCAGCATAAATTTGTAGGTAGAGAACCAGCCTGAGAGTCAAGAAGACCTAGGTTTGAATTCAGTCTCTGACAAGTACTGGCTTTGTGACTGGCCAAGTCACATGCCATCTCAGTGTCCCTGGGGAATTCTCTAAGATTGTAAGTTGCACAGTTGGTGTCCATCTGCACTGAAGCTTCATCATCTGGTGTTTCTAATAACAATGAAATCACAAGCCTGGTCCAAAAACAATTGTAACTTTGACATTAATTCTTAAAAATTCCTGAGAAAACATTCAATGTTCAAAAGAGATAAGTTCTAGGGGTTCCCTATAAAAAGTCATATTATAAATTCCAAAGAAGAAAGTGAGGCTGGTCACTTTGCACAGCCCTCCCTCACTTACATCCAATTCACTTGCATGTCATAGTATCACCTCCTTGATCATCAACAACAACAGCTATAAAGTCAATGTAGAAATGATTTTCACTGGCATGTTGGCTGTCTCCAGAGCTCAAGACAAAATTCATCTCTCCCTATTTTAGTTCTCTCCTCCACTTTCCCTGGACTACAGGGCTCTCATACTTCTTTCTAAGTCCACTGATCCATCTACCTCTCAAAAACTGCCACCACCAAGTGTGCCATGCATAATATACAAAGTTACATTAAAAATGTGGAGGAAAAGGAGCAGCCAGGTGGCGCAGTAATTAGAGCACCAGCTCTAGAGCTAGGAGGATCTGAGTTCAAATATGGCCTCAGACATTTGCTACCTACTAGCTGTGTGACCTTGGGTAAGTCACTTAACCCCGATTGCCTTGCCTCTCCCCTCCAAAAAAATTGAATGTAGAGGAAAGAATACTAGAATTTGGTATCTGAATACTTGGGTTTGAACCCTAGCTCTGGTACCTAGCTCCTACCTCTGATACATTTATAACCTTGACCAAATATAACCATATATTTTCTCCTCTATCAACCTTAATCTTCTCATATTCAAAATGAGGGGACCATACTACATGTGCTTCAAAAATTGTACCTATCTCTCTTTCTTTTCCCCTACTCCTTGCAAATCAATGCAATCTTAGCTAAGTGTTGATCTAATTAAGCAATTAAGCAGACAAGAAGTTTACTTCCTAAAAAAAGCTTGTAAATCCAAATGAGTCTCCAACTGATCACATATGGATGTGTGGGGGTTAAAGAAATTTTTTAGCCAGGGAACATTTGGGGGGAGTTCTTTGCCTATTCCAGAATGCATCACACTGACATTGCTCATCTGCCCCCCAGGCTCATCTGCCCATGAAATGAAGTACAAAATGGTGATGATGATGATGATGATGATGATGATGATGATGACTCACTCTTATACTTTTAAGTTTGCAGATGCTTTACATTCATGATCTCATTTGAGTATGCATTCTTTACTATTATTGCTCTGCTTCCTATCTTGACTCCATCTTACACTTTCTCCCACTGTTGAAAGTGTCTCTGCCTCCCACTGGCTCAGTACAAACAAAGTCAATGTTGACAGAGAAAGTGATCACACAGAGAAGGTCCTGGCCATACAAATGGCCAATCTCCAAATGCAAAGGCTCCATCCTCTCTATTTACCTTTCTAATCAATTATTTTCTTTTAAATACATCAAATACAGTTTCCATCAAAGCTATAAGAAAGTGAAAATGGATGGAATGGTTAAATGTCAAAGCTTAAAGTAGGAATAGAATTAGATTTAAAGGAGAGAAGAGAGTTAGGAAAGGGGGGGGGTAATTTTTCTGAGAAAAGAGGCTGTTAGTTTTCTTCTGTTTCTATTTGATATGTGTGATCATTGTCCTCAAAGAAAGTAGTATGTAGTTCATTTAAATGATCTGGATTGAGACTTTTTCCTATTCTTCTCTATCCCACAAAGGCACTCTCAAAAGTAACTTACTCAATAATATATCAAGATTCCTAGTTTTAAAGCTATCATTCGGCACTTGTTGTTTGGGATTCAACCACTGAAAAGAGCATCTTTATTCCATCAAATTCATGAAAGTTTTAATATATGAGTTCTTAGATCCAGCTCTCCCTTCTTGTTTGAGGGGAGGGGCAAAGATCATGCAATTATGAATTTCTATTATTCTGTGAGGGAGAATACAGAAGATAAATTAAAATTTATTCCCAAAATATGATGTAGAAGACTGAATGGGATGAAAAACAAAAAGGGTTAATGGTTGTAATATAGAACTCTCTTATGGCCTAATTAAAATATTAAATACAATAGCACTGAGTAAGCAAAGAGAAACAGTGTGGCATAGTAGTAGATGGAAAGAATACCATAGCCAAGACATGTCTTCAAGCCTGTTGCTGACACAGAATAGCTGTGAGATCCTGGCCAAATCACTTTCTCCCTCAGCATCCCAGGAAACTGTAAGACAGATGGAGAGAGGATGCCAGCCCACATTGGTAGATTCTGATCCTACCTGGGAGCTTCCTGTACTGATGAAATCTCAAGTCTAGTCCCAACAAAAAGAGGCAAACAGAAACTCTGCCTTATGGCATTTGTTTTGCATTCTGTGAAATGGGATAAAATAATGGAATTAAGGAAGGAATCAATCATTTATTAAGTGCCTTCTATGTGCCAGGCATTATGCTTTACAAATATTATGCTGTTTTGATTATACAGTAAATAGAATTAGAACACTAGACTTGGAGGCAGAAGACCTAGATTGAGGTAATTTGTTTGTGTCTCAATTTCTTAGTTTATAAAATGAAGCCTTGGATGACCTCAAGGTCCCCTCCAAAACTATTTTTTTGATTCTGTGATTCTACAGTGTCTTTAATATTATAAAGGCAGCTGTGGAGTAGCAGGTAAAGAATTGGATATATATCTGGAGGACTTAGATTTGAGTCCTCATTATTGCCCTTCCATCTTAGCTATGTGACCACGGACAGGTCACTTATCCCTGCTAAGCTTCAGTTTTTCTATTTATAACATGGAAATGATCATACTTGCATAACCTACCTTATAGATTTATCTTATATGAGATGGCAGTACAGCAAAGTGCATAGAGATATAGTTTCAAAGTCAGGGAAACATGTTCTAGTCCTCCCTCTGATACATATTGCTTGTGTAATCCTAAAGAAATCATTCAGCCTCTCAATTACCTATGCAGCTTTAAGATTACAAATTGTAGAGAAGGTGTCAATTAGCTCCAGTAAAGGGAGTTTTCTCATTAGGGAATTCTCTATTCCAGTGAAATCACATGTCCAGTCTCTATCTCTGTCAAAAAGATAATTCATGTAAAATGCTCTGTAAATTATAAAACACTATAGAAATGTTTACTGAGGTAAGACTGTGTATTAATGATAGAAGGAAAGTGCAAATGGACATATAATGAAAGTAGGGAAAGCAACAGTCCAGGGATGTCAGTACAGAACATTGGCACCTTTCGGATTCAACCATTTGCTAAATCATGACTATGGCTTGCTCCTAAAATGGCATAGGCTATTTTTGTCATCCCTCAGCTATTTTCACACCTAGAAACTTAATTTCACTGCTAGCAAAAAGGAAGGATAGAAAAGTTACAGAGCTGCTAAGTGTTGAAGATCTTCACTCAGCTTTACAAATGATCCATAGTTCTAATTAAACTAACTAAATTATGGTAAACATTTTGAAAAAAAAAAGGTTAGGTTAGGTACAAAATGGCATTCAGGATATTTTTTTTCTTTACTTTATTCTCTACCAATCTGAGATGGAAAGGGTGGAGGTAAGTCTTAAAACATTACCTCATTAGCAATTCAGCAGGACTGGCTCTTTTTGCGGAACATAGTAAGACATGTTGAATGATGAGAAACACATTGAATCTCATTGGCCAATCTTTTCCAACAATCTACTCCCCAGCATCCTGAGTCTCCACCATCCTTTTGATCTCACCATTTGCCTCAGTGAGATTAGGTGTGATGGTGACAGTTTGGATAAGACTTCTGTCTACAAATTCTTTTAGTTTAACTGAGGTAAATGAAGACCAGTGATCAGAAATGGCAGTCTAACAATCTGAGTGTTACAAATAACTAACTGGACAACAGCTGTGGTTTTTGTAGGAGAGGTATTAGGATGCAACTATGAGCAAGCACATCAAGGCATTTTGAAAGAGAGTTTATTAGAATGAAGAAATTCTCCTGGAATGATTTTACAAAATCTGGATTCTTGAACAAAAGTTTTATTCACTTTCAGTCTAAAATAAGTACTTTTGGCCCGTTATGTCAAATAGTGTCAATATGATAAGCTTTCTAGAAGACATTTCTGTATCAGAATTAATTACAGACTTCAAGTCCATGCTTGCATGTAAAAAAAAGAAAAAAAACAATTCCTGGTTATCTTTGTTGCATGTAGTGAGGTCTAGCAATTATACTGACTGGTTTCCTGGAATAACAATTCAATTTACCTAATTAAATATATTATTTATAGGCAAAATAAAATCATTTTAATGGATTGTGAAGACATTAAATAATTCACTTTCTTCATTTGACACTTCGTCCACACCATAGAACCACCATAGAACAATAGAATCAAAGAGATACAAAGGACCTCAGAGTATCTAAATGAACCAACACGGCACCTTTAACAACTAATTATATGATCTTAACAGACCCAGGTGAGTCTGCAAAGATTATTAACATTAAATTTCCAGAGGAGGTAGAATAAAATATGAGATCTGTAATGTTGAATGGGCTTATAGGCCTAACTGAACAAAAAGTATAAAATAGTCCTAAGTACTGAACTAAAGACTCCAGTGATATGTTATTTGGTGAAATAATATTCTGTAAGAATTGGACTTTGGGAAGACTAGGATTTGAGTCTCAGTGACATCCCTTGATAAGCCATGAAGGCTGAAAAATCTCCTATGAAAACTTATGAATGATCAATACAGTTTTAAAGGCTTGAATGTAGAAGAGATATGGAATTTCTTGACTCTCTGTACATAGTCCCATTCTATATACATCACTTTTCTTGCGGAATAAACAGTTATTGCCTTCTTTCCACTTGATATTTTGTGGCTAAACACAGATATAAAATTATACTGAAGCACTGATATGGTAAGAAAGCAGTAATGTGTAGAATCATTGAAGAGTGGAATCAAAAGACCTTCATGGGAAACAATGAAATAAATTCAACCAATAATAAGTAGATAACAAAGTGTTAAATAAATAGGGGTCATCCAGCTATCTCTAAGAAAATGAAATAGTTTGTGATGACAATTACCAGGTCTTAACAACTCGAAATAATAGATGGGAAGACTAAAGAAGACTTATTGATCAATGTATTGCATGCAAGAGATGGTAGAATCACTGTAGGCTGCCCAAGTTATCAGATAACTAATCCTTAACAAGACATAAGCTGGTGGCTAGAATTACACATCAAATGCTTCCTGTATAAAGTAGGGAGGTCTTTCTTTTTTCCGATGTATTAATTTATTTATTTTTAGCTTTCAACATTCACTTTATTTTTTGGACCTATCCCAATTCCACTCACCTCATAACTCATTAAACACGTATTAAGTGCCTACTATGTGCAAGGACTTGAAGGAATTCTTGTTCATTGTTCAATCATGTCCAGCTCTTCATAATCCCATGGAATTCATGTCTGTTAGGTTTTCTTTGGCAAGGATATTGGAGTGGTTTGCCATTTTCTTCTCCAGTGGATTAAGGCAAACAAAGGCTAAGTGACTTGCCCAAGGTCACTGAGCTAGTAAGTATCTGAGGCCAGATTTGAACTTAAATCTTCCTGACTCCAGGCCCAGCGTTCTATCTACTGAATCACCTAGGAGTTAGGAATACTTGGGCTTAAATTCTACATACTAGCTAGGTACAGGTATCCATCTAACTAATTTTCCATCTGCAACTATGCTTGGCTTAACATCATGCTCCATCCTAGCATAAGCTGACCACCTGAAATCTCATCATCAGTTTAATTCAGATTTTGTTATTCACCACCTTCTCAACTCACCCTTAGTAACCTCTTTCATTTGACTGAAAGACTGGAGAGCAGAGCATTAAACTCCTCCCAAAGTCTTCCTTCATAGAGGTCTCACAACATAATAGGTAACTCCATTTTCCATCAGCAGCTCTGTTTGCCTTCCCCTGTGGCCCCCTGACCCCTTTTTAGCTTCCTTTTATGTGCTGTCTTTCCCCCCCACTATATTGTAAGCTCCCTGAGGGCAGGTACTGCCTCTCTTTTTCTTATTTGTATTCCCAACGCTTGTACAGTGCCTGGCACCTAGTAGGTTTACTGAATTGAATTGAATAATTGTGTGACACTGAGCAAATCACTAACCTCTCAGTACTCCAGGTAAGTCTCTAAGATTGTAAGTTACAGACTAATTACTGACCTGCATTGCTAGGAGTTTCCTCCCTAGAATTTCCTGGCGCTCACGAAATCATAGGTTATAGATTCATATCTCTTCAAATATGCAAGACAACATCTTTCTTCCACTTATTGTCAAAAGTGCTTAGCTCAGTGCCTACTTACTATGTGCCTAATTTGTGCTTCCTTCCCTTCCTTTTCTTCTCTATCAGTTTTATCCAGGCTTTTATACTCTGATCACATTTAGTTTATTTCTACTATGATTCGATATCTAATTCCCTCCCACTTGCAAAGAACATCTGGTCCTAACTACCAGGCAAAGCTCAGCCATTTACCTCGATTGAGCTGATATTATCTGAGAGGACATGAAAAATACAAACTTTATGATAATTGTGATCTTAAACGATTCATAGTAGATACAATTTCAGTAGAGAGCCTTGCAAAAGAATAGTGTAGAATTTAGCTTTACTCATTACTGATGCACCTCAGTTAGATTCAACATCCATCCTACATTGATTAAGATTTATGAGCACTATACTAAATAACTCAATATTTTAAGGCATCTTGTCATTGGCTCTTTAAATATTCTGTGTTTCTAGGATTTTACTATCATGTAATTAATCAATATCAGTTGATGACAGATTATGAACAACTAGGACAGTTCCTGGATTTCTCGTTGATGGATTTTTAACCGCATTCAGTAAGTCATATGACTCTCAGAGTCTCTGTTTCTACAGTTAAATGGAGGTAATTTGGTGGTGCTTCTTGCAGTATTTACAGATTATATTCTAGAATCTGAAAACAGAGCATCAGTTACAGTCTGAATGTGTATTGGCATACGTGGATGGTATCAAAGTATTGTAGAGCATGCATTTCTTTTATTGTTCTAATACTGTTGCCATGAGCTTTCTTCTTGCAAGATATGGATAGTATTATTAGAAGTTGTTCCTTTAATTACTGTGGCTTACAATGAAGCATGCTCACTGGATAGCCACAGGGGTGGCCTCAAGGACATATGTGGCCTTTCAGGTCCTTAGGTGTGACCTTTTGACTAAGTCCAGGTTTTATATAACGAATTCTTTTTTTTGTTGTGTTTTTATTTTTGTTTTTTGGTTTTTTTTTGGAAGGGGGAAAGCAAGGCAATTGGGGTTAAGTCACTTAATGTCACACAGCTAGTGTGTCAACTGTCTGAGGCTGGAATTGAACTCAGGTTCTCCTGACTGCAGGGCTGGTGCTCTATTCACTGTGCTAACTAGCTGCCCCAGAACAAATCCTTTTATTAAGGGAATTTGTTCTGTTAAGTTTGGAGTCAATCAAAGGGTTGTACCTAGGACCTAGAGGGCAACATGTGGCCTCCAGGCTATAGGTTCCCCACCCCTGGAGGGCCTTAATTTGTACTACTCTTAATATCCATTTTCCCATTGTTTGAAATAATAACCTAATTTGTTTTTGCTATTAAGTAAACTTTACATGATGCTTCATCACCTATGATATCCTCCAATTTCCAGGGCCAAAATAAATTATGCAATATAATTTCTGCAACATAAGCAGAAATATTCTCACCTAGCTATTTATTTTATTGGTAAAATCTTAACCTTTGAACAATGAAGGGTGATGATGGTGAGTTTGTACTTTCTTTGCTTGTAAATAATTTTTTCAATTAACAAGCAATTGGGTTTCCCCTTTTCTTCCTATTCCCCCTCCACCAATTTTAAAGAAATAAAGAAAAGCAAAACCTTTTTAATAAATATACATGGTAGTAGTAGGACTTTGGGGAGCCAAGATGGCAGAGTAAGCAGTAAATCACAGTCACTATCCCTTATTGACCTCTAAAAGAAACAAAGAATAGCACCCCAAGAAAAATCTTGGAATGGCATAGCCAATGGAAAGAGAAAATGGAGCAGTCTTTCAGCCTGGCAAACTTGGAGGACCACTAAGAAAGGTCCCTCTCACTCAGGCAAAAGGAGAGCTCATTCTAGGACAAGTAGCATCCCAGCAAGCCCCACCTCAGCAAACCAGCAGGAGATACTGAGCTCCAGTGTGGTGGAGCAGGCAAACACCAACACTAGGACCACTCAAGTGCCTTAGCATAGCCAATGGGACTTCCAGGTGGACCTCTGTGGACCTTTGTGGGCCTCCATTTGCTACAGCACCACCCCAGGTAGGCAGGACCTCCCTGCACAGCCCCAGGTGGGCAAGTGTCCTGCAGCAGCAGAGCTGTGGAGCTCTAGGCTCTTCAGCACTTCCCTGGGCAGGCAGACATCGCCCAATGACTGGACTTCTCTGTGATCCAATGTAGCCCCAGAGGTCAGGCATCCTCCAGCTACCAGACCTCCATATGCTTCAGAGTAGCCCCACAGAAATTCAGCTCAACTTAAAAGATGGGAAATAGGCAAACATCTTGAACCAGGAGCAGAAACAATGACCATAGATTCTTTCTATGGGGACAGGGAAGTTCAAAGCACAAATTCAGAAGAGGACAACATTGTCAATATACTCACATCCAAAACCTCAAAGGGGAGTTTGAGCTGGTCTCAAGTCCAAAACCCCTTATTTGAAAAACTCAAGAAGGATTTCAAAAGTCAAGTAAGAGAGATAAAAGAAAAATAGGAAAAGAAATAAGAGGAAAGAGAGAGTCAACAGCTTGGAAAAGGAAGGGCAAAAATTGACTGTAAAAAACAATTCCTTAAAAAATACAATTGACCAAATGGGGAAAAAAATTGTATTTTTTAAGGAATTGTTTTTTACAGTCAATTTTTGCCCTTCCTTTTCCAAGCTGTTGAGCTCTCCTGCTGGAGCACAGGAGGCACAGCTCCAGGCTTCTTGTGCCAGGGCCTCAGATGCTGGCAGCTTGAGGACATAGGGGTCTGGCAGCTTACACGGTGCTGATTTGGGGTCCTAGTGGTTGTGTCTGAGGTGGTGGAAGTGCAGTCAGGATTTTGCATGACCTGGAAGCATCTACATAAATAATTGGAGGGTTTGGAGTATGATATTCCAGAAGGCAAAAGAACTTGGATTGCAGCCAAGAATCAACTACCCAGTAAAACTGAGCATAATCTTTCAGGGGAGGAGATGGACATTCAATGAAATAGGGGACTTCCAATTAAAAAAAAACAGAGCTGAACAGAAAATTTGATCTTCAAATACAAGATTCAAGAGAAGCATTAAAAGGTAAATGTAATGGTAATGGGAATTTGAAGATCTTCCCTGACCTTTTAATAGACCTAGGAAGGAGTTTGAAGACCTCCCCTGTGTTGAAAGTAAACTCTGCCCCCTAACAGGCTCAAGGTAATCACATGGAGCCTGTGATGAAGGGAATTTGTTAAAGGGTGCTTCCTTGGTGTAAAGATAAACTCTGCCCCCTAATAGGCTGAATGTAGTCACACAGAGCCTGTGGTGGGAGGAGTTTGCTAAAGGGAAGCAGAGCCCACAGGGAGCTAGTCAGAGCTAGCAAGATGGTAGGGGAGAGAGGATGTTCATTAAGGAGATAGAGAGGTTTGTGAGTAAATATTGATCTTGTATTGGTTTGTGGGAAGGCTGAAGAATGCTGTGGCTCTCAGCTTTATTATGGCTTCTGAATATCCTTGGTACTATGATGAAATTGGCTTACTGATTTTGAGATTTGGTTTTCTGGTGTCTAGATAAATGGTTCAGTTCTATCTGTCTGGAGAGTTTGGTATGTTTTACAATCAAATGTCATGCAATACTTATAATCATGGTCTTTATTGTGATCATGGGTGCTGGAAATATTGCATTGGCACTACAATTGGTTGCAAAATATCAGACCTCTAGCTGGAGGCAGAAGGGATTTAGAAGAAGAAATGGCTATCCCAGGATGGGAGGATTTGCTTTATGCCCCCCTAGCAATGGAGTGGCCTAAAAGTACAGGGCTATGTGAAAACTGAGAACAGAGACTACAGCAGGGAGAACGTAGAGATTTAGAAACATGTTTGCAAAGAATACCAATAAAACCTGGGAGAGAGCTAGAGGTAGTGAGTAGAAGAGGATGGGTTTTACTAACAGGCTACCATATTGTGTGTAAAAGCAGAGACAAGCTATTACAAGAGTTGGCTAAGTGCCAGAATTCAAGCCCAATATAATAGTAATGAAATTTGAAGATTCCTTTGTATTGCTAAGCTGAGAGGTACTTAGTACCTAATTTCAAATTAAGCCTCTGTTGAAAAAACAGACGGTATGAACTCCTGTTGCTGACATAACAGGAAGGGGCTGAACAGGGAAGAGCAATACTGTATATAAGAAAAAACCCCAGCTAGGAAAGTCAGAATGTCATGGGATGAGCATCTGAAATCTGGGCTGCTGCTGCTGGACTGGAATTTCTGTGGAGAAAGTGATTTTGATTTTGAGAATGGGAGAAAGTGATTTTGATTTTGAAAATGGAGCTTATGGTGCTAAGGATTTTAGAGGGCCAACCAGAGCTACTAAGGCTGCTGAGGATTTCAGAGGGCCAGGTGGAGCTGAGGGACAGCTGGAGCTGCTGAGGCTGCTGAGGATTCCCAAGGGCCAGCTGGAGCTGCTGAGGCTGCTGAGGATTCCCAAGCACCAGCTGGAGCTTCCAACGACTTCCAAGGGCCAGCTGGAGCTGTGAAGACTGAGGAAGCATGATTGTGGTGACAGTATTTTGTACAAATGTTGTTGTGGCTTTGTTAATGTGCATGAATGTTATTGTGGCCTCATTAAGCCTTGTCTTCCCAGGAACAGGGACAGTGAATGATTTGAGATGTACTAAACACTGTGAGTTTCAATGTGGAGCAGGAACTGCACAGAGAGCTGAACAAGAAGCTGGAAGCTGTCTGCCTTTGAACTCAGGTGGCAGTTGGTTAGATTTGGGTGGGAGCTGGGACCATGGAAGAGGAATCATGGAAGCTGAAAGCCTGCCCCAAGTCAAGATTAAAAGACCTCTCTGTGGATACTGAGTAGTGATGAAATTGTGATTTACTCGTGAGTGAGGGGTGGATGGCCTGTGTATTTCCCACTAACCCTTAAGAGGGTACTGAGTAGTGACTGATGACTAAATAGTAGCTGATTTGTAACTTAGTGTGCACCATGGGTGGAGGACTTTGACTTTTTGTACTTTTTGATTGAATGATTGAGTTACTAAGTGATTGATTGACTAAATGATTGTACCTTGTTCAAAACTATGTGACCATTTTGGTGAAAACTATGTGGCCATTTTAGTGATAAGTTGTTGAGTTGTGACATGGTAAATACTGTATTTTGATTTTCTGTGATAAGTTGTAACATTGTGAATGCTATACCTTGATTTTCTGTGAATGTTTTGCTCTTATTTTTTATTGAATAAATAGAGAGTTCACTATATACTGTGTAATCAGAACCCTGAAAAGTTGTTCACAGCAGCAGTCCTCTGGAAAGCTGCTTGTGCTTGGCTTTACATCCACCTTTAGAAGAACAAGCTGAGTCTCAGATGGTAGGAGAGAGAACTGGACAATCTCAGTTGGAAGAAGAGAGAGCTGTTGTGAATTTGACTCAGAAAAAGAAGAAAAAAAGTAACAGGAGGAAAGTTCATACGGCTTTGGTAGAGTCTGAGCCTAGTTGCCATGACAACGACTGCCAGGAGAATGATACAATGTTACAGAGTGATACATTGTTTCATGAGGAAACTTCTACAGGGGCAGAAGTACACCCTATACTGAGAGGAAGGCAGGAGAGGCAGGGAGGGAAAGCAGTATTCAAGGAGATACTTGACAATTTCACTCAAGAGGAGATTGCTGATATTTTGAGCAGATTCACCCAAAGAATGGGACAATCCTTAGTGTCTTAGATGGTAAGAATCAGTGATGAAGGAGCTGCTGGGTTAGTGATAGATAGAGTGAACTGCTTGAAATTTATAAGTATTTGCCAGAATCCTTTTGTTCAGCAAGTTTTTAGAGACTTTCATTTGGCAGGAGGTAACAACATGACCAATCTGTTAGCTTTAGCTGCTGCTGGATGCAATTGAATGTATCCCGCTGATTCTATGTGGCCTAGTGGAGACAGACCTTGGTACTCACTTAGAGACTATATGAGAAAGTTGAAAGAGGAAATAATGAAAACTGCTAAAAAGGTTGGAAATGCAGATCTGTATCATGATATCCCCTTAACAGTTCCACGTAGAAATATCATGGTGAAAACAGCTCCTCCTGTTTATAAGCCCCTACTTCTGACTCTACTAATTGGTGAAATAGGGCACCTTCTGTCAGAGTTGCTGGATAAGATTTCACACCTAAGTGACTTAGGAGAATGGGAAAATGATAAATTTCCTTAAGAAAGAAGAGTAAATAGCTGGTGGAATAGATTGCCAAGAAAAGAACTGTTTATTGCTCTATTGAGCACAGGGGTTGATTTTAGAAAAATTGATGGTATTCCAACTAATGAACTATCAAAAATGTATCAAGAAAATGGTCCTGATGTTAGATGGAATAGAGAAGTGAGAGCTGCCCCTACAGATGCTCCTAAACCATTGTACTCAAGTTTCAAACACTGTTTAAACCATACTTTCATTGGATTTGGTTCAAAGAATGCATAACATACACACTCAATTGGGCTTAAAAATCTATCTTACCATATAGGAAGTAGAAGAGGAAAGGGGAAAGAAAAGGGAGAGGGGCTGAAAAAAGGAGGGTAAATTGAGGAAGGCAGTGGTCAGAAGCAAAACACCACTAAGGAGGGAAAGGAACAAAGGAGAGAGAAAAACATAAACAGAGGGAAAATAGGATGCAGAAAAAAGACACAGTAATCATAACTATGCATGTGAAAGGGAAGCAGATAACAGAATGAATTAAAAACAATAATATTACAATATATTGTTTACCAGAAACACATTTGAAGCAGAGAAATATACACAGAGTAAAAGTAAAAGGCTAAAGCAGAATATATTATATTTCCTGTGAAGTAAAAAAAAAAAAAATCAGGGATAGCAATCTTGATCTCAGAGAAAGCAAAAACAAAAATAGGTCTAATTAAAAGAGAAAAGGAAGGAAACTATATTTTGCTAAAAGATACCATAGCCAATGAAATAATGGTAATTCTAACCATATATGTACCAAGTGGTATAGCATCCGGTGTCTTAGAGAAGTTAATTGAGCTACAGTAAGAAATAGAAAACAAACTATACTAATGGGGGACCTCAACCTCCTCCTCTCAGAACTAGATAAATCTAACTATAAAATAAAGAAGAAGTTAGGGAGGTGAATAGAATTTTATTTTAAAAAATTAGATATGATAGACCGCTGTAGAAAATTGAATGAGGATAGAAAGAAATATACCTCTTTCTCAGTGGCACATGGTACATACACAAAAATTGACCATGTACTAGGGCACAAAAACCTCAAAATTAAATGCAGAGAAGCAGAAATATTAAATCCAGCTTTTTCACATCCTGATACAATAAAAATTATGTGTAACAGAGGGCCAAAGAAGGATAGGCTAAAAATAAATTAACTAAAAAATAAAGGTCTAAATAATTGGAAAAATATTGGTTGCTCATAGGTAGGCCAAGCTAATATAATAAAAATGATAATTCTACTTAAATTAATTTACTTATTAAATGCCATACCAATCAAACTACCAAAAAGGTACTTTATAGAGCTAGAAAAAATAATAACACAATTCGTCTGGAAGAACAAAATGTAAATATATCAAGGGAATTAAGAAAAAGAAATGCAAGGGAAGGTGATCTAGCCATACCGGATCTAAAACTGTATTATAAGGCTGCAATCATCAAAACTACTTGGTAGTGGTTAAGAAAAAAGAATGGTGGATCTGTGGAATAGGTTAGGTACTTAAGATGCGGTAGTTAATGAGTATAGTTATCTACTGTTTGATTACCCAAAGACTCCAAAGAACTCACTATCTGACAAAAACTTCTGGGAAAACTGGAAAATAGTAAGGCAGAAACTAGGCATAGACCAACATTTTACACTGTGTACTAAGAAAAGGTCAAAATGGGTACACGATTTAGACATGAAGAGTGATACCACAAACAAACTAGAATAGCAACAAATAGTTTACCAATCAAATCTATGGAAAAGGGAAGAATTTGTGTCCAAACAAGAGATGGAGAACATTACGAAGTGCAAAATGCATAATTTTGATTACATTAAATTAAAAAGGTTTTGCACAAAAAAATAGACCCAAGATTTGAAGGAGAGCAGAAACGTGGGAAACAATTTTTACCATCAATGTCTCTAATAAAAGCCTCTCTCCAAAAGATATGTAGAATTGAGTCAAATTTATAAGGATACAAGTCATTCTCCAATTGATAAATGGTCAAAATATATGAATAGGCAGTTTTCAGATGAAGAAATTAAAAATATCCATAAGGATATGAAAAAATGCTCTAAATTGCTATTGTTTAGAGAAATGCAGATTAAAACAATTCTGAAGTACCATATCAGATTGGCTAACATGACAAAACAGGAAAATGAGAAATGCCAGAGAAGATGTGAAAAAATTGGAACCCTAATCCATTGTTAGTGGAGTTGTGAACAGATCCAACCTTTCTGTACAGCAATTTGAAACTACGTCCCAAAGGTTTTAAACTGTATATACACTTTGATCTAGCCCTACTACCACTAGGTCTGTATCACAAAGAAATCACAAAAAATGGAGAAGGACCCATACACACAAAAATATTTATAGCAGCTCTTTTTGTCATGGCAAAAAATTGGAAATTGAGGGGATGCCCATCAATTGGGGAATGACTGAACAAGTTGTGGTATATGAATGGAATGGAATACTATTGTCTCACAAGAAATGATGAACAGGCAGACTTCAGAAAAACCTGGAAAGACTTGCATGAACTGATGCTGAGTGAAAAATAAGCAGAACCAGGAGAACATTGTACATAATAACAGCAACGCTGTGCAATGATCGACTTTGATAGACTTAGCTCCTCTCAGCATTGCAGCAATCTAAGACAGTTCCAAAAGACTCATAGTGGAAAATGCTATCCACATCAGAGTCTGAATGCAGATTGAAGCATACTGTTTTCTCTCTCTATTTTTTGGGGGGGGTCTTTCTCATGGTTTTTTTTTTTCTCATTTTTCTATCACAACATGACTAGTGTGGCAATATGTTTAAAATGATTGCACCTATATAGCCTATGTCAGACTGCAGGCCATCTTGGGGAGAGAGGAGTTGAAGGAGGGGGAAAATTTAGAATTCAAAACCTTATAAAATGAATTTCAAAAAATAAAAATTGCTTAATTAATTAATTTTTTAAAATACATATGGTAAAATGAAAAACACATTCCCATACTGGTCTTGCTCAAAACTATAGGTCTGATTCTGGTCCTATGTCCATTACCTGTGTGGTAGGAGGTAAATAGTCTTCATCATCAGTCCTCTGGAGTCTTGTATTTTCAATAACACCATAAATTCATCAGATCAAAGAAGGGACAGTGAAGATTCTCAATATAGAAAATGTTTGGACTGCACAGACTATCAAAAATAGAAAATGCTTTTGTTAAGTTTTCTATTTCCTGTAAATTTGAAGCAAAATTGTTCTGTACAATTATCCTTGGAAGATGACAGACATTAAACTCTGAGTATGTCTCAAAGCAGTCCTTTAAAAGTCTGCTCAGTTTCCAAAATGGCATTCATATTAGTTGCTTGCTTGGAATACAATAAAGTTAGGTTACATTTTCTTGTGATTGTCCAGCTTTAATAGGATCCCATCCTTGCTCCTAAAAAGATAGGTTTAATGAGATGTAATTATGAGTGAGTAACTGATAAAATGCATAACTTGGAGTCAGGAAACCTGAGTGAGAATTCTATCTCTGATCTTTCTCCTGATCTCTGATTTAAAAACCTCAGTTTGGAAAATAAAATGGAGATTTTTCTAGTACCTAATATGTCAAACACTTGCCTCATAGGGTTATTGTGAGACTCAAATAGATAATATATGGACAATGCTTTGCCAGCCTCAAACCTCTGTATAGTATGATGTAAATTATTCTTATTATTCCATTGGTACACTTCATACAAGATGATATCAAACCATCTCATCAGTTTTAAAGCCATCTTTTATCATCTAGCCCACTTTTCTCTTTGTTGTCCAAAAGAAAACATGAGAAACTTAGTTAAATGCTTGCTCAAATATGGGCAAGCAATGACTACTGCATTCTTTTATTCTACCAATCTAGTAGTCTTGTCAAAAAGGGAAAAGAGATTGGCCTGGCATGACTGACAAAGCCATGATGCTCTTTTTGTATTTCTTTTTATAAATGTTAAATGCATCATTGCTCATATTATGTTTATTCCATCCCTGGTCAGGAATGTCTCATTCCTATATTTTAATCCTTGGTCTGCACCTGCGATTTCACTCACATAGAAGATTTCCAATTCCCTTCACCAAAGTCATTCAGTACCTGCTTTGAAATGTAGAGTCTTAAAGTGCTGTCCCAGTTACTAAGATATTCAGTGAGATGCGCCAGGTCACATAGATAAAATGTATGAGAGATGGGACTTGGACCCCTAATTTTGAAGCTAAACTGCCAAACACTCAAACTCTACTGCAGAGAGTACAACTCCAATGGGCTGGCCATGTTATTTGAATGCCAAATGTACATTTGCTTGAAATGCTCTATTTCAGTATTTAAAAACTATTTAACAGAGAACATACGTAAGGAAGGAGCTCACATGGAGGTCAGAAGAAATGATAGAAGAACACTCTCAAGGTCTCTCTGAAGAACTTTGTAATCAATTATAAGCCATGGGAGACACTGACACAAGACCACCCAGCATGGGTTCCATGAGTAAAGCAGAATTGTAGCAGCTCAAAAAAAAATGCAAGATGTACAAATGTAGAGATTTCTCCACTTCAAATGATCAGTTGTGCCTGACCTGTGGTATAGCTTCCAAGCTCATATAGGTCTTATCAGCCACAGTCAGATACACTGTGCCTTGACTCCGATACAGTGATGTCATTTTGGTCCTCTTTGAGAAGGAAGAACAATCACCACCAACAACCATCACCACACCTCACTGATTCTCATTCTAAGCTCATAGGCTCAAAGACTTGGAGATGAAAGGAACCTTGAAAGTAATTGAGTCCAACCCCCTCATTTTACAGATAAGGAAATTGAAGTTACCCATGGTCACACAGCTTGTGTCAAAAGTAGGACTTTATCTTATGTCTTTTTTTACTCTACTTTCAGCACCCTATTCTACACTGACTCTTATTAATATGGGTGCCTACCACTGGTGCTGATTGCCGCCCATCTCTGACTTCTCTTTCTGCATAATTTTTAGCAAAGGCCTTTCATGAAACCTTGATGATGATGGTATGATCAAGGATATAGTCTTCTCTGTTTATAGCTAAAGTGGAGTGGAGCTATGTCATGAGAATGAGTAGATTGAGGAACTGGTGAGAAATTAGAGTATTTGAAGAAGCATCAGTATGTTTGTTAAATTCTCCCTGTTTCAGGGCAGAAGTTGGAATGGAGAGAAAGGCTATAATCCAGGCACTGAATTCAGTGAGGAAGGAGAATGTCCTGAGGGATGATTAATAACTACCACTAAGATCTGATTGGTTAATAACTTTTGATGTTATGAACCTCAGAGGAGAAAAAGTTGTTGAGTAATGTTAGAAAGAGTATAGAAACGGCACTTAATACAATGTCTGAAGTTGAGATGCAGCAAAGTATGGACTGATTCTCTGCTGTTTGTGCTAATTTTGGCCTGACAATTAACACCAAGAAAACAAGTTCTCCACCAGCCAGTACCGCACCATCCATATGTGGAACCTTCAGTTACAGCAAATGGAGAAATTTTGAATGATATGGATAAGTTCACTTACCTTGGCAGTATGCTTTCTAGAGATTTACACATAGATGATGAGGTTGGCACACATATTGCTAGAGCAAGCTCAGTGTTTGGAAAGTGCTGAAGGAAAGTGTGGGAGAGAAGAGGTATTAAGCTACCTACCAAACTGATGGTCTACAGAGCCATTATGCCTACCTATCATGTGCCAAGCCCTGTGCTTCTTGTTGAAGATACAAGGACAATATTGAAACAGTCCCAACCCTTGAAGAGTTGAGCATCTAGCCAGAGGAGATAATATATAAATGTGTTGTATTATATACAAAATAGACATAAGATAATTTGGAGGGCAAAGTACTAGCAGCTAGCAGACCAGCTAGAGGAAAAGCTTAATGTAGAAATCAGCACTTGAAGGAAATTAGGGAATCTAAGAGCTGGAAGTGGAGAGAGTCCATTCCTGGCATGGAGGGGCCACCAGTGCAAAGGCATGGGATGCCATGTATGAAAAGCAGTTTGGCTAGATCATAGTGTGGGTAAATGGTAATAATGTATAGTAAGGACAGACGGTAGATTGGGACCAGGCTGAGTAGATCTTTCAATGACAAATGAAGGCATTTATCTTGATCATAGATGTAACCGGGAGCCACTGGAGTCAATTGAATAGGGAAGTGATGGGAATTACAGAATGTTTTATAATCATGCCTCAAGAGGCAAAGAAATGAAGTATTTTTAAGACAGGAGTGATTGATTTGGCCAAAGTAGATGATTTTGTAATTATGCTTGACTATATATGAAAGCCCAGGGAGGATAAATAATGTACCAAAGAGGCATCACATGAAGTTTTATCTCCAAGAAAAGACTGGGCAAAGGAAACATTCCTATCCAAGACAGGCCAAAACACAACTACTTTCCAAAAGGATGTGATTTGTTTGGGGACTGATCATTTGTGAATAATGTAGGTCAAAATACCGCCCTCCTACCATTGCTAGAAGCCTAGTGTTAAACATGCTTTGAACTGGGTATATAAAATTCTTATACTTCACTGAATAATGAATAACACAATAGCTATGAATGACAAAAGACTTTGGAAATTTAAAAAAAAGTCTGACAGTGGATCCACTGCTATTTTCCACTTGCTGTTTAATTTGAATCTCTCTCTTCCCATCTAGCCTTCTACTCCCTGTTGGTTTGAATGGTGTGGTTAAAGAATATTTGATTATATTGGTTTTCTTGCCTAAGGTTAATGAGTAAAGTTTGTGGTCCAAAACAGGTATATTGCAGCAGGAGTGTCAGAATACCCCCCATTGGGTGGGAAAGGTGTCAAAATGCCAATAACCAAGTATGTGCTGAAGGTCATAGGTGATATATCAGGCAGCTTGGTTTGCAGATCATAAACCCTTAATAAGTAGTACTTGGGCTGGGAAAGCCTCATAATTTGTCTACACATGTCTTTTCTTCTTAGCCACCACACCCCATCAATTCACAGCCTAGGGCTTTAAAACATTTTCACAAGTAAGTCTCAAGGTGTTTCTTCCCAATGCTCCTGTAAGTAGATGATAACGAGCTGAATCTCCTGAGATTTAAAAATGTTTGATCATTTTTTTTTACTTCAGAGAAGTTCATTCATTTCCATCTATTTGTATGCAAGCTACATACATGCAGTTACAACATTAAGAAAAGAAATGCATTAAAAAATTAACTGAAGTATGAAGTTGTACTTAAACTCACAATGCCTGTCATAACCGGAAGGCCTGAATCGTCTTGGCCTCCACATGAGTACGTGACACCTCTAATCCAGTTATCTCGTTGCCTGACAGAAAGACTGTCCCTCATGTTTGCTTGATGGAAATCATCTGCTTGGTTCACGTGAGGCTCATTTTTATTAGACTAAAATGGGTATTTGTCAAATATGCCCTTATTCTGTTGTATTGAATGAGTTTTTTGGCTGTTTACGAAAGGGGAAAATAGCAACTGATGTGAATTCATTTTTTTTATTTTATTTCAGAATGGGAACAATGATGTTGTTAACTTCTAAACTTTAGGGTACTATATATTACTGCAGGGTCATAAAGTTCTTTGTGATGTGGGTCTGTTATAGATAAGTTATGTCTATAAAGTGAATAACATCTATGGAGAATAATGAAGAGAGGAAATGCCTGTGTCTTTTATACAAATATTCTCCCAGTGATGTACCATCCATATGTATCTTCAAATCATAGAACATCGTGATCTTGGAAGAATCAAAATTCCAAGTGACTCAAAGGACTATGGCAAAATGCAGATAGACATGAGTGGGTGACTATGTTTTATTCATAATAATGTGCACGTGAGAAATGGCATGAAAGACATTACTGAAATTAGGGTTAAAATGAACACAGAGATCATCACAGCATAACTTTTAACTCTCATTTCTGTGATCCTGTGCACTACCCATGAACTACCCATGACACTCAAGTGAGATGAGAGACAATAAATAGGCATTTTTAGAGTTGCAAAATTTAGAAGAACCAGAAGGCCTCTAATACATGGGGATGGATGCTTTGCAGACAACTTAACCAGAGATGTGGACCAAAAGAACACCTGAGGAAAAGGGGTTAGAGGATCTTCCATCTAAACTAGTGGTGAGAATACCCACTCTAGCGAGATCTTAGGTTCATATAATTATTTGTCACATCAACAAAAAATAAAAATTTATTTTAAATTTATTGAATGTGACTCATACTGAAAACATTTACTTACAAAGTTTCCTTGAGAAGACTAGATTCCTGCAGAAGTTGATCTCATAGATTCACAAATTTAGCAGGGACCTTAGAGCTCATTTCGTCCCTGTATCACCTCTAACACACAAACACACACCCCATCAATATCACAACCTCTGCTTAGGAAAACTAGGGAGTGCAGCAGATAGGATTTCAGTCCTTTAGTCAGGATGAACTGAGTTTGAATGAGGCCTTGTACATTTACTAGCTGTATAACCCTGAGCAAGTCATTTAATCTCTGCCTCAGTTTTCTCATCTGTAATAGCAATTATAATTGTAATAGCACCCATCTCCCAGAGTTGAGAACCAAATGAGATAACATTTGTGAAGTACTTTGCAAAACTTAAAATGCTGTATAAATTCTAGCCATTACTATTTTTATATATGCTCAGTAGGATATAAGCTCCTTGAGGGTAGAGACTGTTGTTGTTGTTGTTTTTTTTCCAAAATCTCCATAGTACCTAGTATGTGCTTTGTACATATAAGCATTAATTTAATATTTGCTGAACTGAATTAAACTGAACCTCCTCATTTTTATATGTGTATATGTGTGTGTGTTTGTGTGTGTGTTTACATATTTTATATATATATATATACATACATATATATATATATATGTATATATATATATATATATATATATATATTTTAAAGAAATAATGTAATCACCACTTTTTTTGGTGACCATGATGCCTTTACTTGGCAGGATTAGGATGAGACAGCCAAGTGAGGAAACTAGGTAGAACCCAGAGGAAAAACAGCTCTTGCCTGCCTCTCCATAATCTTCCTTTCTCTATGTCGCTTCCTCTTTTCTTCCATCCATGGGTCTCAATATTTTCTCTATTAGTACTACATTGGAGAGATGGAGAGAAAGAGGTGGGAATCAGACTCCACGTGTTCCATAGAATATAGTTCTTTCAATATTTGAGAAAGGCTTTTTTTGATTATCAAGGAAGTAACCTTTCATACACTATTTAACTCATATTACAAATGGTTCTGATTTGTAGTAAGCTATGGCTGTGGAATGCATTAAGTCTCCATGTTGAATGTTTTGCAGTCTTGTCGAATTTTTTTTTTCCATTGTAGAAGACATGTTTATGTGCTAAGATGTGGGAGATTTGAGTCAGAGGTTGTGAGGGCACCTACTCCCAACTCTTCCCCTGCCCATTGCTGAAGAATGTGTTCTTTTCACCCTCTTTGGATGACGAGGTTCTTTCCTGGGAAAATACTGTCTTACTTTTTGCAGTTTACTTGTCACACTTGCTGTGTCAATGAATATGAATCATTCCTCCTTCTCTCTCATTGTAAAAAGCTTTCTTATGTCATCAGTTATGGACTGTGTCTTGGGGAGATATTTATAGGAAAAGTAATGGGAGAAAAGGTATCTTCCTAAAAGAAGTCAGTTTCCCTTTTTATAATTTTAAGAAATGTGAGTGGTCATGTTTTCTGCTAATTATTTTTAACATTTGTAGAAAGGGGATTTTTCTACAAAAAGAACGAACATTATCTACACTTGGAGGAGTTAGAACCACATACTGTGAATGAAGGATTCCTGACCCCAGCACTATGTCCTTGTTTGGCTGTGGGAAAGAAATTCGATGGCTGTCAGAAATAAATTATGACTCCAACATATGTAATAAAATTATTTAAAGACCTAGAAGGAAGCATGAACAAAGCATAATACATGGATTGATGATTATTATTGCCCTATCACTTCAACAGCAGTACACCAGACTAGATAGAGTGTTTGACCTGGAACCCAGAAAACCTGTTCGGATTTCCCTCTACAGTGACTGGATATGTAGCCATCCATGGACAAGTTGCTCAGCCTCTTTCAAACTCAGGCAACTCTCTAAGACTATAAATTACTGATGACTTGTGATCATGTCTTGGGATCAATTTTGGTGGGAGGATTTCCCACACTAAGATTTCCTATTCTGAAGAAATTTAAACCAAAGTCACCTATTACCAGATAACTTAAAGCTTCAGATATATATAAGTTTGGCCAAGTGCCAGGAAGCCAGGAAGAAGGTGAGTGGGTGTTTTTTAATGAATATTATACTTTAAAATAGTGGTTATTAACCTTTTGTTTTGTGGAACCCTTTGGCAACCTGGTAAAGCCTTCCCAGGATAATGTTTTCAAATGCATAAAAGAAACTAATTATATTGAAATACAGTTATAAATTTAAAAAATATAATTTCACTGATCCCAGATGAAGAACTCCAGTAAAGCCACATAGATCCCATCAGAGAAATTCAAACTTTAAAAAAAAAATTTTTTTAGAATTGACAACAACCCAAAGAAAGTATCTCTCTCAGATGATGCAGATGCTTTTAAGACCAAATGCTATGAGGTGTGTATTTGCCTCTTTGTCACAGTTCAGAGAATTACATTGGCTAATTTTGAAATTAGTTACTTCTATAAGAAATAGACCCGGCTACCATTTAATGCTGTTATTACTGTCATCCTGAAAATGAAGCTATGGGTGCTATAGGCTCAGCTGAGAGCTTTCTGCAAAGCCCCTGTGAAGTTCCTTTCTCTCATTTGTGTGTTCTGTCTCCTGTAGAAAGATGACCCAGTGTTGTGATTCAGGAAACTAAAACAAACAGACAGTGACTAAGTTCCTTTGAGATTAATTAGCTGGAAACCTGGCAGCCTGCAGGGTTATTTATTATGTGCTAAGTGAAAAAACTTCAGCCCACTTTGAAGCAAAGGCTGATGAGGCATACTACTAATTCCATGCATATTGCTAATTGCAAAAAAAAAAATGGAGAAACTTTCCAAAGGACTTGGAAGTGATGGAAAAATAATTATTTTAATCCATGAAGGAAAAAAAATTAAACCCTTCATGATTTATGGTGTTACTGATTTACTGATAGAAAGGGTATCCCAAAAGTCTTAGTTCACTTTTAAGCTACTAAAATTTAAGATTGCAGTAAGACTTTGGAGACATCCTGTATATATATGGATTGGTTGAGAGTGGAGGATGGGCAGAGGAATGGGAAATACAAACCTATGATTTTCTCAGTGGGGAAATTCCCTCCACTGATGCTGAACAGCAACATATCTATAATTTATAGTCTTAGATAGTTACCTAGGGCACCAAAAAGTCAAATGAGTTTCCAATAGTCATGTTAAAGGTAAGACTTAAACCCAGGTCTTTCTGACCACAAAGCCAACTTCCATTCACTATATTAGGCTGCGTGTGGGGTATGTGTGGATATATATTCATACTATGAATGTGTTGTAGGTGTGGGTATATACTGACACATACATGTGCATATACATACATATATGTATTTATAATTTTTAATGAATTGAAAAGAATAAAAGAAAGTCAGCCTCAGAGTCAGCAAGGTTTAAGTCCCATGCCTGGCACATATTGGCTGTGTGACCCTGGGTAAATCATTTAAATCTCTCAGTTTTCTAAGATGCAAAGAAGATGCCAGTCAGCCTCAGGGTCAGCAAGGTCTAAGTCCCATACCCAGCACGTATTGGCTGTGTGACCCTGGGTAAATCATTTAAATCTCTCAGTTTTCTAAGTTGCAAAGAAGGTGCCAGTCAGCATCAGTAGAAGGAATTTCCTTTTTGGGAGTTCATTATACCAATGGAATCAGGTCTGGTTAAGACACACACACACACACACACACACACAC
>CM053583.1:146972937-147002760 GCA_028627135.1 Pseudochirops cupreus
GTACATCTTCCATTGATATCAATGGCAGCCTCTTCATGACTTAGGCCTTGGTTTTATGACTTGTTATGACCAAAGTAAACTTTACCTATTGATAGATCTGATGATTAGCCCCTCTGAACTTAGTAAAACTGGTAGCCTAGAGACAGATCTTTAGTCTCTTGTATAGCTTGTATCTAAAGTTTTTTCCAGCTTGGTGGCACCTAGCAGGGCTTATAGTCTCCTGGAATAGTCTTTGATAAGCCAGGTTTACCTCAATGCTGTCATGAGCCATTGGAATAGAACTTTTATGAATGTCTTAGGTTAATAATTAATAATGCTAGACTAGCTTCAGCACAAATAAAGCAATTATAATTCTTAGTGATGTAACACATTTTTACACGAGATATTTTATAAACAATTACCTAAGATTATAATTTCCATGTTGTGAAAGCAAATAGGTACAATGACTGAAAGACAAAGCAAACGATGAAAATGATAATAACTTCAACAAGAATCTCACAAATAGTCGCTGTGTGGTCAACACTGTGTTGGCTATGGCGAGGTCCCTAAAAGTAGAAGACATGTACCATGCCCTCAGGAAGCTTATATTCTTATGAAGGAAATAGGCCATACATGTATGAAATATTTAGATCACAGTAAGTTCTCTACCCAAATCCTGCTCTGAGTGACTCTGGGGACTCAAAGGACATGGTGATCTTTGCTTGGGATTTATTACACGACAAACTTTCTGGATGCTTCCACCTATGGCGTGGCATAACACTGAAAAGATTTTATTTAAATGGTGTGGCAAAGCCCTAGTGACCCCTCAGATTTTCCCTTAGCCTGTGATGGCAGCAGTGGGAGTAAGGGAAAGGCAGAGTACTGTGCCTATTAAAAGAAGGAGCAGCTTCTGATGGTGACTAGGTGGTGCAGTGAATAGTGCACTCAGCCTGGAGTCAGCAAGATCTGAGTTCAAATCGGGTTTTAAATACTAGCTAGGCAAGTCACTTCACAACTGTCTGCTTCAGTTGTCTCAACTGTAAAATGGGGATAATAATAGCACTTACCTTCCAGAGTCATTGTGAGGATCAAATGTGATCACATTTGTAAATGTGCCAAATAAAAAACATAGCATAAGTAAAGTGCTTAACAGAGTGCCTGCATATCATAGGTAATTAATGAGTGCTTATTCCCTTCCCTTCTTTCTTCTAGCTTAACTGTGCCTTCCAAGTGGCAAAATATGGTTCTAGAAAGGGATGGGGATGGAGAACATCCTTCTCTACTTAAGTGTCATGGCTATCTCACCCACACTGATACTGATGAGGCAACTAGGAGAGCTAGTCCCTCATAGTCTCTGCCTCTTCTGTGTCTCCTTCTTAATAAATGACCTTGAGAATATGAAAGTTCTGAAAGTCCTAGAGCACATGAAAGTGTGTCTCTGGGGTGAGAAAGTTTCTGCATCAGAGGAGATGGTCAATGGCAGGAGAATTGACCCAAACCTGACTCATTTTAGCAGAAGACAGTTGGGGTTGGATGGTAGTTTTGTGAAGACATGTGAAATGCTTAATTAGCAGTATTGCAAAGCTGCTCCATGTGATTATGAGGCTTAAATAGTAACCTCCCAACCAAATGTAATTGTAGTATAAGTCATTGAATTCAATTCTCATCATTCCATTACACTTATTATTGCTTTTGTTAGTAGGAATAAATTACCTGTCCCATACCTGATTAAACACTGAGTACCTTTCTCAGTTCTCCTTTTTGGGGGCCAGTCACAGCTCAAGCCATAAGCAGTTCCTTCAGGGCACCATAACAGGTGTTCATTGTGGAGACTAATTCTAAAAGAGGTGAGGATTCTCCCAGGACTAAAAACTGGGTACAAGACAGGGAGGGACAAGTATCCCTAGCCCTGTGGGTTCAGACAAGCAGGTTCTTAATGCCAGACAAGAGAAACACAGAATCTGGCAAGATCTATCAATCTTGAAAGGCTTTAAGAACAGGCTGTTCAGGAACACCCTTGCTGAATTTGAAGAGGCTTATTGTAAAATTTGCCACCAAATGATGAGTTCTTTTCTTTTCTTCTTTTTTTTTAAACTTTTAGAGCAACTCACACATCCCCAGGGAAACTTATGCCAGTTTTTACCTTTGCCCCTAGGCCGGGTCTTTGGAGGAACAGACTTTGGCAATCCTGTATAACCATAGGTTGTTGTTAATATAATCACTATCAGACTGAAAAATCTTATTCTTTACCATATGGATGATGATCCTACAAAATTCCTGGACACAGCTTAGTTGTGTTCTTGTATAAATAACCATGTAATGACTTTTTTTAAATTCATGTCTGTAAATTTGATCCAGTTTTATATCAGTAACCTAGCCACCCAGTTTTGTGAGAAAAATAAATATAGTATTAGGGAAAAAAGGAAGAGAAAGAGGAGGAAGAATAAAAAAGAGAAGAAAGAGAAGAGAAAGAAGAGGAGATTAGTCATGTATCGATATTAAGGGATTCAATCAAATTCCATACACATCATGCCAGGAATCAGGAATATAAAAACAAAACAAAAATTTAACATTACATTGACAAGAAGATTGAATGAAGATTTAAGGTATAGAGAAATTGTTCATAGAGGGAATGACTATAGAAATCATAGCTGTCTGAAATATTGACACATAAGATGATCTGCAAATTGACTGCTGCAGGTCTGAGAGAAGAGCAATCAGGGAGGACAAGAGTAGTTAGAAAAGATTTCTTGGAGGAGCGAGAGCACAAACTGGGCTTTGAAGAATGGTTAGGAATCAGTAATTAGAGAAAAGAAAAGATATTTCAGAGTATCTATATTGCACAGCAAAGACAGAGAAGCAGAAGTCATTGTGATGTCTTTGGAAGATGATGAAGAGATAAAACTAACTGGGTGAGCATCAATATGGGAGAGCAGTGAGAGAGATACTTGAATAGACGATTTGGTGTCAGATTGTTGGGGGTTTGGGATGCAAGCCTGATGCATATAGATGATCCCATAACAGTGATATTCTAGAGGCAAGTGCTTTGGCACACTAGTGTGCTTTGGAATTGTGGCTGTTATGCTTTTGAAGGCATAGGGACTAGACTAGTGATTTTGATTGTATGGAGAACTTCCAGGGGAAGGATACTCCTTCAACCAATGCAAATTAGCACCTGCTTTGAAGTTTATAGGCCTAGAGAGCTCCTTAGAGGACCCAGAAGTTAATTGACTTGCCCAGACATAGCTTGTAGGTTGACACCTACAAGCTTAGATGTCAGGTTAGGAGGTTAGGCTTGAACCTGGGCCTTCTTGACTCTGAGACCAGCTTTCTCTCTACTCCTCCATACTGTTTCTCACATTATTGCTGATAATAGGAAATTCATAAATAATTTTGTTTAATATAAGATTTGTTTACCCAGAAAATATAGTAGGGCAAATATACTATTTGCTAAGTAAATATATAGATAAAATTTACCTATTACACATACATACAAAAATAAAACATGTCAGACTGTGAACTCACAAAGAACACAAAAAAAACATCTCTTATTTTTTAAGGGAATAGTACCTTCCCTAGTCTTCTGCCTCTCATGTAGTTTTTTCAGATTAGGAGATCAGTGAGCCTTGATTGTTCATAGTAAAAAATATTTGTCATGATCAAAAACAGTTTGATAGCACCATCCTATAGTAAACAGAGATTTGGAAGTGGGAAAATTAAGACCAAAGTGGTATTTTAGAAAGAATTCTTCTGTGTAGGACAGCTTGCTGGAGAAGAGACTAAGCGTAAGACTGAGAGTAGGATCAATGTGGATACCAGTACAGTAATCCAGACATGAATGGGTAAATGCCTGCAATAGAGTGGTGGCAGCAGAAATAGGGAAAAGAGGAGAGGTGTGATGGACTGTCTTAGGAGTGATTGAATTCTGTTTCATGGGCTACCAACATATTGAATAGATCAAATATGGAGGAATTATGGAAAGGCCTGGACAAAGGTCACACAGGATGCAGAGAAAAGGTTTAATCTGTAATTTCCATTTCACTCAGATCGCAGAGTTCGAACTAGAAGGGGTTTTAAAGGTTATCTATGAGTCAATCAATAAACATTTGTTAAGTGCCTACTGCGCGCTGTCTAGTCCAGCACTGTCATTTTAGATACAAAGATGCTGAAACCTGCAGGTGAAATGGTTTTCCCAGGGTTCCTGAGTAGTAAATGGCAAAGCTGGGTTTGAACTTGGGCCCTCTTTACCACGGTACCACACAGCTTCTCATGAGAGATAAAAGAGGATTGTACAGCATCATGTAAAGATGCATGAACTTTGAGTATGATGGGCAGCTTCTGAGATCTCAGGTTGAATGTTACTCTCTTCTGTGAGTTCACGACAGCATTCAGAGTTGATGGAGAATTAATAACAGACAATTAGAGATTATGATAGCTTTTCATGCTGCTAATGTTAGAAATAGCGGTTGAGGGGTTTTTTTGAGGGGGTAGATCCAGCTGTGTTAAAAATTAAGGGTACAGTCTGGACTGTGTTATAAAGGCCTTGAAGAAAAATCTCTTTTAACATGAGTGACAGCTTTGAAAATCAGCCCAGGAACATGAAGCTAAAATGTATTGGAAACCCCAAAATACTGCAATCCATGAGAATAGTTTTCATTTCTTTTGGCTAAATTACTTCAAAGGCCATTTTTCTGGTGATTGTCTAATGAATCATTGAAGTCACTCATTTTTTAATGGTGTGCTAATTTAAATTTCAAATGAATAGTTTATCCATTTGTTGTTGTGAAATCAGTTTATGATTATTCAAAAACCCTTCAAACTTATTTAAGAGGTTCTGCCTTGTATAAGCTTAGATTTGTAAATGGAAGTTCTATAAAAGAAATCAGTTTGTAAGTTCAAGTCTTTTTGGAAAGATATTAAGTGGAGTTAGTTGTTTGGTGTTAAATATGTAACAGCCATTCTTTGCGTGGTCTATCAAATACCTGATGAAAGGGAATATGAGTAAGGCCTACCACAGAAATAAAAAGCAAATAGAATTATAAACCCAAGTTAAAAGGATTCTCAATAATTTTTTTCTAAAGCAAAACCACCACATGACCTTATCATTCTGCTACAGTTTTATGGGGGAAAACAGCTCAAGGATCTTAGGGCACAAGAGTTCTTGGAAAAGAAAATTAACAAGTGTTTTCCAATTAATTAGGCCAGAAGAATCCCAGGAGGATTGTTAAACCTGAATGCATAGGAAGAAAAGTTTGTTCTGATTTTGGCTCCAAAGAGGAGTTTTGTATTATCCCAAACATTTTGATATTGATGCAGAAGAAAAGGAGTTAAACATTTTTCCAACCTTGATTTCAAGGGAGAAGAATAGGATTTCCTATAATTTAAAAATATTGAGGAAGGTACTAGATTATACTTAGTGATTCATTTTATAAAACTTATTCAAGAGAATGCTTGCTCAACTGTTTAATATTTATTATGGTTAGTTAAGTTAATAATAAATTGTATTGAAAGGTAGCATGGTACAATGAATAAAGTTGACCTCGGCATCAGGAAGACCTGAATTCAAGTCCTGTCTCTGGGACCTATTGGCTGTGTGACTCTGACCAAGTTATATAACCTCTAAGTAATTTAGGAAACTCTCAAAGACAATAACTAATAGAAAAGGTGCTGATCTTCATTGTTTTTTACCCAGAAAATATAGTGGGGCAAATATAATATTTGCTAAGTAAATATATAGATATAGATATAGATATAGAGCTCCTCTCCAGGAGCTCCCCACACTGATGAAATCTCATATCTACATACATGCATACATGTAATACCTACAGATGAAATTATACATAACTATATACATCATGTGTACATCTTAAAATCATGAATTTTATATTTATGAAATATATATGTAAAATAAAATCCATTATTTTAAAGTGGATTTAAGATATGCATACTATGAGATGATGGCTTTTCCTGGGTAGCTCTTCCTATTGAAAACTGATGGGGTCCTAGATATGAGTTTACTGAGTCTACTTTGGAGTCTCTCAGACCCTATTTCTGGATAAGCTTGATTCAGCCCTTCCCCCTTCCCAACTATATTCTAATGCCTTCAGACACATTGAGATTAGCTGGTCCACCAAAGACTCATACTCTCCTTAGAACAAACAAGGTGATGAGTTCAAATCTGACCTCAGACACTTAACACTCACTAGCCGTATGACCTTGGGCAAGTCACTTAACCCCAATTACTCTGCCTTCTCCCCTGCAAAATAAAAATAAATTTAAATTTAAAAAAGAACAAACAAGGTGAGACTTGTCTTCCCAAAGTGGTCACTGGGAAACATATACAATTTCTCTGTCTGTTTCTGCATCTCTCTCATTGTCTCCGTATCTACCTTGGTTTCTCTCTTTCTCTGTCTGTCTCTTACTGTCTCTCTCTCTCTCTCTCTCTCTCTCTCTCTCCCTACTGTGAAAACAATTGACAAAAAATGAAACAGGAACTACCTTGCCTCCAAAGAACTGACATTCTATTTGAGTGGAAGGGGTTTGACATGTACCTAGATAGGTAAATACAAGATATGTGCACAGTATATACAAAGTAATTTTGGAGTTCTATCGGGTATAGCAGGGAGAGGACCAATAACTAAGAATCAGAAAAGGCCTTATATAGGATGTAGTGCTTGAGGTAAGCACTGGAGAGAGCTGGGATCTACAAAGAGTCATATTATTTCCCTTCCTTTCTCTTTTAAGAAAAAATTACTGTCATACTCTTTCTGCAATAGTTTCCAAACTAAGATTTTCATTAGGCAACAACTAGAGATTATTTAAGGAACAAGATGATCCTAGTGTCAGGAAGTATTTCACACAATAACAAATGAGGCAATAAAAATGTGGTTTTGCTGAAGTTCACATTGGGTACAGCCAACACTTTGTCAGGGATGTTTTACCAGAGTGAGGTTTTGAGGGCTCTCTTTTTCCAGGTCCATGAAGACAAAGGTAATTGAAAGTGGGAAATGGTAAGGAGAACAAAGGCATTTCTGTTCACAGACCTGAAGGACCTGTGGTACTTATGAGCATTGTCATAAATGTCCTTTTCAAAACATGACCTAGCACAGATGCAGAGAGATCAGTGCCAAAACTATGGGTCACATTTAAAGGAAGCAACATGGGCAGGGCAAGGGACTATGTCATCAAAAAAGATATACGACTATATTCTACAGATTATTTAACTAATATAAAGTAGTCACCACAAGGAGGAGGCCAAAACCCCCAGAAACTCCATCAGCCAAAAAACACTTGATCTCCTTTTCAAAGCAGAGGTATGGTGGCCAGGGACGATAATCAATTTAAAATAGAACCTCATTTAAAAAAAAATTTCTTGGAGGTGAACAGTGAAGTGTTATGACTAATAATAACTCATGAAACATCAAAGGACAGTAGAAGGAAAAAATAAATTTTGAGAGTTTGGCAAAAGACCCAATTAAGTAAAATAATTCCAAGAACACTTGAAGATAAAATTGGAAGAACATCCACCTTCAGAGAGAGAACTGACAAACTCTGAATGAATGCAGATTGAAGCATATTTTTCCTACTTTACTTTTCTTGGGGTTTTGGGTGTGGGTTTTCTTTTGCAAAATAGCTAATATGGAAATATGTTTTACATGACTTTAAATGTATATCAATATAAAATTGTTTACCTTCCCAAGGAGGGGAGAGGAGCAAGAAGGAAGGACAATTTGGAAGTCAAAATTTTTTTAAGTGAATGTTAAATTTTTTTTTTACATTCATTTTTTAAAACTTTGATGTGTAGTTGGAAAATATTCATATATGTGTGCATATATATGTATGTGTGTGTATTGAAAGCACAAAAGATGAAAATATACCAAGATTGTCAGCATTTTATTAATAAATTACTTTCATTATAAGGGATAATAGAACCACCAAACTATTACAACTAAATACCTGCTATAATATATTAAGTAGCAGGCTTCCCTGTGTCTTCCACATGGAGAATTGAATTGTATCATGGTCACTGAATGTGTCCATAAAGACTGGGCTCATTAGCTAGTCCTTTGTATGCAGAGAAATCTTATAATGATTTTATAAAATCAAAAAATAGGTAGATGAATCATCCTTTTTTGTTATACTCTCAATCACGTTTCTTCAGTTATAATGCGATAGCATGGTTTTCCATTATTTTAGAGTCTTCTCTTTCAGCTATTCTGAGAATAAATCCTTAAAGCTTTCAAAATTATGCTCCTCCAATATGAAATTCTTCTTTGTACATTTGGTCCAGTCCATTCACTTTTTCTATCTTTGTCCTATATTATTTAATTCCTCATGGATGTATACATCTCTCTAAAATTATGCACTTCCAAGAAAGTGCATTGGTGGAAAGAGTTTCATCTTCTGAGAGTTTCTTACAACACTTAAATCAGAGATGTTATTCTCATTCCTATTTGTAGTATTAAAATAAAATTTTCAAAAATAGTGAAGCCTATTCAACCACACAGTCCTCACAAAACATTATTATTTAATATTTAGTGAAATCAAGAGGATTTTCATACATTATTGAACATTTTTATAAAATATTTCTTCCTTCTCAATACTTTTTTGTTTCTATTTATAATGTACATAATTATATTATAGCAGTACTACATAATTTACAAATAAGTAAATATACGTATTAGGGAGTATGCTCAATCACATTTTACTGATAGAGACCTCTATGTTAGATTATAAAATCTAAACAGCCTATTGAGTTAGTCTGTCAGTACAGATGCTTTGGACAGGCACTGAAAATGGACTTAGAATGAGGTAGGCCCAGAAATTAATAAGAAGCAGAGAATAGACAGAATTTTACTTGGAAAATTGTGTTACACTTTCTTAAGTCCCTATCTTCTTCCTGACCAAAAGTAAGAAGTCTCACAATTTTCAACATAAATATTTTTCCAATAATTCTTTATGAGTAGAAATAACAAAACACTACAGTCTCTAAAATGTCAAAATAGAAGGTGACCCCAAGGGAAATGGAATTGAAATAAGTGGTAAAAGAAGTTTCACAAAGCAGAAAAGGAAAATAGGTTTTGCAGCTGCTATATAGGAAGAGACACTGATGTTCAATTTATTGTCACAAAATCCTTGTGAATGTATATATATCTTGGTTTGATGCTTGCTGTACAGATACTGCTGGACTGTTGAGCTTATCCAAATTGAGGTAATTGTTTCTTAACAACCTTTTTAAGGGTAGCGGTAACTTATACGAACTTGTAAATTCTGTGGAAGAGAAGAGGATATATTCTCAAATGAGATATTATCTGTAAAACACTTATAGTGCCTGGCCCAAACAACCATTCAACAAATGGTTGTTTCCTTGCCTTATTAGTTGCCTTATTGCTAAGTAAATGGTTATATTTAAGAACTTAAAAAAAAAAAGGAAGAGAAAAAGGAAAAAAAAAAGTTTTGTTAAAGATGTCATCCCAGAAATGTGTGTTTGAAAAAGAAGAGCTGAACACATAGCAAGAGCAGGACAGCTAAATGGAGAAAGAAACAGAAAAGTCATGTGATATGTGATGTGTTGGACCAGGGTGGAGTGAGAGGGTGAGAGTGAGAGAGCACTGATTGGATTTTAGAATCAAAAGACATCACCCTGAATATTGGCTCCTACGCTTGTTAGGCTGATGCTTGTTATTTAGCCCAGTCATTTCTTCACTCTGAGGCTCAGTTTCTTTTTTTTTTTTTTTTAATTATGTAATCCTTTTCTAGTTTATCATTTTTTAACATTCTTAAAATAAATTGTTCCAAATTCTCTCCCTCCTTCAAATCCCTCCCATGCCCACTGAGAAGGCAAGCAATATGATAGCAATTATACATGTGAAATTGTACAAAGAATATTTCCATATTAACCATGTCATGAAAAAAAGCAAAAAAAATGAAGGAAGTGAGAAAATTATACTTCAATTTGCGTTCAGAGTTCATCAATTCCCTCTCTGAAGGTGGATAGCATTTTTTTCAACATGAGTCCTCTGAGATTATTTTTGGATTATTGTATTGGTCAGAATAGCCAACTCTTTCGCGGTTGGTCGTCATTACAATACAGGTACTGTGCACAATCATCTTGTCCTGCTAACTTCACTTTGCATTAATTCATATAGATATTACTAGGTTTTTCTGAAACCATCCTAAAAATAAGAGTGGCAAATTGCAAACCAACACAGGAATGTCGAGGAGATGATGATGATGATGATGATGATGATGATGATGATGATGATGTTAGAAATTGTGATGATTTTTAGATCATTTCTTTCAGGCATGGGCTAATTAATAATCATAAGATCCTACTTTTCAAAGAAACTTCATAAATGATCCTGCTCATAATTGTGCCTTCAATTCTTCTTTTCAAAAATAGTACTGATGAATAATTCTTTTTTTCCATGGCTGGTAAAAATCCAGCCTGTTTGTGGTGTACGATCTTTCTAACATATTGTTGTAGACTACTTGTTCATATGTATTGCAAAGTTTTACATCTACGTTCACAACTTTGTGGCTCCCTGTTTTAAACCTAAAGATTATATTTGTGTCATAGGAAAAGAAGTAGTTTTGGAATTGTTATTAGAATGTTCAACAAAATTCACTTGTAATCCATCTGGCCTGGAAGCTTATTTTATTTTTTTCCCTTTTTGGGAGTTAATTTTATGGCCCGTTCAATTTCTTTCCCTGATATTGAATTGTTTAAACACTGTTTCTTCTTTTGTTAATCTGGGTATTTTATATTTTTGCCAATATTCAGTTGTTTCTTCTAAGTTGTCAGTTTTATTAGCATATTATTGGACAGAATTGTTTCTGACCATTTCCTTTTTTTCCTCTTAAATTACTATGAATGTTTTCCCAGTTTTTGTATGATTTGACTTTCCTCTCTCTTAAGAACATCATATTAGCTGTTTACCTACCTTATTAGATTTTTTTAAAAAAGCAGATCTTAGTTTTACTTATAAATTTAGTGGGGGTTTTTGCTTTCAATTCTATTAATCTCTCTTTTTTTTTACTTTTAGAATTTCTAATTCATTATTTAGTTAGGGATTTTTTTTTTTTCCATTCAAGTTTTTTTTTAATTGTATGCCTAAATCATAGACTTGTTCTTTTTCTTTTTGTTAATGAACATATTTAGGTATATTCATTTCTCTTTTAGACATCTTGTGGGAGGAGGAAAAAAAAGAAGTAAAAATGTACACAGCAGAGAACTAAAGAAAACTTACAAGAAAGCAAACGTGGACAGTTCTCAACACAAGTATTATTTGCCATATAGGTTTTCTTGAAATGAAAATTTGTTACATATTTTTAATCCTTTCTTATGTTCTGCTATGCTCATGACGTGTTTTTTTCCTTTCTAACTTTGTAAGTAATAAAAATGGAACATCTTCATTTGTAAGATATAACATTGTATACGTTATCTTATTGTTATTATGATTAAATTTTCTATTATTTCCACAACTCAATCTTTTACTCAGCAGTTCTTCAGAATTATGTTGTTTAGTCTATAATAAATTTTAAATTATTTCATCTTAAGTATTATTAAATATAGAAATTTAATTTCATTGAATGATTATTAAATTGTATTTTTCTTATGTATAATTTTGTTGCATTATGATCAATAAATGATGCATTAGTATTTCTGTTTTTCTACCTTTTTTGTTGAGGTCATTAGGCTCAATTCTTAATCAATTTTTTGCAAAGGTACCATGTAAAACTGAGAAGTATGTAAATTCATTTCAGTAATCATTAGAGATCTATCATCAATAATTTTCCAAAGTTTTAGACAGGTCCTTAACGTATTTCTTGACTACCTTTTAGGTATATTTTTTTTTCTAGGTCTGAAGGGTACTTTAAGTTCCCCCACTATTAGAGTTTTACAATCTCTTTCTCTCTCCATTTTGCATATTTTTTTCGTTAAGCATTTGATGTCTTGCTAATAGGTGTGTATGTATTAAGCCTTGATATTCATTTTTTATCTGTCATGCCTTTAATTATAATTTCCTTGCTTATCTCTTTTCCCTTGTTTATATTTAATGTAAGTTTACTTGAAATCATGATTTCTACTTATGATATTTTTAGTTCAGCTATAATGTAGCAGATTTTTTTCTGGCCTCTCATTTTACCTTTTAAAATTTTGACTGAATCTTTGTTTCAAGTGCATTCTTACTTTTTAAAAAGATTTGTCGATGTTTTGTTTTTGAACATTATAAACATTTCAAGCTTATCATCACTCTAAGACTTCTCTTATAGTTAATTAAAACAAGAAAAACTAAAAATTCTATGACTTCATCGGGGACCACCCCCAAAGTGTCCTTTCCTTTTGCTATTCCCACCCCAGGCTTATGGAACTACTCAGGCAGGATTTACCTTCAACTTTTCTTCCAGAGTCTCATCACTAGAACAATAGTGGATCACCTTCCCTACCTTTCCCAAAAACCTGAGACTCCTTTCTCTGGCTGGGTGCCTTTAGGCATGGGCTTCTTTAGAGAAGTCTGTTCTTGGGCTCACAGGCTGGGTTTGACAAGACTCAGACAGGGAAGGAGTACCATGTTGATCCTATCTAGAATGTCCAAAAATTGCTTTCCACAGCTGGATTTCTTCAGTCATGGCTTTGGAGAAAGCTCAAGCTGACTTCATGTACTAGCTGTTCCTGGGCTCTGAGAGAGTGCTAAACCTGTCCAAAGCCTCCAGGGACCCGTTCTCTGTATCTACCCTCAACCCACAATGACTTGTCCATTTCAGGATTTCTGTAGGACTTCAGGGTCTCTCCATAGATTTCTGGGCTGGGTAGGTGAGTCTTGTGGTGATATTTTTAACCTTTTACCAGGATGAAGTCTTTGTGGGGGATCTGGAATCCTTTGTATCCTAGCACACTACCATCTTCCTCAACAATCTTTCCACTGTAACATCCTTCCTCTCATTGATATAATCTTAAATAACATAAGATTAATGGCAGATTTGGGGGTCACCTTACTAAAGACATTAAGCCAGCCCAACATTAATTTGTTAGTAATGACTTCTTGGTTCTAATCAGTCAAGTTTCAAATACATCTAACTGAACCATCATCTAGTTCACAGTCCTCTCTATCTTGATCACAAAGAGAGGATAAAAGACACAGTAAATACTCGTAGAAAGTGGAAGAAATGTATTGAATACACAGAAAAGTTATTAATACTGTTAAAGAGTTAAAAATTAGGCATAATATGGAAAGAGCATAAGATGTAGTTGACTAGTTAGCCCAGTGAGTTAGACCATCATCAATGCACATGCTTTGTATAGGAGTTGACTAAGAACTAGGCTAGAATTAAATAGGAGATCAGGTTTTTTTAAATTTTACACTGAAGAAATTCTGCAACACTTTCAGTGATCCTAAACTTCATGCTGCTACAAAAGCTCGTATTTATAATGTCATTTTCTTCCAAGAAAAAATTATTGCTGCAAATCACAAGAGTGTCTCAGAAGAATTAAAACTGCTTGTACCCCAGAAGAAAGTTGCATGGAAGATACTTGGTGAATAGAAGCAGCTTCCACTGTACCACCAGCAAAGACTTCCTTTTGGTAAGTGACATGAAAGACAGGAACAAGCATATGTATGACTAGAAAAGTAGGTGGAGTAGTCATACTAAGAGAGATGGACAAAGTGCATGATATGCTGGTATGCATGAAATGTTAAATGAACCAGAGAAAGGGTGTTGCATAATTCTCTTTCAAGAAGCTATAGAAACACATGGATTAGAATCACATGGGATGAAAAATAATGGAGGGTTTATAGCCTCTACTAGTAGAAGAAGTAGTCTTCCTCCACTATCTCACATGGATAAGACCATGAATCCATCATTAACCATGCAAAGATTAATGGAATTAAAATTCTTCATGTTGAAGAAGATAATACTAAGGAATGCTTTAGTAATAGTTTTCAAGTATATTTTCTCTTTAAATACTTCTGTTTTCCATTTTCATAGAGCCTCTGGAGAGATTGACCAATGTAGCTATGTTGATGCTTTGGTAATAAGCAATTCTTAGAATCACAGAGTTCTGGTACTTTAAAAGACCTTAAATATCATTAGGTCAAATCCACTCATTTTCTAGATAAGAAAACTGAGACCCTAAGAGATCTAGTGATTTACCTCTGATCATACAGATTGAAAGTGCTAGAGTTAGGATTTAAATGCAGTTTCTGACATCAAATAACAGACCAAGGTAGTGAAGTATGATGAGATTCAGTGGCAGACATTCTTAGTAATGAGACTGTTATGTGACTTGTTTATATAACATTTCTGTTAGGGTTTGACTCAGAAATTCTATATGAAGAGCTAATTGTTTAATTTTTGCTATTCGGTCATTTTTTAATTGTGTCTAGTTCTTCATGACCCCATTTGGAGATTTCTTGGCAAAGATGGGGGATGGTTTGCCATTTCTTTCTCCAGCTCATTTTACAGATGAGGAACTGAGGTAAACAGGGTTAAGTGACTTGTCCAGGGTCACACAGCGAGTAAGTGGCTGAGACCAGATTTAGACTTAGGGAGATGAGTCTTCCTCACTCTAAACCCAGCACTGTAGGGTGCCACCCGAGTACCAGCCTCAGGTGTGAGCAGAGATGTGTGTGTGTGAGAGAGAGAGAGAGAGAGAGAGAGAGAGAGAAGAGTAACAAGACCATGTGGATAGTTCAAGGAAGAACCATGAACTCTGTTTAATGATGATTTGAACAAGGTTTTTAAAGATCCAAAGGACAAAGATTCAAGTATTCTCATCAATAGACTTAGTTTTTCACATCCTGGGATATTATCATACTTTTATCGTTACAATAGTCTACTACATCCTGGAAGTGATACTCAGATAAAATCAAAATTTCTGTTTTCTAGGCTCCAAGAGTCTGGGGGCATTCATCAGTCTTTGGGAAGGCAATTAACATTTTTAAAGGCATTAACAAAGAGGATGCAAAGGCCAGAGCAGGCCTTCAAACATCTAGGTTTTGTAAATCATTGTCTTGAATCTGCTATACCTTGGGACCGAAACAGGAAAGGCTTGTCTTTTTTAAGTAACTGAAGTTTTGAGAATTCTAGGCACCAAAAGTCTTTGGAAATCCAACAGGTCTTTGGATGTCAGTTAACATTTTAAAGGCATAGACAAAGATGATGCGAATGAGAGCAAGTTTCAAAGCGTCTAGGTTCATTTAAGACAAATTTATGCCAAAACCGCTTCTCCAAGGCATCTGCATGTGAGCTGACCCCCAAGATCAAATGTTTTGGCCTGCTTCACAGCACTCTACCCACTGTACCATTGATAGCCTTAGAACTCAATGATAATGACTAAGGATATAATGACAATGACCTAGGTTGAGGTGGGAGTGATCACTTCACCTAAGCTACCTATCATGAGTATAGGTCACCCTAAATCCCTGCTATATGTAAACATTATTATCCCCATTTTACAAAAAAGGATACTAATGACTTAAGAGTACCTTGTACACAGATTGATAGATTGAGAAATATGGAGCCTTAAAGATCATCTAGTCTAAACTTTTATTTTTATATTAGTAAGCAAGTCAAGGCAAGTAATTAGGTTTCCTGGTTAGGTTAGTCAATTAAGGTGTATGAGCACACTTAGAAAGTAAATTAGGTAATATCCACATAGTTAAAGACTTGAAGATCCTGGTCTTCTAAATATGAGTGGGATGAAAAAGTTAATACACATTTGAAAATATCTAATATAAAAGGGCAGCTAGCTAGCACAGTCAGTAGAATCCTGAATCTGGAGTTAGGAAGACATCTTTCTGAGTTCAAATCCAGCCTCAGACACTTATTAGTTGTGTGACCCTGGGCAAATCACTTAACCCTGTTTGCCATATCTGTAAGATGAGCTGGAGAAGGAAATGGCAAACCACTCCAATGTCTTTCTCAAGAAAATCCCAAATGGGGTCACAAAGAGTCAGATATGATTGAAAATGACCCAACAATAATAACTACAAAAAAAATATATAGGTAGAATAGTTTCAGTGGGCTCTGGCATGGCCCGTCAGCATCTTCATATACCATTTAAATGGCCTTTTAATTAATGACAATAAGACTTTATCCATTTCTTACTAACTTTGTCTCATTGTTCTATGAGAACAGAAGTCAATCTGCACATTTGCCTTATGTAGAATGTTCTAATAATTTTAGGGCAATATTTTCTGGCATATCATTTATAAAAATAAATTAAATTGAAACAATTTCATTGTTTTAATGAGCAAAGAACAGCAGAATTTCTCTAGCTAACAAGAAAATAGCTTTTTGGTAGTGGCCCAGCAGGAAAAAAAAAAAGATAAGCAGAGGGAAATTATTTATCTCTATTTTTGAAATAATCCACATTTGTTCACAAAATAATTGAATGATTCACTGGTTTTATTTCTCTTATTTGCATGCTAATCCTTCCAGTGTTTTTTTTTTTATAAAACATGAAATGGTTCAATTAAAGCACTATAGAAACATGGCCATTATTCTACATGCTTATGATCATTATTACTATCATAGATTTTTCCCCTAATTTGTTAGTTTATTAAAACCACCATAACATGTCATTTCCGCTTCATGTCTTTCTCCTCACACTTACACTAATAATGAAAAAAAGATGTAATAAAAGCAAACAGCCATCACCCACGTTCATATCAACCTCAGCCTTTTCACAGAACTGGAGGGACTGTAAGGAAGCCGATTTCCTATAACATTGCTTTCTTAAGTGTACTAAGGTAATTAGCCTCAACAGGAGATAATTTCAGTTCACAGGGGTTGCTGTTGTTTTAAGTCTTGCTGGGAAATTTGGATTTTCCATTGATAGCAGTTTTAACATGTCACACTGGAGCCAGGGTGAATTAAAGTGAAGAGCTGCACAGTCTAAACAAACAGTCCTCCCCACTATCGGAAGCCTGACAACATAATAGCATAAACTCTGCTCATTGGCCATGTCTCACAAGTGAAGCAGGAACAATTAAAAATCAAAGAAATGCTACATTTTCTAAACCCAGGCTTGATGAGTTTGGGTGAGCTGACTCCTCCTGGCCCCTCTTGCCCTCCCCATCTTGTGTACTGTGTTTTAAGTCTTAAAAAGAGAAATAAATCAGCCCTGTGTCTTTGCATGGTCTCCCTGATTGAATCAGTCTGTTCTGCTTATATTCAATTCAACAAGCATTTGTTAAGCAACTGTCACATGCCAAGCGCTGTGCTGGAAACTGAGACTACAAAGAGATGAAGATAAATAGCCATCAGTCCCTACCCTCAAGGAGCTTACAATCTACATTATTGTTATAAACAATAATATGATGAAACCCTGATGCGATATTATTTAACACTCACTTGGGGAGTATAATAGATCAATATTTCAGCAAAACTGGAGCACTTCTTTCTAAAGAGCAAAGAACTTTTTAGCTTCATTCATTCATTCATCATTCATCAAATGAGAGAATATTTGTAAACTGCTTAAAACAGTGTTTGACAATATAGTATGTGCTATGTTACACATAACACCTACTATGTGTCAAGCCCTATGCATATATCCATCTGTCTGTCTGTCTGCCTATATTCCCTTTCCCCATTCATTCATTTATTCATTCTGTTTTTCCTTCTGTCTTTCCCTTCCTCTACTGTTATGCCTGCTCTGTCCATTTTATGCCCAACTGTTCTCCTTGTGCTCTCAATTCTCTTCCCTCTTGAAAGAAGGCTCTTCTTTTAGTACATGTGAAAGATCCTTGAATTCTAATAAATGAATTAACTTTTTCACAGGGAAGTTAAGAGAATATGGACTCATTGATACTGACTTTGTAACCATAACCAGGGTCCCAGAGTTCCCATGTTGCTGCAGTTTAAGGGAGCCTTATTCCATTTGCCGTAAGTTTAGTACCAATAATTAAAATTAGCATTAAAACAATAATACTTTTTCTCTTTTTTTCTTCTCTACAAGAAATTCTGAGAAATAATGATATTTCATCTTATTGAGGCAGCTAGGTGGTACGATGGACAGAGCACCAGGCATAGAGTCAGGAAGACCTGAATTCAAATTCAGTTGCAGGTACTTACAAACTGTATGACCTTAGACAAGTCATTTAATCTCTGTTTACCTCAGTTTCCTTAACTGTAAAATGATGACAACAATAGCACCTACTTCTTAGGGTTGTTGTGAGGATAAAAGTAGAGTGCCTGGGTATATAAATGCTTTTTTTTTCTCTTCCCTCTCCTTCTGCAACTTTGAAATGTAAATACTTCATAAAGGAAGACCCAAGGAAGTCTAATAGCGTTCCTCCTGGTTTTTAGAGAAGTGGCATTCATAAAGACTATACCAAGAACCACAAAAATCTATCAGATTACTTCTGAGTCCAAAAGCCTTCTATTTTTCTGTTAGCTATAAAGACTGAGATGTTTTAATTCCTTGAACAAAAATGAGTATTGAGAAGGGTTATTTTTACTGATTTTTACTTCAAGGATCTCCACAAATCCTGCTAACTGTCTTTTGAGACCTTTTCGTGATAGCTGATGGTGTTGCCTATGTGTGTTCTGGAGTATTGTCCAGAGGATTTACGACTTGGTGGTCCTCCTAGAGCAGCTCCTCCAAAGGGTAGCCTGGTAAACAATTCTTATTACCTTCTGCCTTATCTGGGCTTTGTGTCTCCTCTCCACATCTGCTACACACATCTGATGTAGGCAATCTGGGCCAAATTATAGAAGGGAAGGAATAAAGAAATGGGAGAGGGGGAGTGGGGGGAATCCAGACATGCCAATGGAAAGGGCAAAAAGAATGAAATTTTACTTTGAAAATTGCCCAAGCGTAGACCATTATGCCTATTTTAGCACATGTAAATTATAAGCCAAGTTTGAGATAATTAACTTTGAGGGGTAACATAGAGTAGTGAAATGAAGATGACTGAGAGTCAAAGGACTTGGGTTCAAGTCCCAGTTTTGCCAGTTACTAGCTGTGTGGCCTTGAGCAAGTCATTTAACTTCCCTCAGAATCTCAGTTTCCTTATCTGTAAAATAGGAACAACAATACTTATGCTATTTAGTTCATAGAGGTTTGTGAAGAAAACACTTTGGAAATTATAAATCTATATAAGAATGAATTATTATTCATTCTGATCACACTTGTGTACCATCTTAACTACTTTATACATATGGTCACATCCTTTTGGAGATCACTCTTCAAGGGCTCCCTTCACCAGCAAAATTCAAAGCCTTCTTCCCTGACTAGTCTAACCAGACGCAGTCACTTCATTCATTCCAACATTTGAGAACTTACTGTGTAATTCTCTACAGATGTGGCTTTTCTTTTTGCAATGTGTTTATAGGGGTGCTTTGGTATGTTTTCTTCTTGCCTTTTTTATGTGTTTACCGTGTTGCCATTAGACTCTGAGGCTGAGGACTTTGTATCTCCTTTTTCTTTGATATTTCTCCATATCAGCCAGTTCCAAGGCTTGGTCCCTGGAATTTTTGAGTGAACAATTGACTGACAAACTCTTATGGAAACATTACCAAGGCACTCTTCACCACATGCTAACTGGACATTTAGCATTTTCTCTGATTCTAATAATAAGAAATTCATTAACAAGCATTAATTAAGTACCTACTATGTTACAGAGACTGGATTACAAAGGAAACCTTCACTGGACATATCAGACCTCAGATCTCTTTCAAATTTATTCCCAGACATGACTTTAGGACAAAAGGATCTTGAGGGCATAAGGACAATTGGGTATTGAATGGACAGAGTAGGTACAATAATGAGGAAAGGAAGGGAAAAGGAAAGAAAAGTAAAAATGAATTAATGAATGAAAAGCACTTTCAAGTGCTTTTTATGTGACAGGTAAAAAGAATAAATATATATTTATTATATTATTTATTAATATAATAAATATATATTCTCTCTGCTTTTTATGTGACAGGTAAAAAGAATAAATATATAGAGAGAACAAATGACTGGATGTGATGAGTAATAATGTGGCCCCTTTTTCTCCCTCCTTCTAAGTGTCTATCCCTGTCTGTAGCCCTGGCTTTATTTTAGAATCCCAGCTTTTACATCTTATTCATATCATTTCCAAAATTCCATTTGTCTCTAAGTCAGATTGCACCCAAACTTATCTTCATCCCAAACAATGATCTTTTCTTTCCAAGTGTAAGTCTTTATAATTGTTTAGAATATTTTACTTCAACTAAAATGACATCTAATTGTACAGTTTCTAATAAAGTTAGGCAGGAAGCTCTCTATGAAAACATATGTTGGATGCATATCTTGCACATTTAGTAGATTACAGGAAAAATAGTGATATTTCACAGTTTTAATGGCATTAGACAGTTATGAAATGCATTTGACAATGTCTCCAAGTTAAACTATCTGGACTGGAGTATGGAAAAGGAGACTTTGGACTACAAATACTTATGAAAAATAATAGATTTGTTTCCTTCATGTATTTATCCACTCCTTTCTCTCCACCCTGACTCCTGATAGGTAGCAGATGAAGGGGCTAGGAACAGAAGGAAATCTTGGCACTGCTGTAAAATGCAGAAACTATTAAGTTCTTGCTGAAGAAAACTTTCGGACTGTGGTCTATACTAAAAGAATTCAGGTTTAAGTCATACCATATTTCTAATGTGCATGACGTATGATTCTGAAAAAATTTGATTCCAGTCCTTCTGCACAATTAAAAATCCCCCTGGAACAAGGTATGGAAAAAAATACTAAAGACACAATAGGGATTACATCCTGGAAAAGATCTTGCAACAAGACGTACCTGTGGAAAACTGGACATTAAGAATAGCACACAAAATGTATTGGGTGTCACAAGGCTGTCATAAGGAGTATATAGTTTCTAATAGCTGCTTCTGTAAAATGTAGCAACAAATTGACAAAGGATGTAGCAGAAGTGACTTTATCATAAATGGAACTTGAGATGTAGCAATTCCGTCTTTTGTGAGATAGCTAAGTAGTACAGTGGATAGAGGACTAGACCTAGTCAGGAAGTCCTGAGTTCAAATCCAGCCTTAGACACTTAATAGCTATGTCACTCAGGGCAAATCTCAGTTTCCTTATCTGTAAAATAGAAAGAACAATAATACCTCCCTTCCAGGGATATGAGGATAAGATGGTGGTAGTGGTGGTGGTGGTGGTGGCAGTAGTAACAGAAGAATATTAATTGGTCCTAATTCAAAGATTTGATTATGCTATTCTCCCGACTATAGACCTATTGTGGCTATTTGATTCAATTGCTTATTATTCAATTTCTATTGAATAAAACTTGTATTCTTCCTCAATCAGCCATTCAAGGCCCTCTACAATTTGGTTCCAATCTGCCATTCTAATCTTATCTCAAACTACTTTGTCCTTGGACTCTATGTCCCAGCCAAATTGGACTGTTCGTTTTATCCCCTTAAACATCCTGGACTCTCTCATTCCATTACCTTTGTTTAGCCTGCTCCTTATCCTTAGAATACCTTCCTCCCCACATCTAGGCCTGTTGACACCATAACCATTTCGCAAAGTTCCACTCAAATGCCAACTCCTTCAGGAGAGGTGTTTACTTTTATACACAGATAAATGTAATACAAATTAGTAGATAATAATGTGATGGCATAGGGGTGGCTAGGTGGTGCAGTGAATAGAGCACTGGCCCTGGAGTCAGGAGGACCTGAGTTCAGATTTGGCTTCAGACACTTAACACTTACTAACTGTGTGACTTTGGGCAAGTCACTTAACCCCAACTGCCCTGCCTCCCCCCCTCCAAAAAGCAAAAAAAAATAAAATAAAATGTGATGGCAAAAGGCAGATGTACAGTTAGAAAAACACCAGATTAGAATTTGGCCCAAATTCAAATTCAGTCTATTACTCTTTTATTTGTATGACTTTGAACAAAGTAATGACTTCACTTCTTCTCCTCAGGGTCCTTATTTATAAAATGAGGAGGGTAGACTGGGTGACCTCTGTGTTCCCTTCCAGCTCTAAAGCTATGGTTCTGTGAAGTGCATGGTTTAAGTGCCAGGAAATCAGTTTAGGAAGGTTTCAGGTCTCCCTGAAGACGTCGGGATGGTTTGATAATAAGCTTCTTGAAGGCAGGAATCACATCGTCTGTTTTTACATTTCTCCAGCTCCCGGCATGCTTCATATTGTCCGTATTCCTGAATATTTGTTCAATTAATAACACAGTCCTTTCCCTAAGATAACATAATTGAGAGGATCTCAGAGGTCACCTGTTCTAATCCATGTTTGACCAAGAATATCCTCTAACATCTGCAATAGTAAAGTGAAAAGTTTCAATAAAAGTCTGTACAACACACACACACACACACACACACACACACACACACACACACACACACACACATACACACACACACATACACACCACTCATGGCTTCTATAATCATTCAGCTTGTATTTATGCAACACTGGTTAGGTCAGTAAGATGGTTAAAAGTAGTCTCCGCCCCAAGGAGATTATCCTTAAGTAGGGAGTCAAGACAGAGAGCTATTAAACAATTCTGAACCATCAGGGTATGCTTGTAGTAAAAATGGGCTGTCACCTTTCTGGTTTGGGTTTCCTCCTTTGCTTCCTGCTTAATCTTGAAATACTGACTGTGTGAGTCACTCTTTGGCAATAGGCAACTAAAATGACTCCATTGGCCTGTTCTTTATGAGATAACCAGATTATTTTTAAATTTAGAGCTGGAAGGGGCACCAGGGGCCATATAATTCAACACCCTCATTTTTTTACAGGTGGCAAAACTGTGAGAAACCCAGAAAGGACAAGTGACTTGCTCAATGTCAAACCCATATCCTTTGACTCCAAATCCAGTGCTGTTTCTACTGTCCCATATTTATCCCTGAGGATACGGAACTTCAATCAGTTATCAAATGTCCATGAAATGACTACTGTAATATGGTAATCCTAGACATTATAACTTCAGTCAACTTTCTGTAGAAATTCCAATTGTAGAACAGATTTGTTGGATATTATACCTGTCTTACTTTAACACACTTTTGGAGCTTAGTAAAATATAATAAAAGTATTATGATTATTGGCTAGAAATTAACCAGAGATGTTAAATGAGCTACCCAGGGACCTTCAGCTAGTAGATACCTGAGGCAGAATTCATACCAAACTCATCCTGACTCCAGCCTCCGTGCTCTTCCCATGATGATACCACACCAACTTGCATCTTGGACAAACACTCCAGAAGAATGATAACTTGAGCTCAGAATTGAACAGGAGCAGAGTAGGTAAACTCCATTTGGGAAATTGTGCTACCCTTTTTAAGATCCCAAACTATTCTCTGACATAAACCTCCATGTTTTAGCAGCAATATTATTCTGGTGGTGTTATTTGTCTGTACATCATGAAATACCATAATCTCTGAGGAATCCACACTGACCAAAGAGCAATAGATAAGGGATGAATGTCAGTAGGCTGTAGTGCATTACTAACAATGACAAACTAGACATGTGATGGAAGATATCCTTCAGGAAATGTGTAGTCAGAAAAGGAGGTAGACTATTCATTTACCAGGTGAATAGTCTGTAAGTATTTATTCAGCACCTCCTATGGGCCCGGAATTGTGCTAGGTACTGGGGATACAAGTACAAGGAATGAAACAGCCCCTACCCTTGAAGAACTTACATTGTTCCACTAGAGATCCCAACTACACAGGGATGAGGATAAGAATGGAATTGTGAGTTCTGTAATACAAAGAGATGCATCACAAGTACTACCTCTGTCAAAGAAGGTCCTCTGAAACTTATGACTCTAGAGAGTCACCTCAAGCAGTGGCAGGTTCCCAGAAAATGTCTGAGTCAGAACTTGAAGCAGGGCTCAACCTAGCTTCAAAGTCAGCTCTCTATCCACCATATCATACTGTTTCTGGAATCACATATCAGATTAATGATAAAGGGGAAAAAACACAAATAAACACAAGGTAACTGGGGGAGAAAGTTCAATAGCAGTTAGAAGAATGAGGAAGGGCTTCACATAAAAGCTAGCAATTGAGCTAAATTTTGAAGGAAACTAGTCAGTGACACTGCTATAAGAAGGAAGCGTTTTCTATGAATGGAAGACAGCCCCTGCAAACACACAGAGACAGGAGATGAATGTAATGCTGTGTGTGAGACACAGAGAAAATGCCAGTTTGTCTGGATTATAGAGTGAGGAAAAGGAAGTAATGTAAATGAGATTGAAATGATTATGGTGCAATCAGATTTTTTATAGGGCATTAAAAGCTAAATAATGCAGTTTAATTTTTTTTTTTAAGGAGCAATAGGGAGGTGCTAGTGTTTATTGAGTAGAGGAATAACCAGGTAGTCAGAATGTCAGAATGGAAGAATAGCCCAGGTATCATAATTTACCTTTGTAATATTTAAAAACCTAGCAGAAGACTTCCAGCATACTGGGTAGCTTCTATGTGGAAGAATTATGGGCTTTGCACAATGGCAAGGAAAGGATTGCAGTCCAAAATCTGAGTTGGGAATGACCATGTGGATGAGGTCATAGATTGATTGATGCATTCATCATTATCAAATATAGAGAAAGAGAGAATTTGAATGAAAAATGGATAGAAAAAAAGGGGTGCTATAATAGAAAAAAACTTGGTATTTAAAAAATATTTCAGTGCATGCAGAGCCAAAATTTTATTTCTAGTACTAAGCCGTTAGTAAACTTCGAAAAAATTACTTGATTCCTTTGTTCTTCAGTTTCGTCCATCTGTAAAGTATAAAGGAACCCACTTCTCTAAACTTTACAGTGATGTAGGAATCTAAATGAGATGTTTAAAGCAGATGTCACACCTTAGGGGCATTGTGTTTATTCTATCTTTCAGGTTAGCGTTCATCTTCAATGAAGTGAGAAAAAGGCAAAGGACTGTAGAGCTGAATAATAATTTTTTTTAAATTACCCATTTTTTTCTAGCTAGTGGTCAAAATATTTTCAAATTGGGTTATAATTTTCAAATGTGTTAGCCAAAATGTCCATAGTGGCACTCACTGCTGTAGCAAAAGAACTAAAAACAAAATGATCATCCATATATTAGTTAATGGCTGAAATAAATATGGGATGCAAATGTAGTGGAAGATAGTGCCACTAGAAAACAACAAATAGGTGAGATTCAAAGACATGGAGAGACACACAAAGCAATGTAAAGAAAGCAAAATGACTAGCAAATGTATCCAAGGACTCCAGTGATGTCGATAGCACTTAAAGGCAGTTGAATTTTGATGAATTGTCATGTACAAGATCCATCATGAATAACAAGAAATATACTTTGCTCTCCTCAGTGAAGAGGTGAGAGTAATGAATGCGTAATGAGGCATATCCTATTAGACATAGTTACTGTGTCTATTGGCTACACTTAAATGTCCTTTTATAGCAAGGAAAGGTTCAGTGGTATAGATGGAGTGGTACAATTAACAAGAAATGCCTGATGTAAAAATACAGGTAAATAATAACTATACATATAGATAGATATTATATATGTGTGTGTATATACACATGTGATAATGTGTATATATACATGCTATATGCATGCACGTATGTATGTGCATACTCACATTTATTGGAAATTGAATTAGATTGCCAAAATAGCAATTTACTAGATATAAAGGACATGACATTCTTCTCTAGGCTGTATTCCTGACTCATCTCTTCAGATTTTTCTCTACTATACCATAGGAACCTCAGAGTAGAAATAAGGGCCACTGCACCATATAATAAGGATCCCTGTAGGCCACACAATGACTTAGAAAACTACATGTTTGTGTGTGTATGCATGCATGTGCATATATGTATGTGTGCGTGTTTATATGTGTATATATATATGTATATATATATATGTATACATATATATTAAATCCAGTACTTTAAAATCAGATAGGACCTACATTTTAATCTGGTTAGGGCTATACTTTGTGGAGTGTTATGGGTATGAGGAGGGGGAAGATTGTGGACACCTTTTTGCTATACCCTTCAAAGTTTACTCCACCCCTGAACTACTTCTCATATTGGAAGTATCCTCTGCCCCATGGCTTCTCCCTCTTAATTGATTGGTTCTTCACAGAACCTCCATTTGTTCCAGGTCAACTACATCTTCATTCCTCTCCAGGATGCATCGCTGAGGCATCTCCACAGGATTCTTTCTCATGCCCTGAACCCTGGCTCCCATCACTTTCCCACCCTACCTGACCCATTTTTAGCTCCCTTTTATGTGTTCCCTTCCTCCATGATAATATAAGTTGTATTAGGGCAAGGACTGTCTTTTTACACTTTTCTGTACTTAGCACAATGCCTAAGACATATTAAGCACTTAATAAATGCTTGTTGACTTGACATAGTAGGTCTTTTCCCTGAGAACCCAATAAATGTTAAGTGACAATAATTTTTGGCATTTCAAAAAGTTTGAAAAACCATTAAAAATAAGTCCTTCTTTTCAAAGATGTATTTATAAATTCCACTTAGGAAATAGTTCATCACAATCCCTCAGTATCATTTATTTTGAATGGTCCTTTTCCTTTCCATAGTATAGTTTAAAGTCCTAGAATTGTGGTGAGAGTCCAAACTAAGTATGTATAGCAAAATGGCCACACAGACAACCTTGAGTCAACACCTGGCATAGATTCTGAGCTTCTTGAGGTCTGGCATAAATTTTGAGCTTCAAGAGTAAAAATTGACTTTAGCTAAGTCATTTTTAGCCCCAGAATGATAGAAAGAGGAGCTGGCCTGAAACTATAGGTGGCAGAGCTCTGTAAGGACTTCATGCACCCTCTACAGCTGGCAGGCCAATGTAGAAGAGGAGATATGGAAGATGATTTAATAAGGGTGAGGATTGAGATAATTTATTTGACAAATGGAGGTGATGATATAGAAGGAAATTACAAAGTAGAGGATAAGAGAAGGAAATGAAAATGCTGTCCCAGGATGGAACAAGGAGAAAATAGCCATATGGGATATGGAGAAAAGGAACACAAGGAACTACAGAATGCTTAATAATGGCATTAGGCTTTGGATGGAATTTATTTTGAAATTTAAGGACTTTAATGTCACTACTAAAAATCTTAATATTTTGCTTAAGAAAAATTGTGATAGGCAAATTATCATCATTATTAATTGAATATGACTTTTGTCCAGTTTAATATTTCTGTTGGGTTTGTTTCCCAATAAAAGGATAAAATACAAGGAAACTTGATTATAAAAGCCTGTAGAAATTAAGTAAAAAATGGCTTCTTTATTTAAATTTTGATAAAATGCATGGGAAATTCCACATAGTCAAGTCTAATTATCCCAGCTTTCCTTCTTAAATTAGAAAAAAAAAAAGAACAAGAATTTCTCTACATGTTAATGATAGATGGCCCCATAAATAGGCTTTTTGTATGTAATTTATAAGAGTGATCAACTCAGGACAAAAACCAAGCCTCAGATAAAAAAAATGCCTGTGTTGGGAGTGATCAGGGCAACAGCCCAGATTCCCCACTATGCTAGATTCAGCAAATGACAATAGCCCTTTTTCCTAACTTGGCTCATACTATTGAGCCAAGTTAGGAAAACAGCACTGTTTTGACTTCAAAAATAAAATAAAAATTAGTTGCCCAAGAAATTTGGGCTCAAGCTTCTGCCCAACTTTCTGTTTCCCTATTCTTTTCCACTCAATACATAATAGAATCATGTGTATATAGATCATCATACAGAATCAAATCAGCATCATTGGTGGCAGTTTATAAAACATTCTTCTTAGGCAAGAAAACAGACAAGGACCACGTTGGATGAGCAATTTCTTAGGTCAACAATCACCATTAAGACAATGGGAAATACTCTCTAAATATTCACTGTGAAGTAAGACTAGATGCTTTAAAAGAAATAGGACACATGGTCCTAAGCCCTCAAGGAGCTCAAATTGCATGTGCCATTGTAAAGAAGCAGCTAAAATAAAATCTTGTCTCCCCCACTGGTTTTATGGATAAGCCCAGGCATTCACAAGTTTGCCTGTTTATCTGCAAAATCCTAGGCAGTCTTGAGAATAATGGTAGTCCTTATAATCATTGCTCATACTAATTTGGCATGTAATAACCCACGCAGAAACAAAAATGCTTTTGATTTCTTAGAAGTTTGTTTGGTTTCTTATTTAAATCTTCTTTCAGAATTATTTTTATTTGGTTCATAAAGGTTTAAAGGTCAACCTTAGGTTCATTAAGTTTTATGGTGATTACCAAGATAAATGTAATAAAATGAAATTCCATTTGCTATGTACAAGAAATCCTTAGGTTTAAAGAGTCACTTCCTAGCATGGGGGCATAGTGAGGCTAATTTTAAATTAGATGATAGAGGCAAATGTGCTTCAGAAATTAAAATACTATGTAATATAAAGTCATGGTGATGGTTCAAAATATAGTGCCTGAATAAACAAGCACACTATTTGAACTTCTTAAGAAACAATCATTAATCTGTGCCTATTTTAAAAGATCAATAACTTTATTGTGCCTCATTCTTTGAAAGAGTTTGAATGATTTCGTGCATTCTATCCATCATATTGGGGGAATGATTTTATGCATTCTATCCACCATATTGAGGGAAAATATTCATACTCCTGATGTTGAGTATTAACATCTCTTCATTTACAAAGGATGCTATGTTCTTGTGTGATGTGCTACAGAGTCATCAGATAGCTCTATCTCCCTCTGCTGGCTAAATAATGATTCCTATTTCCTTGTCTTTGGACTTAATGATTCTAGAAATTCAAAGGTAAACCAAAGAGAGTCATGTTGCTTAATACCTTGAGGTTAATTTCATCTGAATCAAGCTATTTCAGATAGACTGGACCAAAACATTGAGGGCAAGAATTTTATTTTCATCTAAGTAACAAATTACTTTCACAAAATAAAAGTTTCTTTTTATTATAGAAGAAAGTAAGGGTAATCTTGATTCAGGATGCTGCATAAAATCTATAAAACCTGGACTAGCTTTTTTAACATTTCAATTATGACCACACTCAGGATGAAAAATATAATAATAATTAACTTGTAAAAATTTAAATCACTGCTTTTTTAATTTTGGAGAATGAATGGACATTTAAAAAATTAAATGTTTATCTTTTTGTTAAATGGCTCATTAGTGCACTACTACTCAAGAGTCAGTGAAGTCAAAGCCCGATTTTTGGTATTTTAAATGGTATTACAAGTTGCCTTTAGGTTCATGAGGTTAAACAGGTAAATGCTTTCACATGTAGGTCCTTCCTAAAAATGAGGACAATAATGATGAGCTAGCCACTTTTCCAGAGGTGGAAAGAAACTAGTTAGAATACCTAATCTCTGGAGACATATCCCCTCCATTAAGTGGAACCTTCTGACTCTATCGAAGGTCCTGAAAGCCAGCAGCTGGATTCTGTCATGCCTGACTGGGGCGGGCTTGTTAGTGTAGTGTGACCCCTGGAACACTCACACAGATAATACTGGCACCTCTTTCTGCTCTAATCTACTACCAGTCTGAGCAATTCCACAGGAGATAGGGGCATTAAGGCCAGAGTATTCCAAACAACATTTAGCCATGGTAGCAGAGGATTATGACAGCCCAAGACTGATTCTACCAGGCAAATACTTTTCTTCCCAGAGGGAAGAAAAAATTTTTTTTTCTTTAGTACACTGGAAACCCAATGTTCAATTTTAAAACGTTACCACTATGGAAAGCCCAACCCAGCCTCGACTGAGCCTAAGAGAAATTTCAGCTCTAGGTCAAGGATTCTTAAACGTTTCTGTTTCATGTAACCCTTTGGTAATCTGGTAAAATCCATGAACTCCTCAGAATAATAACTTTTAATTCAAACTTGAAGG
>CM053583.1:147003260-147064941 GCA_028627135.1 Pseudochirops cupreus
CCTTCAAGTTTGAATTAAAAGTTATTATTCTGAGGAGTTCATGGATTTTACCAGATTACCAAAGGGTTACATGAAACAGAAACGTTTAAGAATCCTTGACCTAGAGCTGAAATTTCTCTTAGGCTCAGTCGAGGCTGGGTTGGGCTTTCCATAGTGGTAACGTTTTAAAATTGAACATTGGGTTTCCAGTGCACTAAAGAAAAAAAAATTTTTTCTTCTCTCTGGGAAGAAAAGTATTTGCCTGGTAGAATCAGTCTTGGGCTGTCATAATCCTCTGCTACCATGGCTAAATGTTGTTTGGAATACTCTGGCCTTGAATATGCCTCCAGTGAATTAAAAAACAGAAAGGTCCAACATACAGTAAAATATTTGAAATAGCTCTTTTTTCAGCAAGGAATGGAATGAGGGGCATTGGGAGAGGGAGGAAAGCAGATATATGTCAACTGGAAAATAGCTCAAGATATTGCATTATGAAATTAATAGAATATTATTGTGACATAATGAATGTTAAGAACTCAGAAAAGCTGGGGCAGTTAGGTGGCACAGTTAACAGAGCACTGACCTTGGAGTCAGAAGGACCTGAGGTCAAGCCGTGTGACCTGGGGCAAGTCACTTAACCCCATTTTCCCAGCCTTCCCCCCTCAAAAAAAAAAAGAACTCAGAAAAGCATAGGAAGATTCATGTAAACAAGTACAGAGTGAATCAGAAAGAACCAGAAACTGCATTAATGTACATGGCAAGAATTTAAAGAAACAAACAAACAGAAAAGGAACACTGTATAATTATAATGACTAATCTTACCCCAAAAGAAAAAAAAGGAGATAATGCACCTCCTTTCTTCACAGAGAATGGAGACTATGAGTGTAACAACGCATAAGCTCTCAGACTCAATTGATGTATTGATTAGTCTTGATGTACTGTTTTTTTTTCTTCTTTTTAAAAAGTTATTTGTTGTGATGGATGATTTTCTATCTAGAGGGAAGGGAGGATTCCTTAGGAAATGAAAGTGATTAAAACAAGATATCAACATGTATTATTAAAATAGCAGTGATGATCAACAGTTCTTCTGGAGTGTGACATTAAGTTGAATGTTTCTCTAGAGAAAATATATTTTCTGCATCTCTATAAAAACATATTTTGTTTGTGACTTGGATTAAAATCCCCTGTATTGTTCCATCCAGCTTAGATATTTTAAGATTCTAGACTATTATAATGGTGGGAAGAAGAAAACAGGTTATAGCACTGCATCAGAAAGATGTGGTTCATTCTGTTTGACCTCAAACTTCAGAACTAGGAATAATGGACAGAAGTTGCAATGAGGTAGATTTCAACTTCATGTAAGAAAAACTTTTATATAATTAGAGTTGTCTGTGAGGAAGCTCATTAACTCCTTGGGACCCATGGAGTCAACAGTATTACCTCACTGGAGCTGAGATATTACTAGACTGAGAGAACTGAATTCGAATTCTGATACTTAATGCCTTAATGACCCTGGACAAATCACAGTCCTTGAGAGACTCAATTTCCTCACCAAGAAAGTGGAACTAATAAGAGCACCTACCTAACAGGGTGGTTGTCAGGTTCAAAGGAGATAATATATAACGGGCTTTGCAAACTTCATAGAGTGCTATATCAGCTTCTACTTTTATTACTTGGTTTAACAAGGAGATTACTTTCCTTTAAACTTTTGGTCCAGAGAGGCTTGAATAAAACAACATGAGATGAGTAGTTGAATCTTTGTTTAGGACTAGCCAATTTACTCTGTGCTCTTTCTATGTGTGATTTCTATACCTTAAACAAAGGTTGTTATTTATGAATCCCTCCCCCCCCTCCATTTTGTGTCACTAGAGGGGTTAATGAGAGAGGGTTAGAGCTGTTTGTTGTTGGTTTTTTCCATTTAAAGTCCAAGACAGGTGTTCTCATGTGCTCTTTTTTATACCTTTTCAGGGCTTTTTCATGGTGCTTGTTATGCTGAATATTCATGGAATTCAGTAAGCTTAGAGCCTCCAGACTAGGCAAGAATTCTATCTCTTTCCTTAGAGGCTTTGCCCCTAAGCAAAGAATGGCCTCTCTATAGATCTCTGAAAAAACTCTGCTAACCACTGTTTCACCTTTCACTCCTCTATCACAAATACTCAGAACACAATAAAATTTAGCTTGTCTCTTTAACTGGAGACAAAACCCATTATAAAAGTACTAACAGCAAATAAACAAGGTCTTAAAAGAGCAGGAAATTCTGAATGGGTAAGCCATGGCCATTCATCAGGCAGAAATGAACGGGGGATGGGGGTGGGGGAGAGGGTAGGAGTGGGTTAATAGAGAGAAGATAAATTCACCAGGTCTCAGAAGAAACACAAGGCAAGCAGTTCAGGTAAACAGCAAGTTCCAACCGGGCAAATCACCCCTTAAGTAAATTAGTGACCCAGCAAGACTCCAACTGCTTACAATTATACTTAATCAAGTGTAGCAGCGTCTTTACCATTACTGAGGTGCAACCAAGCTCTGTGCACCTCTCTTTGGAGTGTCTACATTCCTGGGCTCTTCTTCACAGCTCCTACTTTTCATGATACTTGTGTTTTTCTTTTCATCCCACCTCCCAGAAGCTCCTACTCTTGATGAGGGGCTACATTTAATTTATTGGCATCTCAGTTTCACATTGAGGATACCACAGCTCCATTGAAGCTCCAAAATATCCATTATAAGTCAATTGGTAAAAACAAAGAAATAACAATTTAGTTAGGATATTATGATATCAAACAGTACCAGCCCTCAGAAAAATTTCAAAGTAGATAAAAGTTTATGTCAGGCCTGTTCTTGGTTTTCTTTTCTTAAACAGAACTTTCACTTAGGAAAGATTAAATGACTTGCCCAGGGCCACAGTGCTAGTAAGTATTAAATCCAGCCTCAGACACTTACCGGCTGTGTGACTTTTCCCTGGACAAATCACTTAAGCCATCTGCCTCAGCTTCCTCGAGTGTAAAAAGGGATAATAATAACATTGATTCTAAAGGAAATCATGAGAATCAAATAATACTTGTAAAATACCTAACACATAGTTGTCCTTCAGTCATTCCAACTTTGTCCAGCTCTTCATGACCCCATTTGGAGTTTTCTTGAAAAAGATACTGGAGTAGTTGGCCTTTTCCTTCTCCAGTTCATTTTACAGATGAGGGAACTGAGACAAACAGGGTTAGGTAACTTGCCCAGAGTCATACAACTAACAAGTGTCTGAGGCCAAATTTGAACTCAGCTCTTCCTAACTCTAGGTCCAGAACATTGTCTACTGCATTACCTAGTTGCCCCACATAAGTAGGTACTTAATACATTTTTGTTTCCTCCCTTCCTCCATTCTTTCCTTCCTTTCTTCCTCCCTTCCTCCTCTTTTTCCTTCTTTTTTCTTCTTTCCTTCCTTCCTTCCCTCCCTTAAAATTCCCTGTCTTCATTCCCTTTCTACCTGTTGAATTCCTACAATTTTCGGAAATCAAACTTAAATGCCATTTCATGAAACTTTTCCTGATTCCGCAATCAGTAATGAACTCACCTCCTCAGAATTGATGTAGCACTCTTCTGGACTTTTTCATCCAAGATCTTTTCAATCCTGAAATTTACACCTCAATCACCTCTACCTCTGTGATGCCTCCATCATGAGCTTAGCCAGCTCGCCCCCAGAATGTCTGTTTACGAAGGGAACCTAGGTCAGCTCTCTCCATTTCCCACTAGACTACACTCCTTTGGACTTCCCTATCATGCTCCCTCCCCTGATTTTCCTTTTCCTTTTGTATATTGTCTTCTCCCGTTCGGTTGTAAGCTCCTTTAGGGGAGGAATTGTTTCTGGCCTTTATAGTCTAGGTACTTAGCACAGTGCCTGGCACCTGTATCCACAAGGAAAAGGGAAAATATTTTCATAGAAATGTCAGAACAAGTGCAATTTCTAGTTGAATTGTGCAGGCATGGAACTGGATGGTGAAGGATAGAGACAGAAACTCAAGGACGTGGTGGCAATGGGGGAAGAACCTCCTCTCCCATCGGCATTCAGCACCGGGCTTTGTAGTTCCCAGACTCTGAGAGATGTTAGACAGCCACAGATGAGAACCGGACGGCTGCCAAGGGCTATGGCATCAGAGAGCAGGAATTGACCACAAGTAGGAAATGAGATCTGAAGAAGGAAATGTGACTTTTCATGACCAACTTACTACCTCATCCTGTGAGAGTGAAAGGGGACTGCCATACCTGTTCGTAGTTGACTGTTAGATTCCTCTGCTTCCCATGTGTAGAGTAGGAAGTTTCATCAAGGAAATAGTCTTCCTGGCTGGCTGTCTATCTCTCTCTCACACGTATCAAGAGACTGAAAGGAATAGAAAATGGGCTCCAGCTTGGGAGTACTGTTGGGCCACATGGCACTGGAGGTGGGGAGTACTTGGAATATAAAATTTTATCAAACAGTAGCTAATAACACTAGAAAACTATATTTTCTTGATTTCACCATGTTTTTACTGAGCTCATTGAACTACCACTTAACCATGACCTTGAAGTATGTATCTAGAAACAATTGGACCTAGAATAGGAGTTCTTAATCTTGGACTGGTCCATGGACATATTTCAAAGAATTTGTGGACTTGGATAGGAAAAAAAAATGCAACTCTGTTTTCACTAACTTCTAACTGGAACGTAGTATTTGTTTTCAATATGAATGTAGACAATAAAATGTTATTCTAAGGAGAGGTATTTGGCTTCACCAGGTTAAGAACCTCTGACCTTGAAAGGAATAAATGTGGCTATGGGAAAGTGTGGAACCAAAGGCATGCCATGATTGACACATATTCCTAGATAAGTAGCCCAGGATGTGATCATAAGTAGGTATGCACCTTCACCCCAAATGACTCAACTCTAAAAGTGCAATTTTTTAGGTAAACATCACTTAAATCCCTTTCATGTACCCTGTGGTACAGTAAACATGGCTATTCACTGTTTCCCAATCAATCAACAATCATTTATTTAGCACCTACTGTGTGCCTAACATTTTGTTAGGTGCTAATTGATGGGGCTGAGGGAGCAATGTGACCCCTAAAAAAGCATTCTTAAACTTTCTTACAAATTTCAGCAACCCAGATCCTTGGTGTTTGCCTGAGCCATCTGGTTTATCCCAGTATAATCCTTTCAACTGTTCTTTCATTATGATCCCCATCCAACTCAGTCCCTTCATTCTTTGTTACTTCTGGACCACCCCACTCCTTAATCCCATTCATAACTTCCCACATTCTTTTCTTTTACAAAAATATCAATCCCATCCTTATCAAAGGCACAAATTCTTAAAATCTGGCTCGCTTGTATTGGTGTCACAAATACCTCAGATTCACTTAGAATCTGATTCACTTCTATTGGCAACACAATAAACCTTAATGCTTGGACTAAAAGAAGTCTTGAGTGGTTGAATTCTTTTGAGACAGACCCCCACCTTGTACCCTTGCATTTTGGGATTCCTAGCCCCATGGTCTAGGGGTGCTAGGAACCCTGAAATGCAAGGATACGTGGCAGGGTCTAACTCAAAAGGGTTCTACCACTCAAACTTTCTTTCAGTACTAGTAGTGAGCTTATTATGACACCTGTTGAGTGGGTGAGACTCCTAGTGAGTCTGCACATTTGATAAGGACAAGATGGATACTTTTATAGGGAAAAAGATTGTGAGAAGATCTGGATGGGATCTAGGAATGGCAAATAATCTTGAGTGGTCTGGAGGTAACAGAATGAAGGGCTGGGCTGGGTCAGGAGCCACAATGAAAGGATAGTTGAAAGGATCATACTGGGATGGTCTGGATGATTCAAGTGAATGCCAGGGACCTGGGCTGCTGAAATTTGTCGGAAAGGTCAAGGGTCCTTTTTTAGGGGTCCCATTGCTCCATCAGCGCCATCATTAATGTTCCAAATAAAAGAACAAGACAATTTCTACCCCTAAGGAGAGGCTCACAACATTCATTCTGCCCAAAACACCCCTCCCATCTCTTTTTTAAAATTCTGCCCTTCCTCAGGGCTCACTTCAAATACTATCTCCTCCATGAAGCCTTTTGTGATGCTCATAGCTGAGTGTGCATTCTCCCTCCTCTGAGCTCACACACCATTTCATACCTCTCACTGCATTGTCATATGTTTAGTCACATTCAGTCATTTTTCAGTCACATCCAATTCTTTGTGACCCCATTTGATGTTTTCTTGGCAAAGATACTGGAGTAGTTTGCCATTTCCTTTTCCAGCCCATTTTACAGATGAGGCAACTGAGGCAAACAAAGATAAGAACTTGCCCAAAGTCAAAGAGTTAGTAAGTGTCTGAGGCCAAATTTGAACTCAGAAAGAAGAGTGTTTCTGACTCCAGGCCCTAGTTCCTCTTGTGCATTTTCACAATCTACTTTTTATTCCAATTACTTAGCTGCTTCTTAAAGTTTCTATGAATATGAAATAAGAGAATGGATGTAAAGTATTTTGTGAGCCATAAAGCATTATGTAAATCTAACTTATTATTATTATTTGATTTTTAAAAAAACAGATCTGTGATTTTATCAATGAGGAGGAACTCTCTCTCCCAATACAGATCATCACCTTCTTTGCAATTTGTAGTTTTAGAGAGTTGGATAGGGGACTGAGAGTTTATGTCTTGCATAGGGTGACATAAACAGTATGTAGCAGAAATAGAACTTGAAGCCAGATCTTCTAGTCTCTGGAGACTATTCTCCGTCCATTATGCAACGTGACTCTGATTACTGTCATTATTAACAGTAATCCCTTAGCTTTTTTATGACTACTGCTAGAGGGGGGCATCTCCAGTCATCTTGATCTATATCTTGTCACTGGACCAAGATGGCTCCAGAGGAGAAAGTGAGGCTGATGCCTTCCCTCACTTCAATCCTATTTATGTGCAAGTCATGGCATCACCTCTGTGATGTTATTGTCGTCTCTGAGAATGAAGGGAAGACAATACTACTATTACAACTGTTAACAACAGCAGCAATAATTGCACTTACATAGTGCTTTAAACTTTGCAAAGCATTTTGTATACATTAGCTCATTGGAGCCTCTTAACAAATTATGTCAACAAGCATTTATTTATTAAGAGCTAACTTTGTCCTGGGCTCTATGCTAAGCTCTGGAAATACATATAAAAGCAGAAAGAAAGACATTGCCTGAACTCAAGAACCTTACATTCTAATGGGGAAAGACAATACATAAATGGTAGGAAGAAAGGGGTTGGGGGAAGATGAAGGTACCTGGCAAGGGACCATTGTAAAGAAAGTCTTGGAGATAAATCAGGAGTACGGCCTGGAAAGAAAGACATTGCTGACCTGGGCATCCTCCTTAAAATGCAAGTTCTAGGAGGAATTAGCCAATTCAAAACCACCAGGTCTCACCAGAGTGAGTGGCCATGGGAAGGGATGTATGTTCACTGTATGAAACCCAGAACTGAAGTGAATGTCCAGAGTGGAGAGGTCTCTGGAACTGTAGATTCAATTCAATACAATTGCGTTGTAGATAAGATCAAAGCAGAGAGTCAAGAGTGCAGCCTGAAGAAGAATGAAGACCCTGTAAGACTCCATCAGGCTTTTTCACCTTCATTCTCATTCTCTTCCCCTTTTATATGCTCAGAGAGAATATGCGCTCAGTTCTCCTCATTCTACTTTGTTTGCTTTGTCTTATTTCAATAGATCAAGCCACATTTCTTCGTAGTCATCTTATACTATTTTAAATGCCTTTTAGTATTATATTATATTAATTTTCAATACATCAAGGATTTGTGATTTTGTCAGTCATGTCAACATCCCCTTGACATGTCAGTCACAATGGTCTACAATTTATAGTCTTAGAGAGTTGCACAATACTTAATCATAGAGATTAAATGATTTGTCCATGGTCACACATAATTTTTAGAGACAAGACCAAATTGCTCTATACACTATAATATGTAGCCTCTCCTGCATTAAAATACCATGATTTATTCTTCCATTTCCCTATAATTAGATATTTTAGTTATTTCCAAGTTTTTATATTCAATAGTGCTGTTATTAAAAAACTTCAAATAGCTTTTTATTTGATGCCTTTGTTAACAAACTCGTTTTTTATATTTCTTTAAAATTTCTTTAAAATTAACAAAATGTATTCTTTAAAATTTTATTATTGTTTAAAATTTATTTTATTCCTATGAGACCAGCACAAGATCTTCTATATAAAAGAAAGTCAATTAATTTTTGTTGAGTGAATGAATGCTTGAAAACTGAACAAATGTAAAAGTGACAAAATTTTATAATTTTACCTAACCTTCAGCAAGGAATCTACTCCAAATTAAACTATGTATAAAAATTATTTTATCTGCATGATTATGAGAGAAGACAAAGGCTTCAAAGAGATAATTCTGTACTGAACCTACTAAATCACCTATAAAATTTTTCCTATTACTTACATATTGAAATGATAAGGTGGCTAATATTAAAGTGACTGATTTTTATATCCATTTTTCAACTTTCATTTTTATGATATGCAGCTATACTAATCCTGATATAGTTCTGTGGGTTTTATCCCCTGATGAAATTTGTTAATTTCAGATAATTATTTTACATCCTTCCTCTTCCAAATGAATGAAGCAATCATTTAGCACGTAACTGCAAAGGCATATGTTTGGAATATTAGAATTGTCAATAGTCCCTGTTTTCTACCATAGTGGACAACTTTTATTTATGAGGTTCACCACCTCCTAACTGCAGAAATCAGATGGGTTTTTTTTACATAGTTTGACTTTTCATTAGAACCTTCAGTTCTGTGGTTTGTGAAGTCTCCAGCTTGATCATTTGACATGGGTTTCAATGAAATACTTGAAAATTCAGGCTATTCCCCTACTCTTAATGAATCATAATCTTGCCTCAAAAGAGTTATTAGTCAACAGAGTAACTTGGAGAAAGGTACTCTCATAGAAAGCCAATTATGAGTTCTTATGTTCAGCTTATCAATTCAATTCTGAGCAACTGCTGGCAATTGTGCTTAATGAGTTAGGGAAGACTGTATTAAACATCTTTAGTTTTCTTCTGCTTTTGACTCTGCGTTCCACTTTCTTTCATAGGAAAAGCCAAAGAAATCCAAAAGAGCTTACTGCATTTATCCCACACATTCCTAAACTACCAAATCTGTGGACTCTGGACCTTGGCACTGTTAGGAGTCAGGATATGTGCCCAGGAATGAGTTTTCACAGATCCCCCTCATGTCTGAGAAGATCAGAAGTCTAAAGAGTGCATGAAAGGGATAGATCTTAACTGGCAAGTCTTCAAAGGCTGTATAGATGTCAGATTACAAAGGAACAACAGTAGCAATATTTCAGTCTTTGCACATATGTTCACGCGCGTGCGTGTGTGTGTGTGTGTGTGTGTGTGTGTGTGTGTGTGTGTGTGCTGGTGAGTGTATGTTCTTGTTATTGTAACTGTGAATATCACTGACTATAGCTCCTTGACAGGGCTGGGTATGCTTACTGGAAAATTCTAACTAACTATTCATTATAGTTAACCCATTCAGTAGAACAGGAAGTAAACACCAACTCTAAGAGAAAAATACTACTATAGGGCTAGGGGTATGCTGGAGGAACTAATCTACTGCCAATTGTTAAATATTCAGGATTTATATCTTAGAAATTGACGTATGCTACAAATCAGATCTTAATTTGATGTTTTCCTGATTGTCTAGACTTAAGAAAATGATGAAGAAAATGTTAAAAATGCAGATTAAACTTAAAAGTTTGTGAAGAGTACATTTTTTTCTCCCAAAGATCCAGTTGTTAAATATTTACCAGCACACTACTGGAGAGGACAATAACAATTTTTCAAAAATCTGAATCTGAATAAGACAATTCATAATTGATGTTTGGAAGACCTAGCTAGTGTAATTAGATTTTCATAAGTCAAAATTGCTTCCAATTTGGGAGGGGTGGAGTGGATTTCACTTACTTTTAGGGAGAGAAAGATGAGCTAGCTTTGATAAATTAAGAAGTATGATACTAACCCAGACATATGAAGATGGTTAGTGGTAAGTCTTATGACTTACCATATTTGATAATATTTTATTTTCCCTAATTACATGTTTAAAACAATTTTTAATAGCTAAAAAATTTCTATTCCTTCCCCCTCCCTGAGATGGTAAGCAATCTGATACAGTTTACACATGTGCAGTCATGTAAAACATTTCCATATTAGTCATTTTGTATAAGAAGAATTGAATAAAAAAAAGAAGGTGAAAAATAGTATGCTTCAGTGTATATTCAGACAGTATCAGTTCCTTCTCCATAGGTGGATAGAATGCTTCATCATGAGTCCTTTGGGATTGTCTTGGATCGTTGTATTACTGAGAACAGCTAAGTCATCCACAATTTTCATCATATAATATTGCTGTTACCATATACAACATTGTCCTTGTTCTGCTCACTTCACTTTGTATCTGTTCATGTAAGTAAGTCTTTCCAGGTTTTTCTGAAATCATCCTGCTTGTCATTTCTTACAGCACAATACTATCCCATCACAACCATATACCACAACTTGTTTAGCCATTCCCAAATTGATGGGCATCCCCTCAATTTCCAATTCTTTGCCACCACAAAAATGAATACTATAAATATTTTTGTACTCATAGGTCCTTTGTAAGACTTAACATTTTAAAAATGTTTCTTAACTATCTGGCCTTTTTCTTCAGTCCATTTAGCCTCTATTCTATTGAGAGTATGCTACAGTGAAGAAAGTTAAATGCAAAGAATACTTTTCTCCTTATTCCTAATATGACCAAAGCTGAGAAAACTTGGAAACCTGGTTTGAGTCTTTTCTGTAAGATTCCAATTTCTTAGCCAAAAGGGCCTAAATTATTTTCAAACAAATAAGTGATCTTTTGCTCACTTTTCTGAGCCTCTCAATATTTCCTCCTTTCCTATATAATCAAGTTCCACTCTCAAATGACTAAATGACTTCATATGTTCAAACCTGGAGTGACCAAGAAAATTAGTCTTTGGCAAGAAAATGAAAACTGCCTTTTGATGAAGAGCAAATAACAATTTTTCAAATTTGGTTTCCTTCAATTAAGTATCTACAATAATTGGCTTTATGGTCTACATCTGAGAAGATTAACAACTGACAAAATATGGGCTTAAATACGTTTGTGTTGCTTATTTCATGGATTGGGTAAGAGTCTACCTCCTACACATTAAGAAAAAAATGACCATATGGCAGGTCAACATAATGGGAAATGTACCAACTAAATATGGGGGCCTAGAATCTTTTGACTCTAGTGAGGTTTATGGCCTAGTTCCAGTTTTGTCACATGGAGTTCCATCGTAAAGCCTGGCACACACTTTCAAGTTGGCCAGCTGTTGCTTATTTCTCTTCAAGTGATTCCTAGATCTGAATAAATTGAAATATTAAAGCATAGCTTTCAGAATGTAAAACTATGAACTAGAACCACTAAAATTTTCTCTATAACTCACTCCAGCACAAATTAGTGATGATTATTAATATGTTTCAGTAATTGTCCCTAAGATGCCAAGGCTGGAATAAGTTATAGAATGGGACTGTAGAACACTCCTTCTTGGTTATGTTTACGGTTAGGCTCAATATTTATAGCATCCTATATTTACAACTAGAAAGAACCTTAGAGGTTCTTTTGGATAAGTTGACCATCTTATCCAAACATTTGATTTTACAGAGGAGAAACTGAGACCTGAAGAGAGAATGTGACTTGCCCGTGACCTCACAGCAGAGCCAGGACTAAACCCCAAGTGCTCTTATTCCTAATCTAAGACATGTTACGTTCTACCATGTTGCCTCTCAGCACATTAAAGATGACTTAGATGCATCCTAATATTGATATTGGGGAATAAGCTTGGGAAATGAGAGTGGCAAAGATTGAATTCTTTGACCTATTAGTATTGCCTACTACATGTTGTATCCATCCACAGCTTTGCTGTGTTAGCAGTCTGTCTTTAAACAGATGAAGATAGGTAAGCATCCATAAACCAGGCAGTCTTTATTTGAATTATAATTTAGTTTTCTGAACCCAATTTTCTCTAAAGCCATTAACCATCCCATAGAGATTGAAGAGAAGACCTTTTTCTAGTCCCTCCTCACAGTACTGAGGTGACCTTTGCTTCTCAAAGGCAGTGCCAGTAAGGTACAAGTCATACCTAGGTATGATATCTACAAAGGTTAAATTTCTGGGTCAAAGAGTATGCACATTTTCTACATTTAAAAAAATACATAATTTTTAGTGATAAGTCATTGTGAATGCTGTGTTTTGATTCTCTCTGATAAGGTACAACATTGTGAATGCTGTATCTTGATTTTCTGTGAATGCTTTGCTTTGATTTGTTATGGAATAAATAGAGTGTTTGCTATACTGTGTACTCAGAAGCTTAAAAAATATACATAATTGAAATTGTTTTCCAAAAGTGTTCCAGATCATTCATAGCTTTACCAACAATGCAGTAGATAGACTTTAACCTCTTCAAAGCTGACTATTTCTGTGTGTTGTTATCTTTGCCAATTTGAACAGCATAAAGTGAAACCTTAGATTTTTTAAATTTTAATTTGCAATTTTCCTCTTATTGGCAATTTGGTACATTAATATGATTATTAATAGTTTGCAATTCTTCTTTTGAGACCTGTTTGTTCATACCCTTTGACAACTTATCTATAGGAGAATGGTTTTTGGTTACATAATATATGTGTGGGTGTACCTATGTTAGTTGTCTACACATCTTGGATACCAGATGTTCATCTGATAAATTTGATTAAAAGATATTTTGTTATATAATCACTTCTCTTCTTAAACTTGAGTCATTAATTATGTTTATGCAGAAGCTTTTCATTTTCATATAATTGAAGTTCTCTTTCTTGTGTGGTTAATATTACACATCCTACCCATGGTTATGAAAGATACATGATCTGTTTTTCTTATAATTTTTATAGCATGAATTCATGCTATTTACAATGTATTGTAGAATATGTTGTAAAGTATTGGTCTGAGCCTAATTTTTGCCAAACTACTTTCAAGTTTTCCCAGGACTTCTCTCTCTTTTTTTTTAATCAACTAGAGTTCTTTCCAAAGAAATGTATGTTTTCTGATTCACTGAACACTGAGTTATTGATTCCATTGTTTCTGATTGTGATTCAATTGTCCACCATTTGCCTCAGTTTTCTCATCTTAAAATGGGGATGATAATAGCAACTACCTTCCAGGGTTGTTGTGAAGATAAAATGAAATATTTTTGTAAAGGGCTAAGCATAATGTCTGCTGGCATTTAGTAGGTACTATACAAATGTTAGTTAGATTACTCAATTGATCTGTTTATCTGTTTTTTAAATCAAAACCAAATGATCTTGATGACTGTTCTTTTGTAGTATAGTTTACGATCAAGAAATTCTATTCCCCCTTCATCCCTACCTCTTTTTATCATTGCTTTTCATGTTAATGTTTTGTTTCTCCAAACGTGTTTTCTTCTAATTTTATTATTTTGTGTAAAACTTGTGCTAGATTTTGTTTTGCTAGTATTATCATTCTAGTTATATTGGAATGTCCTAACATGGGTACATGTTCCTTCAGCTATGTAAGTTTTTTCTTTTATTTCTTTAAGGAGCACACTGTAATTGAATTCATGTAAGTATTTTGTGTGCTTTTATATAAGTGTTTATTTATGTAACTATATGTGTATACTGATGGCCAAGTATTTTATACATTTTGTAGATATTTGAATGGCATTTTTCTTTCTATTTTGACTCCTGGGTTTTTTGTTACTATAACAAAATGGTATTCATTGGAGTGGAGGTATTTGGTAGCCTACAACTTTGCTGAAGCTACTAATTGTATTAATTACTATTTTTGCTGATTCCCTAAGATTTTCTAAATAATTGTCATAAGCAGAGTTATGTTTTACCTATCTTTTTGCCTTTAATTTCTTTTTCTTTTCTATTTACTCTTGCTAGCATTTCTAGAACTATATCAAATAAAAATGGGATGTGTGGGCACCCTTGCTTTATTCCTCTACTTATTTGGAAGGTTTCTAATATAGCCATATTGCAAGTAATGCTTGCTTTTGGTTTTAAATAGATCATTTTATGATATTAAAACAGTCCTTCTTTGCCTCTATTTTTTAGTTGTTTTTTTTTTAGCAAAAATAAGTTTGCATTTTGTCAAAGACTTTTCCCATGTATTTCACAGTAATCGTGTGGTTTTAAATGTTTTTGTTTTTAATATGATTGTGTTGATTGTTTTGTCAACGTCAAACTACCTGAGTATCCCTGATGTAAATCCAACTTGATAATAAAAAATGATTTCATAAATGAATTACTGTAGTCTATCTCATAGGACTTTATTTGTACTTTTAGAAAAAAAATCTCTTAATGGTTCTTCTGTTGCTATTTTGCTGTTTGTTGCTATAGTTGCTTTTAGGTGTAGTTTTCTTTTTAGTTTATTATTTCTAGGGTAATTTATTTCATTAACTTTCCTTGATTGCTGAATTTGTTTACCTTTAATTGGATTTCTATTGTCTGGTGTTGTGTAAAACAGATAATTTGCTCACTTCTGGTTATTTTTCTAGGAATTCTTGAGATGCTTCTCTTATATTCAATATCCATCTTTTTCATTGTTGGACAAGCTCAGGTTTGTAGGATTTATTACTTTGGTTATATCTCATATTCCTTTGCCTTTTTGGAATATAATGTTCCATTCCCTTCTGCAGGTAATGGATGGTAGAGAGTAATTTTATGGTATCTGAATTAGCCTTCTGTACTCGTAGTTCATCAGTTTGTTACCTTACTAGGGTTCTTAGTGTCTTAAACCCTGGTGTAGAGACATGCAATCACTTTGCTTCTTTCACATAATTCTTATTTTGGAAAGGTTTGAGAAGTCATGAGGATTAGAAAAAATGTCTCATCTTCCATCTTATTGGTCACATGACCTAAAATTTTCCAAGTCTCTTGATTTCTAATGATATATCTCATTAGACTTTCTCATCCAAGGGAAGCCACTTCTATTATGCAGCTACAGGGGTATAAAAGAAAAGACAGTTATACCAGAGAGACAAAATATGCATTTTCTTCACCACTGCTGGGGCCAGGTAAGTGACTTGCTGGTAGCTATTAGTATCTCACACAGACAGAAGAACTGAGGCATCACCTCATTCCTATTCAGTGTAATACACTTCTTTCCTGGAGTAGAGCAATGAAATGACAAGAGGAAAAATTTCTGTGCTGTGATGAAGTTTTTCTGGGACCAAATCCCCACATGGCTCTAAAAACTGCTCCTGATCAAGGTCACATGGTCATACTTTGACATTGAAAGGGACCAACCCCCTCATTTTACAAATGAAGAAACTGAGGCCCAGGTTAAGTGACTTGTCCAAGGTCACAGTTAGTGATTGGTAGTTTTATGAGGCATGATTCAAATCCAGAGTTCCTGACTCTAAGTCCAGTGCTCTATACCCTGTACCAGGGGAAAAAGTGAGGCTGGTTACTCTATATAACCCTCTGTTACTTGAATCCAATTCACTTGCATGTCATGGTATCACCTCCTTGATGTCATGGTCCTCTTCAAGAAGGAAAGGCAAACAAAAACAACAATCCACAATACCAAACTGCTGCTTGGCTTTATCCCAAAGCCGCACAGCCCCTATCGGGCTCCAAGACCATCATCTCTTCTAACCAGACGCCCCACGTGGTTCAAAGGAAGGCCTTCCTGAGTATAAGAGCCGGGGTATTTCCACTCACCTCTCTTTTGTTAATGCCAGTTCCCATTAGGCAAAAGAACAGACATTAAGCAGAACCAGGAGGATCATGCGTCCAAGATACAGACTAAAAGAGTAAGCCCTGAATAATGGAGAGTTGTTTTTGGCACCTTAATTGGTGCTTTATGGAACAGATGGGATTTCTGAGAGATCTGTTTAAGGATAACTGAAGTGTGGCATATATTGCCCTAACTGATGTTTTCTAAATTGAGAAAAAGAACTAAGTCAAGAGGAGGTAAAATAAAAAAAGTGCTTATTGTTAGCCATTATTTATGGTCCTCTCTAGATAGCTGTCACTTCATTTGGTTACTTCTGTGCAAATCAATTTAAATGAACTTAACTAGAAAAAATGCATATCACTGTAATCAAGATGTAGGGCTTCTACTCATGCTATTTATCTGCTAACCACATTGTCAAATGTTGGGATAATTGCTTTAAAGCACATCCTTAACCCTTTCTGCTTTGGTTGGTGGATCTGTTACTACAAGTGCACTCCCTAAACCAAATGATGGCTCTGTTTGTCTCAGCTTTCCCATCACTTCTTAGAGAGATGAAGGTTATCATCTTTACCCTCAAAGAAAACAAAACTAAAGAATAGTTTGTTTCAAGTAAAGATAAAGCATTCACCTTGCACAATTTCTAATAACAGAAGACAACTTTTATTCAATATAGAGAGACTATTTTTTTTTAGTTTCATGTTGTGGCTCATTAGGGAAGAAGAAAATAAGGAGAGGGCCTGGGATAAATGAAGAAAGGCAAGAGATAGAGACAGGCAAAACTGAGGTAAGTGTTAGTGAGAGATAAATCAGTCACTGGCACTATGGTCATCAGACCAATGGACATGACCTCTGGCTTACTTTGTCAACAGTGCCAGTTCTTAACTTGCTTTTAAAAATGTTTTCTAATATGAATGGAATAAGAAGTAATATGGGGCAGTAAAGCAAAGCTTCCCTCAAAGTCTGGGATACCCATGAAAAAAGGAGGATACTCATTTCTGATACGTATGATCTGTGTTTGCCCAGGCCAGTTACCAAACTCAATTTTTCTTTCCTCTAGGATTATATTAGAAGTATCAAACTTATTGCCAGGTTTAAATGTCATTGGGAAATGTTTAGCAAAAATAAGTAAGAATACAATACAACATAGACAATGTTAACAGGTGGTTTTCTAAGTTGATATTTTGGTGGCAGGAATCCTCATAAAAGATTGAGTGGCCCTATTTCTATTTGAGTTTTACACCAGTGCTCCAGATATTTCTTTTGAGATTATAAATTTGCACAAAAGGTACTGACCTGCCTCACTGATATCAATTAAATTCTAGGTCCATTTCCTTTCCCTGCTACTATGAATGGTATTCCATTACAGAAGAGCCATTACTACGTTCAGCAAGGTTGTGGTTGCACCAATATCAGTCATAGAAAACCAATCTACTTAGAGACATTTAAAGCAAACCCAAGAGTAGAAACATACATTCCCCACCTGTGCTCCTCCCGCTTCAACTGAAATTATTTTTAAAGGTTTTCACAACACTAAAGTACATTTTGCAGTGATTATTTCATCTCAGAAAAAAGTTTAATGCACTTTTTTGGGAAAGAAGTTTGGAGGGGAAAAAAAAATAAATGTATATATCCAAGGCATGGGAAAAGCAAACCTCAAGTTTGACCTACTTTAGAGTTGTTCTCCCACATTTATCACTCCAATCTCTAAAAACTCTCCCTGTTCACAAAGGGCAAAACCAAGTGTAAGTTACATAAAACCCTCTCCCTTCCTATCCCAAACATCTAGTTGTGCAAAAGTAGAAAAAGCTGTTGTGAAGTGGTGATTTTTCCTATCACTGAAGGCCTTAAAATAAAAACTTCTGTTACTTCTATTAACAGAAGTGAGAGAGAGGATTCCTGTTCAGGTATAGATTGGATTAGATGACTTCTGAGGTTTCTTACAGTTCTGAAATCCTATAATCCTGTTGTTATGGCCTATAGAAACTACAACAAAATTTTGTTACAATAAATTCTATACTTTGAGTTGGGGGGGGGGGGAGTATTTTTTTTTTCAAGCAACAGTCTTCAATTATACTGAATCATCCTCATACTCTCTGTCCTGGTCTTGTCTTATAATCAGTGGCCCTAATTTCTGAAGCAGCCACGTGAATTAGAGAATCAAAGGTTTCATTCTTGATAAGGGAAGAGAGACTGCCTGTTTCAATAACTCTAAGGCAAAACAGATTGCTCTAGGAAGAATTATAGGTCTTTGGAGCAACAGAGTGAGGACTCATACCAAACCCCGTGAGTTTAGGACCTGAATCAAGACAAAGAGCAAAAGGGTAGCCTATCATGCTACAACAGCCCCATCAAAACTACACACTTCTGCAAATAGTCTGAATATTTGAGGGTATTTTCCATATGTAAAATATAGGCCTGCATAGGATATGCAGGTTTATACACATACATATCTACCCAAACATATACTATGTTAGGTATGAGAAAGAAGCAATGGATTCCTTTACTGAATGCAGGGATTTATCCAACGGGTAGAAGATAAGAAAAGCTTCTGACACCTCAAAGAAAAGAAATTCATAAACACCTCGCATACAGCCTCCTGCTCTCAATCACTATGTGCACCAAAGGCTATCAGTCACAGAACATTGACCAGAGCAAGAAAAAAAGAGTGTTCAAAACCCACTATGATTTTCGGGTATATTCTTGGCAGGTTTTCAAAAAGAATAAAAATATATGAATATGTAAGAGCCCTTAGAGTTGTTCTCCTCTACTGGATAAATAAATATATACTTTGTTATAAAGAGTGTCCCTAAAGTCTGGACACATAGGAAATCTCATTAACTATGCATATTTTAAAGAATTGAAATGGATGAAATTTTCAACAACATTTTATTTAATTAGCATAAATGAGATTTCATAGGAAGACATAGGATTCATATAGGAAATATCATTAATTAATTAAATTAATCTCATTAATATGAAAAATAGTCCCCAATAGCCAATGAAAGCTTTTATTTCATATGAAATTTTCATGGCTAAAATTTATGCTAATTAAATAAAATGTTGCTGAAAATTTCATTCATTTCATTTTTTGAAAATATGAATAATGTCCTATGTGTCCAGACTTTAGGGACACCCTGTAGATAAGGAGAAAAATTGGTACAGTATTTATGTGGTAGACAGTTTTCTTATCTTGCCCCTCTTCTGGAAGACCCTTAAAAAATGTTTTTCTCTAATTTGTTCAAGCTAGGATGAATTATAGCTGCAATATACAGTTGCTATTGTTTGTCCTTCATTTCTGAAGATCAATGACATCACGACATTGGAGTCATGGTACGTTGTGTTTTGTTGTGACTTATCAGACCAATAGAAGTTTGGAAGACATTGCCACATGTTGGGCACAAGTAGTTTGCTGGAACGTTTAACATGGAAGTGGCTCTGGATTTATGCTGCTCACACTTCCTTTGTGCTTCTGCAATTCTACTTTGCTCATGGAACATAGTGCCATCTTTGATGCAGGCAGTCCATGATGGTCCTGTGCTAGTGTTTCCCATGTCTCACAGTCAGTACTGAAGTTCTTCAGAGATATGTTAAGAATGTGCTTATATTCCTTCTTCTAACCACCAGGTAAGCCCTTACCATGTGTGTTCTCCATAAAATAAGCATGCATTTGACATTCAAATGACATGAGTTAAACCTGTAATAGTGTTGGGTGTCCCAAAATTCCTAGTGCAGTAAAGAACATAAAGAACAAAATGAGCATAGGCAAGCATACAATATGGGATGGGTATTCACACCATTAGAGGCAAGCTCCTCGAAGGGAGGGATCTTGTTTTCTTTATCCTCAACAATTTAGGCCCTATGCTATGCCTAAGATTATTATTATTACTTAAGAATTATTTTAAGTGACTAGCAGATAAAAAGCTAGGAAAAGACTCAACTGTACAGAATCATAGAATTTAGGACTAGAAGGTCCCTAAGAGTCTGTCTATTACAATGGCCTCATTTTACAGATGAGAAAACAGATTTACCAAGATTAAGTAACTTTCCCAAAAGTACACAAGTAATAAGTAGCAGAGCTGGCCTTCAAACCTAGATATTCTAACTCCAGGACCAGTTATCTTTTTACCACACATGTATCTCTAGAAGTTTTTTTTTTTTGCCTTCCTGAAGGTTACAGAGAGTATAAAGTCCCACTTGTTCATATTATTCATCGACTATAAGAAAGGTACTTAATTCAGTTGAACAAAATGTTTTCTTAAAAGTCTCTCCTTCGAGAGGATTCTGCGAAGATGAATGAGTAGATCAGAAAATTCCAAGCTCTCAAGATTTTCCCCCACCAAAAGAGTTAAAATAACACCTTAGGGCAAATAAAGTGTGGGTGGAGATAAATAAGAACAGGGGCATAATGGGGATCTTCCTGGGACAATTTGAGAAGATCTGAAGAAAAATCCCTGGATGAGGTTTGCTGCCTGTGAAGCCAGGGAAATTATAAGAGATCAGGAAATGATTAAACAAAATATAAATAATGAAAAAATGGGAGAGAAAGTGAAAAATCTTATAAGAAAAACAACAGATTTGGAGAACAAATCAAGAAGAGAAAAAATAAAAATAATTGGACTAACTGAAAGTTATGATCAAAAAATAATCTTGATACAATAATACAAGAAATAATTAAAGAAAATTGTGCTGAAGCATTACAAGGGACGAAAGGAGAAATAGAAAAAAAAACCCCTTGGTCACCACTTGAAAGAGATCCTATGAGGAAAGCTCGTAGGAACATCGTAATCAAATTGTGAAACCCCCAGCTCAAGGAAAAAATATTAAAAGCATTAATATTAAAACAGTTTAAATATGATGGTGCCACAATTAGAATTACACAAAACCTAACAGCAGAGACATTAAAGGAGTGCAGGTCTTGGAACACAACATATCAAAGAGCAAAAGAACTGGGACTCTGACCAAAAATATCATACCCTGCAAAGTTAAGTATTATCCTAAATGAAAAAAAAAAAAGGACATTTGGTAAACTCTCAGACTTTCAAGACTTTGTTAAAGAAACAAATCCTGAACTTAATAGAAGATTCGACACAGAAGAACTAAGAGAAATATAAGGTGCATAACAAAGACTGATTATAAGGGATCCATAAGGACAGACTGTTTACTTTTTATATATATATAAAATGTATGTCTAAGATTCTTATCAATAATTGGGTAATTCATAAGAAAGATTGGGGTAAACCTGAGTATGATATGAATTTAAAAAGTAAAACCATTTAGGAACAGCTTAAAAGGCTAATTATTTTATACAAATGAGGTACAACAGGAAGAATTGATACAGAGGAATTACATAGAAGAGGAGGGCTGGTAGTTCTGGTAACCTGCTTTCATCAGGAATGGGTTTAAGAGGGAACAATACATATATATTTAGAAGAATTATTATAAAAGTCTTCTAAATTCAGAAGAAATAAAATGGTAGGGGCATAGGGAGGGATCTTTAGAGGGGAGGTTGAGGGAATAGATAAAATAGGGGACAGAAGGGTGTTTAGATTCATGAGAATGAGAGGAGAAGGTAGGCAAATCATAGGAAGGCAAAGTAGTGGGTAGAAGTAGAGGAGGCAGAAGGGATAGGAAACAAGAGATATGCACATACATAAAAACAAAGATCAGGAATAGAATAGGTTTGGGAAAGTATATACCTATATGTGTGTGTATGTATGTATGTATATATGTGTGTGTGTGTGTGTGTGTATATATATATATATATATATATATATATATATATATATATATATATATATATATATATACATGTATACATCTATAGTGAAACATATCTAAACTTTATTGTGGCTTTCTGGGGGTAGAGTTGGGGGAAGGGTGAAAAAAGAACAAAGTAAAAAAGTACACAGAAGAGAACAAAAGAAAACTCACAAAGAACCAAAGAAAAGCTGGATAACTTCAATACAAGAAGTATTATTTATCACATAGACTTCCTTGAAATGAAAATTTATTGTTACATATTTTGAATCCTCTCTTATGTTCTGCTGTGCACACAACATTCAATTTTTTTTCTTTCTAACTTTGTATTTAAGTTTATGATATGTTTTTGTTTCTTTTCTCTGTTCTATATTTGCGTTCTGGTGTTTGAGTCCAAAATAAAATTTTTGGGGAAAAAAGTCTCTCCTTCAACAATGTTTCTTAAATGCCTCTTTTTTAGGAAGTTCTTAGTGTTCTGGAGTTTGATGCAAGCAACTCAATGTTTTTCACAAACAGGAACATCTAAAGGACTTTAAAAAACATAACATCGAGATAAATTCATCTGGTTACCCTCTGACGGTAAGCATCATGTGGAATAAAAAGGAGGGAAAGATTTCTCACCAAAGGTGCTTGCACCTGTCATGGTAAATATTCAACAAGGAACAAAATGGAAAAGGGGAGTGGGGGAAGTGTGATTCCTTGCAGATGGTGATGTCCTTTATGTGCTCCCATTTGCAGACTACATTTTTAATTGCATCAAGCATCACAATATTGCAAAATCTCCTAAATGAGATTTATAACATTTCAAGTGTTAGGCATCTCTATCCACACAGGAAAAACCAAGTGGATAAAAGAAGCCTCTTGTCTAGGTTATGCTATGCAAAAAACCAATAGAACTGGTCTATCAGTGTATACGTCTTGAACAAACAGATAATAAACTAGGACCTAAGATGACTACGAAAATAATGGACTGGAAAACATATGGAAAATCATGCAACGTTATTTTTTTTGAAACACTCTCAAACTTTTCCCTGAAACAAAGGCTCATCTTTCATAAACTTAATGCTCTTCTAGTAATGGCATGTGACTGCCAATTATAGAATGCCACAGTATCCAAAGAATTCAGGTTACAAAGAGCAATGGAGAGGTATGTGGTGGCTGTGAATAGGCCACCGTCCTAGAAAATTGAAATCAAATATATCACATGACTTGGATGTCTGGAAAAGGAGATGGGTCAGAAAGAAATAACCAGTGAACAAGCCATATACTCCAAGGATGCTTGCATAATATCAAGAGATCTAGAGAAAAGCTCACCAGAATGTTGAGTGATGCCTATAGAGGTAAATCCTGTGCAGGATTTATGGAAGGACTTGTACTAGAGTTGGACAGGACAAAGAAGTGTGTATGTGTTGTAATCTATGCTATTGAAGGAAATACAGATATCAGTGAGAACACAGATCTATAAAAGGATCAAAGAAGATGTGTAGCTACTACTAATGATAATAATATTTCAAGTAGTTTAATACACATTCTAACATAATAGCTGACATATACAGAATGCATCGAAGTTTACAAAGCACTTTACAAACCTTATCTTGTTTAATTCTCTTAACAACCCTAGGAGGCAGGTGTTATTATTACTCCCATTTGACAGATGAGGATATTGAAGCAGACTAGAAGTTAAAGTGACTTGCCCAGGGTCACATAACTAATAACTGTCTGAGAACAAATTTGAGTTCATGACTTCCTGACTCCAGGTCCATACCATGTCACCTAGCTACCTCTATCATGTTGTTAAAGATGATAATAACAAAAATTTCCCTGTCTGGGACCCCTTCTGATAATCCTTCCGCTCGTTTTGTGTGTGTATTTTAAGTGTTTCATTAATGCTCTTTTTTTTTTCCTATTTGGCATCACTATTACAATCTACCAACCTACCCGCTCTCCCACTTACCTTCTTTGTAACAGATAAGTCAAGCAAAAATCCACACACTCACCATATCTGAAAGTGTATGTCTCCTTCTGAATCTTTTTGCCAAGAGGTAGGAAGTATCCTTAATAATCATTCTTAGAAATGATCAGTTATTCAGATTAGAGTTTAAAATGTTTCAAAGTCATTTTCCTTTACAAAGCCTTTTCCGTGTTCCTTTCACTTCAGTCTACATTAGTTGATACAAATAAGCTTTCTGTGAATCCGTCCCTTTCATCATTTCATATGACACAGCAACAGTCCATTGCTTCCATTGTTCTATCATTCTCCAACTGATGGACACCTACTTTATTATCGAATCCTTTATTACAACAAAAGAAGTGACGCTAAAATATTTTGTGTACATTTTGGCTCGTTTCTTTTGTCAAACATCTCTGGAGTTTTTGCTTTTCTTTTATCATTAGTGATTTGGAGAATTTTTCAAGTGGTTAATAATTTGCATTTGCCCTTCCATTTTCACTTTTGTATCACCTTTGACCATTCGTTCTTTGGACTTTGGTCAAATTAATAGAAAGATTTTTTTTAATTGTCTAAGTCTACAAATAGAAGGGTAGGTGGAAAAAACAACTAGATATGGTAGACAGGTATTGAATTGTAAATTAAAGGAGTATACGTATTTTTCAACATTGTATGGTGCCTTTATAACAATCAATCATGTGGTTGGTCATAAACAAATGGAGAAGGAAGAAATGTTGAATACATCCCTTATAGATCAGAAGACAATAAAAATTCTAATCAGTAAGAGAAATGTAAAAGAGTTTATTAAAAAAACAAATTATGGAAATAATAAATAATTTTGTCTTAAAGTCATAGCAGTGAGACAAAATGTACAAATTTAGGGAATGAATGCAATTATAACAATCCTTAGAAGGAAATCTATGTCTCTGAACATTTATATTAACAAAAGCAATATGAGAAGATCAATGGATTGAGCAAGCAACTGAAAAAAGAAACTTGAAAACAAAGAAATGAATAATTCCAAATCAATCTATCCACAACATTTTAAAGTGATTATTATGTTCTCAATGCTGGCAACACAAATGCAAGAAAAGGAATGATTTGTAAAAATTGATAGCAAAAATAGATTGAGGATATATGGGAGGCGGGGAGCTAGGTTTTTGATTTTTTGGGTTTCTTCTGACAAATCAATTCCCAGAGGGCAGAAAAAAAGACCTTTGTTACCAGAAAATTTAAAAATGAATTCTATTCAACATTTAAAGAATGAGTAATTTCTATTTTGAATAAACTGTTTGTAGAAAAAAAAGAAAGAAGTAATCTTCCAAAGTCCTTCTATGGGTTAAATGTGGCCAAATCAGTTAAAGATCAAAGAGGCATAACAATTAGAGGCACCAATACTATTGATGAAAAAATACCAAAATAGCAAAGAGGCTACATTAAAATATATTATAAATTATTCACTGTGAAAAGATTGGGCTTATACTAGAAATGAAAGAAGAAGTCAGTATTAAAAATATAAACATAATCATGTTAATAACAACATAGCGATATAATAGCATTTTATAGTGCTTAAAAGTTTGCAAAATGTTGTACATGTAACTCATTTTATCTTTATACCAACCCTATAGGTGCTATCCCCATTTTAAAAAGGGAAAACATTGTCAGATAGGTTAAGTGATTTGCCCAGGGTCATTTGGCTAACTAAATGTCTAAAGCAGGATTTAAACTTGGGTCTTTCTGACTTGAAACTCAACACTCTATCCCCTGTGCATATTACCTTGTCATAAATGTAAGAAAAAGCTTTTGGTGAAATATGGCACTAATTTGTTAAAATGACTTTTTTTAAAGGACCTTTCCTTAAAAAATCTATCTAAAACTGAAAGCTGGCATAATTTTGATTGAGAAATACTGGAGAAAGATTTCCTAATAAGATAGGATGATGTCCTTTTCTCTACTATTATTTGCATGGTGCTAAAAGTGTTAGAGCAACAAGGCAGTTGTTACATATGTAAACTTTTAAAGGCTTTGGGCAAATAAAACATGCAACAAGATTCAGCAGGTAATATATAGAATAGAAAAATATTTTCATTCAGTGTTTCTGATAAAAGCCTAATATCCAAAATCTTTAGGGAAATAAATGAAATCTATATGCAACGAAATGGGAAAACTTATAGTGGGACTGGTGGATTCACAGCTGGTGGGTCTACCCTAAAAAACCATTTAGAATTACGCAGGAAATATCACTGAATTGCTCATATCTTGAACCAAAAGTCTAATCCCAGGACCTCGTTTGGTTATTGAAATCAAGAAAAGATTTGTCTTTACATAAATATTCCCAACAGCATTTTTCTTGATCACAGAAAGCTAGAGCTAGGATTATGAATGAACAAATTTTGGTATCTGAAAGCAATGGAATATCACTGTTCTATCAGTAATTATTAATGTAAAGAATACAACGAAATATGGTAAGACTCGTATGAAGTGATAGAGTGAGGAAAGCAAAGTAGAATTAGAGACAATTACTCTAGCAATGTAAATGGTCAATCTTGAGTCACAACAAAATTCTTGTTGAAGAAAACATTGACCATAGATCGTTATCAACATAATAATTAGCATAGCCCTTTTAAGATTTGGAAAGTGCTTTACATACGTTACATCATTTGATCAATAAAACAACCCTGGGAGATTGATGTTATTATCACCATTTTACAGAGGAGGAAACTGAGAATGAAAGGGCTTAAATTAGTTACTCAAGATCACATTGCTAATAAGTATCCAAGGCAAGATTTGAACTCAGGTCTTCCAGATTCCAAGACCAGAATTCCAGCCACACAATTGACTGACTTTTATAGCTGGAAAAGTCTTAGAGGTCATTGAGTCCAACCTCTTCATTTTACAGATGAAGAAACTGAAGCACAGAGAGGTTAAGTGACTTACTCAGGGACACACAGCTAAGTTGATATCAATAGCACACTATCATAGTTAAAAAAATAGTTATCTTCATTCTGTTAATAATCAATAACAAACTGCCTTTCAATATAATGTAATTTGTAAATGAGCATGTTACGGGTATTTTTTCATCAAGACTAAAATACATAAATAATTTTTCTAATCAAATGTAATTCAGCAAATATTTATTAAAGATCTACTATGTGTAATGCACTAGGGACACATGAATGGTCCCTGCCTTCATGGAACTTGCATTTCACTGACATGCTATGATTTCATTTTTTTCATATGCTTTGATATATTCATTTCATTATTAGGACAAAACCCAGGAACATTAATGACAGGAACAAATGGTGGTATAAGAATCTTATCAAATATTATTGCATTAGAATTGATAAATGTGAAGAACATAAAGAAATATGGGAAGGCTTATCTGAAATAGAAGCAAGGAAGGAGAATGGAATGGAAGAATCAAAATAAATATATAACTATGTAAGTTTGCATAAAATATGCATTTTAAAAGCAAACTAACAAAAATTTACCATTTTATGGACAATGGATTTTAGAGTACATTTTGTATATTGAGGGATTGTTTATGGTTGCTAAGTTTATGATAAGGTTAAAAAAAATGTGAAAGAAATAAAATTCAGAGAAGGTATATCAGCAAGAACCCTAGCATACCTAGGATGACTGCTAGCACAGGTTCTTAGATCTGCTTTTCTAAAGGAAAGCAACTCAAAATGGGTTAACAGTCTTATTTACCTAGTTCAGGGGAAAAAATCAGCACCCTGAACTTCAGAGAATGCAAACAGAATACAAAACACAAGTTACAAGCAGACAAAGAAACATCAGCAGATGGGCTTCCAACCGTCTGACCATTACATCCATACCTATTCAGTTACCAGAGAGGGAAGCACCAGCCAGACGCCTCAATGGCTTCCCAGAGTCTCGTCTGGCCAAATCACACAACTCTTCTCAAAGTGAGCCCCAAAGGAAAGTCTCACATCAGGGCGTATATACAGCCTTCTCCTGGATCAGAGAATGTCACAGCCCTCTTGACCCACTGCCCAATCACAAAGTAATAAGGCATGGGCATTCCTGAAGAACAAGCCTCCCGCCACAGGCTCCATGTGACCACATTCAGCCTATTAGGAAGGTTCTCAGAGACACTTAAGCCACTTTAGCAAAGGGCCTAGGGTCAGGGAAGATCTTCAGATTTCCATAACAGAAGGCTTCACTCCTGTTAAACTTAGATAGCCCTACTGAATCCACATCCATACACATGAAAATAAATGAACTGTAATATGGACTTCTTCAAAACTGGGACCTGTCTTTGTGACAGAACTGCTTCCTGTGGATCATTAAGACAAATCAAAATGAACAAATCCCAAATGTTTTCCCATTGTGATTTGGTGTGTTAGGCCACAGCCTATGCTAATCTACCTTAAACAATAAAATAAGTAATAATACTAGTAAAGCTTGAAGACTTTTTAACAAAACTAATAAAAGAAAACCAGCAATATTTAATAGACCTAATAGGAACTAGCAAAAGTTAACTCAAACATTTCAGTACTAGAGCAGGGGCAGCCAAACCACTACCTTTTTGCCAGCCTTGATTCTGACCTCAAATCTGAAATTAAATTTAATAATCTTTTAAAAGAAATAGAAGTTTGGCAGAAGTTCATTTCTTGTTTGACATAATGATTTAGGATACCAGATAAAACATTTCTTCTCTATGCCAATCCTGAAATGTTAGAAATGGGGTTCTGTATGATAACCATTTTTAATTGTACAATCCAAAAGCTTTATCTAAGATGCTAGGTTTGTATTCTCTTAATAGATTTCTATTTCGAAAGTCTTGAACTATTTTATGTGAATAATCAGAATACTGATCTGTTCAATTCTGAAAAAATTGCACAATTTATTTCATCTATAAAACTTTTTGACAGTTTCAATATCAGTTAAGTGAAAGACAATATTTTCAGGGGATTTTAGTGATTCTTATATTGCTGTTTAATAATATTTAAAATTGAACTTTCTGAGAGGGACATAAAAAAGAAGACGGCATTAAACAGGGAGATACTTTGGGCAGATAATTTCATAATGGAAAAAGATCCCGTTTATTAAACTTGCCATCATATAAGTATATATTTATACCATTTATAATGGTATATTACAAATATAAGCATATAAATTAAGCATAAATGTATTATAAGTATTAACAGCATCTTAATGTATCTGAAGCCATTCCCTTCTTCAATACTAGTTTTCCTGTTATGAGAAAAAAAATAAAAGATAGCACATTACCTCTAGTGTCCCAAACTTTAGTCAAGACAGAATCACAGAATCCTAGAATTGCAGAGGTGCTGTATGAATGTGAGCTAAGTGACAGCTTTCTGGGACATATACTCCAACCTCTTGCTAGTGGATGTGCATGACATAGCAACCTCTGAATGGTCACTTAGTCTCTTTGACTGGAAGCCAGAACACACTCCACATAAAGAGGCCAATTCTTATATCCATCTCCATAAAGCCAGAGCACATACCCAACTCCAGGTGACCTCTGTCCTAATAAAATCACAGAATTTCAGAGTCAGAAGGAACCAGAAGTCATCTAGATCCTCCTATACCTGAAGAAGAATCCTCTCTATAATAGATTCTGCAAGTGGTCATCCACCATTTGCTTGAAGGCTCACTTCCTATCAAAAGAGTTGCTCAAGTTTTGGATAGCTCCAATAGTCAGGCAGTTCTTCCTGACCTCAAGATTAAATTTGTTACTTTGCAACTCCATGTATTGTTCCTAATTCTGCCTTCCAGGGTCAAGTAGAAAAAGCATAATCCCTCTTCCTTAGGACAGACCTTCAGATATTTTAAGACAATTCTCTTCCTCCTGGAACTTTTCTTTTCTAGGCTAAACATCTATAGTTTCTTCAACCAGACCTCATGAAGCAAAAGAGAAGAAGAAACTCACTTACGATGGTACTCAAATGAACTAAGCAATTTTCCTATGCAACATTAGATTTTGGCTTGAAATGTCTGGCCGTAGTTTTCTTATGCAACCTTGAAATCCTTTCAGAGGCAGACTCCCTCCATTTCAACCTCCCCAGTCTCTTTTGATTACTGTTCTCTCAGGTCACTCTCATTCTATTCCCTTCCCACAACCCAGGGTCCCCATTGTTTCAGAGCTGTGGTTGATCTTTCCAGTGTCCATCTACAATCCAGACCTGTCCCAGGTACCATGGCTCCAACCTTCAGGATTTCTCAGGGATTTTCTCAGTAAAATTCCCAAGATTCCTCCCCTTACTTCATATTTAGCAATCTTAGCCATTATATAGATACAAAATTTCATAATAATAGTCTCTACCTTCAAGGAGGTTATGGGAAATGTGTACAGGAGCTATGGTATATAGATAGTTATAATAAAGTCATAAAAACAATCTGTGTTAAGTGCTATGTGAATCATGGGGTTCTTTTCAGGGAGTAGAGAGCAGAAAGTTTGCACAGGACAGATAGGTGAGATTATGGGGGTCTTTGAATGCCAGGCTAAGTATGCTTGGCATTACCCAAACAAAATATCAAATGATTGCATATTTCTATTTGCATCCAGATGTTTGGCATCTTGTCAGCCTGTGACTAGGAGTTTTAAGATAAAAATCAGAAAAGGTTAAACCTATGCTAAAGGTCAAGAAAAATCTGAATTGGATTTTGGAGCAATTATTCAAGGGAGTGGGGGAGGGGGCATTCTCAGCACTCTCCTTTGAGACTTACTACCAAAGAGAACAGGACTAAAAACATAAATTTTAAAGAATTGTCAAGACAACGCCAACTAGTCCAAAAGATATAATGAGTCTATTCCAGATCTGATTTTTATAATTTTGTAAGTGTTGATGTTTTTAATTGTTTTTGACAAGATTGCATATTCCTTCACCTTCCCAAACCTAACTCATGCCATCTTTGCGCTGGCTATTTCTGGGTAAAGGTTTTAAAGTGAAGCAGGAACAGCAAATTGTATGCCACTGGATATACTTTGAGGTCCAGGAAACTTTATTTATTAGTGTATGAGCTTAAAACTATAAGCTGGGAAGCCCTGTGTTCAATCATAAATTAGGTAGTCATGAATTTGTAGGAAGTCTTGAGTTCAATCATAAATTTGGGTGTCATGAATTTGGCATTGGTTTCAATCTTGCCAAAACGCAGCCTCCTCAATCTCATCATGACATCACTGTGGCCTCCAGACTGTAATCCTTACATAGGCTAGACTCCAACTTCAAATCCAAGGAGTTTTTCAGTTTCTACACTGTACTACCAATGGAGCTAATAATTAGGCAGGATTAATTTGGAAGGGGAAAGGGAAGGGAAGGGAAGGGAAAGGAAGAGAAAGGAAGGGAAAGGAAAGGAAAGGAAAGGAAAGGAAAGGAAAGGAAAGGAAAGGAAAGGAAAGGAAAGGAAAGGAAAGGAAAGGAAAGGAAAGGAAAAGGGAAAGGGAAAGGGAAAGGGAAAGGAAAAGGAAAAGGAAAAGGAAAAGGAAAAGGAAAGGAGAGAAAAAAGGGAATGGAAGGGAATGGAAGGCAAGGGAAAACATTTATTAAAGTAAGATTTTAAAGCCATTTAAACATGAAAAGGTCCCAGCCCACGCTTAAGTGAAATCTTTTTTTCTTTGTCTCCAATAAAGCATGAGTCACAGTCTGTCTGTCACCATAACTCTGAATTACCAGGTTTGGGTAGGCTTTTTGCAAGCATTAATGCTCTTTAAATCCAGTTTCTCTTGTCTTTTGTAAAATGGACTAATCTCCACATCATCATGGAAATAAGTCATATAAATGAAAAAACATAAATTACAGGAGTACTCACTAACTCATTTGGTTTATTTGGAAACAAATGCCTGGGGCTTCAAAGAGAAGTCTTTACTATAACTCCCATTCATCAGTCAATATCCATTGGTTAATTTCACTTGCCAGGGAAATGACAAATGAGTTAACAAAGTGAAAAGGGCCAATGTGATTTTCAGCTACATCTGCAAAGGGCTTGAAGCAAGGAGTTCATGGTCTGGAGCAGTGATTTCCTACTCTGGTTCTGCAACACTCCCAGGGTCTTCTCCAATTTTATTTAAATAATTAAGGTAATGTTTTAAAAAAACAAATTAATTTTAATTCATTTTTATTTAAAGCGTATGCGGTATGAAACAAACAAACAGAAGATCATAATCCCAAAGAAGTAAGGTCTCATTAATGCAAACAACATGGTAGGAGGTAAGAACTGGATTTGGAGTTAATCGTTCTCAATTCTGGTACCAACCCTGCCAATAACTTGATGTTTGACCTTGGGCAGAGCTTCAATTGCCTCATCTCTAAAAATGATAGACATTAGCTGGGATGAGTCCAGCTCTTTTTTTTTTCTTGAGTTGTGACTTTCCTAAAAGTGCTTGATAGTCTTTATACAATTTAAGTGAAAGTAAACTAAATGAAATTCTCTTCTACTTCCAACATCCTCCAAGTTTAAGTCACAATCCCTTTGGGCTTTGGTTTCCTTTTATGTAAAAAGAGGGGTTTTCATTAGAGCAAGATTTCTTAATATTTTATTGTCATAGACCCCTTCTCAGAATAATGTTTTAACCACATAAAATATATAGGATTATGAAGAAAGCCAATTATGTTGACATACAATTATCAAAATAGCTTCAAAAACAAGTTCATATACCTCAGTTTTAGTGTTCCATCCATAACAGGAGGTCTAGGGTACCTTTTTGTTTGAAAATGTATAGGGATAGAGACTGAAACTATAATTTCATTAGTTTAGGGAACTCTAAGGTGAAAAAAATTCTTTCTATCAGTTTCACTCTATTAATCTACCTTTATGCCATACTTATATGTGTAAATATAAAAAAACAAAGTTTTCCCTTAATTTCAGCGTCATCATTATTAGAAATAATTATAGTGCCTCCTAAAGGATGACTAGAATAAACTTGTCCATTAAGTGATCAAACTTGACAAAATGGGATGTTCTGAAAACTGCCTAACATTTTGTGTTGAGAGTGTGAACAATAAGCATCACTGATCCCAGAGGTATGATGAGCAATAGAATAATATGTAGAAAATTAGTTTTAGCTAGCAAAATAAAATACTGACTGTGCTCATGGATCAGTCTTCTGGTGAAGAACCAAATTAATGAAAGTTTTCACCTCTCAGATCACTGAATTGTTATAAAGTTGGTGTTTCCCATTACCTTTCTATTACTTACTGCCACTGAGCCACTTTTGAAAAGAATTTTTTAAAAAATCTGCCTATTGATGCTTACAATGCCTCATACAAAAGCTTATTTCTCCCACTCACCACGTTCTCCCTTCTAAAGGGATACATTTTGAAACATGGTACTTCATTGTACAAACACAGACAAAACCATTTTTTTAAAGCAACAAAATATTGTGATCAATTGGCTAACCACTAAGACTAAAACCTGGGCAAAATTTTCAACTGTTTTCAATCATTGCATTTTGGATGTACCAGTGACAAGTGAGTGTAGACACACCCTGAGGGATAATCTGGATAGCGAATTCTGAATCCTTGTTGATGTACAGGAAGTAGAATAGAAATGTCACATCAAAATGTAAAACAGAACAGAATCCAATATTACAGCAGACCACGCAAGTGGCTCAGCCGAAAACAGCCTGTCTGGGAATTTTCTGTTATCCAGATGGGTCAATTTGATACATGCATTTATATACATCTCACTAGAGTCCATGAAAGTCTCTGATAACTGGAATGTATCACAAACTGACAGCTTAGAAAAAAAGGCAAAACCCTGAAAAGCAAGTAAAATGTGAGGAAAATTGGAATATATGTGAAAAAACAACTTGAATAGTTTGGGTGTTATTTGGATCCAAATCAGATATATGATCACAGGTAGAAGTCATTGTGGAGTCAATACAGACAGAGCATGAGACTTGGAGTCAAGATCTGAACTCAAATCCCGTTTCAGGTGCTTGCTAGCTTTGTAACTCTGAGCAAGTTATTTGGCCTCGTTAGCCTTAGTTTCTTCATTCGTAAAATGAGAACATCTGAGAAGTGTTCAGGGACAGACTGAAAGTTAATTGAACTTTCTGCTGTCTTAAGAAAGTGATAGAGAATAATACTGCTTAGTATTATATGCTGTAGTGGATAGAGAGTTTGTCTCCCTATTAGAAAGGCCTGGCTTCAAGTCCCTATTCAGACACATCCTGGCTATATGAACCAGTGCAAGTCACACTCTCCATGTCCTCTACCTGTTCTAGGAGTAGGAAGGATTATGAGTTATAGAGCAGGTCACTACCTATATTGGTAGTGGGAGTTTCCATAAGGAAACTCCAAAAGTCCACGTTATATCAGTGAATTTAGAGATGCTATATAAAAATTAAAATGTCAGAGATTAGATTTTTGTGCAAAGACTTATATGACAAAAATCCCCAAAAGAAAAACATTCTTTTTAAAGTATAGGAAATTCATGTTGCAAAATGCACTTTTTTTTAAATCTAAGCAAACATAGCTAGGGACTTTGGAAAGAAAATAATACATAATGAAAATAAAATGAGACATAATTTAAAGAAGTCCTATTTTCACTTTTAAGAAAAACCTTCAATAAAATTTAATGCTATAATGAAATTAGAGAATAAATTTTTTAATGCATGATGAATTTGGAATTGATAGCTATGAATAAATAGGCTTGCCTTAATAGCCTAGGCAGAGGCAATTATAAAAATCTATCCTCACAATCAGTTAGCTCAGATAAAACTGCTAAGCAGAGGGAGAGAGATCACTTTACGAATCCAGAAAGTATCCCTACCTTGTCCCAAGTTTTACACCACTGAATGCATTATGAAGGAAGCCAGCATTTTCTTCTGTCCTCACTCTCCTGCTATCTCCACCAGAGAATGGAACAACTAGACAACAGACCATAAAGTGTCCAAAATCTGCTGTCTTAAATGTAGTTATCCCTTCCACATCATGACTTTCCACATCATGGTTTTGATATGTCTCAGAGGATCAACATGAGAAATTAAATGGGAATTTTGGGGAAGTTTTGCAGACAACACATGAAGGCCAGCAGATGACACAAAAAAGTTTAGTAACTTGGAAATGCATAAAATATATGTATAGTATTGTATAGTATAAATATATTTTATCTTTTAATACTGTAATAATTTGTGCTTCTTCTCTAGTACAGAAGTAGGGCCAAAAATTTTATGCAGATTTTACAGGTCACTAGGGCACCTTATCCCTAACCCCCCAATGTTTAAGGGATAACCGTATGTCTTTGTCTGGGGAACGCTAGATTCACATCCTGACCAGTAATACTAGATAAAATCCATTTTCTTTATTTCCCTCAAATGAAGGGGTCTTAAGCTGATTACCTTCCACAGACTTACTGGACCTTCATTTCAGTTCTAAAGCCAAGTGACACCTGGACTTTGTGAGTGTAACCTGCTGTGACAAATAAAAATAAATAAGAAAGTTTCCCATAGTTGGTGACCCAGGTGGAAGTTTTACTACAATTTCCATTAGCTGCTGGGACCACCTTCCACATGGAACCACCAAAAGCAGAAAAATCCGAGATGCACCAAGACATGGGTGCATTTTCTTTCTCCTCTCCCAGCACACATCTTTTGGCAAACATTGTTTCTATCTTGCTTAACATATATTTGAACCAAATTGCTTTCTCTCTAATTCAGTCAACAAGTAGAGTGTTCCATAACCTGTATCATTCGGTAAAAACACAAAATATCTTTGTCAGACTTTCAAAAGATCATAGAAGAGAGTCAGAGACTATCTGGTTCAACCTTTTCATTTTAAAGATGAGGAATTTAAGGCTTAGCTGGACGAGGTGATTTGTCCAAGGTCACAGGCAGTAAAGGAGAGAGACAGAATTCAAAACCATGTCAATTTTGTCTAAATTCAGAGGTCCTTCTCTTGTACCAATTTGTCTTTGAAACTACGCCTACAAAGCCTTGGTCTTTCCCTGACATAAGCTGGAGAATAAGGATTGCAGTCCTTGAGACTTTATATAAAGGCATTACAAAGTTCTTAGAGGCAACAATGGCCTAAAGGAGAAGAGTACTTAATTTTAAGTCAAAAGACAAGGGCTCACATCCCATCTATAGTCAAGTCAACAATCATTTATTCCTTGTATAATATGTGCCAAGTACTGTGTTAAGTGATGGGCATTTGAAGAAAAGACAAAAGGTAGTCTGTTTTCTCTCAAGGAACTCACAGTCTAATGGGGCAAACAACATGATAACGATTGTGCACAAAGATATAAGATAGATAGATAGATAGATAGATAGATAGATAGATAGATAGATAGATAGATAGATAGATGATAGATAGATAGATGATAGATGATAGATAGATGGATTTATAATAAAAATATATACATACGTATGATAAATTAGAGATGATCTACAGGCATACCTTTGGAGCAGGACCTGTGTTGACTATCTTTGAGCTTTGTTTGTCATTGTCATTGAGCTGTTTTAGCTGGGTCTGACCCTCTGTTACCCCATCTGGAGTTTTCTTGGCAAAAAGACTGAAGTGGTTTGCCATTTCCTTCTCCAGCTCATTTTTACAGATGAGGAAACTGAGGAAAACAGAATCACACAGCTAGTGTCTGAGGCCAGATTTGAATTCAGGAAGATGAATCTATGCTTAATAAAGGTTCTCTGAACCATTATTTTAGAGGACCAGTGAGGAAATGTGTTACCCACCCTCACACAATGTGACCACTAACTCAGGACACAGTATGAGATTTGGCCATTGTGATTTGTTTTCCTTGTCTATTCATATTTGATAGAAGGGTTTGGGTGTTGTTGCTATTTTTCTTCCTTTTAATTTGAGGAAAGGCTTGGGATGGGGTTGAAGAAAAAGGTTACCAAAATGAAAAAAAAAGGAGTGGGAAAATAGAATAATTAAAGTTGTTTTTGTTTTGTTTTGTTTTGTTTGAACAGAAGAGAGCAGAAGGAAGAGGTCAGTAGGAAACAAACAGCAGAATGCATTGAGGAGAAATGTTGAATTTATTGAATACTTAGAGAAGCAGGCTATCTGTGGGGTAGATTTCAACTGCATTTGCAGCCCACCTTTTCTGCCATACTTTGCATAGGGATGTGCTTGTCTTTTTGTTGTTAAGTTCAGAACAAAAAAAAAAATTAAAGATTTTTAACATGTTTGCTAAATTATCCTAATTTGGGCTTCACCAATTATATGAACTTATAAGACACTTTCCCCCCTTCTCTGCTTTAATGCCCTATCTGTTGGGGTACCAGAAAAAACTTTTTCAAAAATATTGCAGATCTAAATTATCACAGGACCTTAACCTGGGAAGGACCTCTGAGAATACCTAGTCTGTTTTACAATGAGGACTTTCAATGCCTTCTGCAGTATAGCAAGATCTTGCATTTCAAACCCATGCACTTTGACTCCAAATCCTGAGCTCTTTCTATTTTGCCACACAGATGCACGATATAAATTTCTTAAAGCCAAAGAGGGATATTTAATCCTTATATTGCTAATTCCAATTCTTCCAAAGATCTGTGATTTCATTGATGTGGGTGCCCTCTCTACTAATGCAAATTGTAGCCCATTTACCAGTTGTTAGTGTTCATGAGTTGTCACGGCCAATATAGCTCCTGTGAGTTGGGGGAAAGTGTTAAATTTTAGGTAGGAATGGAGAGAAGTTTCTATTGTCTCTCTCAAATAAAATTGCTGCATCTCAGATATCTGAAGACATGGAGGAAGAGAATAATTCCTTTCACTGTAGCAGCCCTCCTGAGAGCCTATATTTGGGCCATGACAGCAAATAGGCAACTACAGCAACTAGCCAGGGGGATGAACCCTGGATTTTAAAGGAGAGGACCTGCCCTACAGTCCTAGTTCTGCCCCTTTGTTGTCCTTCTTGTTCAGTCATGTCTGATACTTTGTGAGCCCATTGGAAGTGGTTTGCCATTTTCTTCTCCAGTTCATTTTACAGATGAGGAAACTGAGGCAAACAGGGTTAAGTGACTTGCCCCGGATCACACAGCTAAGTAAGTGTCTGAGGCCAGATTTGAACTCACTAAGATGAGTCTTCCTGACTCCAGGCTCAGAACTCTATGTGCCACCTAGCTGCCCCCATAGATCTGTACCTTACTGATTCCTATGTGATACTGGTTAAGTCAATCAAACTCTTGAAATTAAGATAATGATAACAACTGCACTGCCTGTCTCACAGGGTTGTTATGGGAAATGCATTTCTTAAACTTTAAAGACACGTAAAAGTGAGTTATTGACATTATGTGGCTCGGTCTTCTTTGCCCTCAGAAAGATGAAGAAAAAGGATGCTATTTCTCTACTTCTTTATAGAATTAAAGGACTTAGGGATAGAAAAGACCCTCGAGATCATCTGGCTCACTTCACTTTTATAAATGGGGAAGATGAGGGGGAGGTGAGAGAAGGGGGAAGTGAATTGCCTACCTTCATCAATATATTTCCTTACCAGAGAAAAACAAAGCCATATTTTGGTTATACAAAAAAGGGTTGAGCATGATGGTTGGCAGGACTTTTCCACCTTAAATTACTCCATTTCTCCAGTCCCCATGTAAAACTCTAGCTCTCCTCCCCTGTCTACCTTTTCAGCTATCTCTTCTAGTCTTTTAATACCTAAAGTTGGCAAAAGTGCTGCCCCTGAAAATGTCCAACTCGTGTCTAGTGTGAGCAGACAGTTGTTAAACTAGGACCAAGGACTGATATGAGAGGGATTGATAATTATTTTATTATTGATAATTATGATGAAAAGAGTACTCTATTACTATGGCTATTGAGAATGACACTAAAATAGTAACTTAAACTTTCACTTTGCTTCAAGATTTATAATGTGCTTGCTTCACAAAAGCCCTATGAAGCTCGTATGCAACCTATTTTATAGATGTAGGGGAAAAATGCAGGGAAGCTAAATGACATGTATAGGAAAAGTCAGACGTGACAGAAAATGACTAAACAACAATTTCTGACTGCAAGATTCTTATGATTTTCCCTACAGCATGCTAAAAAATTTTCAGTAATCATTGAATTAATTTGTTTGCCATGTTTTAAACTCACCACCCTTGTCTTTAATAGCATTCAGGGCTCAAAAGAATCTTGTGTACTCAGAATATCAGAAGGAAATTTTACCTTGCCCCTCATATTGGATGTTTTGCTTATCACTGACAAACGGAAGTGAGCACCCATAATGGAAGTCTGGAGGAGTGAAGGTTCAGCGTGCCTGATGCTGGGATGCTAGAGGAACATCCGCTTCTAAAGAGGGAGGAACAGAATCAGTCAGAATTGTGAAGGTTTGGTCTTCTTTAAGCACCATACAGGTGCTCTTTGGGCTAGCCAAACTATCCTTCTTGTTATATTCCTCACATACAACCTTCTATCTCCTGTTTCTGGGTTGTTTCACTCTTTCTTCACCCCCACCTCTTCAAATCCCTACAAATTAATTTACTACAAACCTCAGGGTTTTCCTGGTGCCTCCAGCCATTAGTGTTTCCTCCCTGAAAATTGTCTTGTATTATTCTAAGTATGGAGGCGGCTAGGTGGCACAGTGGATAGAGCACTGAGCCTAGAGTCAGGAAAACACAAATTCAAATCTGGCTTCAAGCACTTACTAGCTGTGTGACCCTAGGCAAGTTACTCACCCTGTTTGCCTCCATTTCCTCATCTGTAAAATGGGCTGGAGAAGTAAATGGCAAACCACTCAAATAACTTTTCCAAGGAAAACTCAAAAGGGGTAGAAGAGTTGGGCATGACTGAAATGACCCAACAACAACAATAACCTATACATGCTATAAATTATTATTTGTGCATGCATCGTCTACCCAACAGAATGGAAGTTTGACAGTAAGACTATTTCACGTTTGTTATCTTCCCAATACCTAGTACAGTGCCTGGCATATTGTAGATGCTTGTTGATTAAGTGACTAATCAGTCCTTCCAAAGATCTCTGATTTCATCTGTGTTTATTTAACATGCAACTGCATTGATGTGCAGTTAGGAACCAGATTGCTTAGCCGTCTTTGACAATATTGCAGGTTATCCATTGATTCCTGATTCCAACTTAACCTTTTTAGACAATTTACCCCTCCCTCAAAGCTATCCTTGGAGCAATAAGGAGTCAGGATATGGATCTTGGTTATGCCAAACCAGGAATGGAAATGCATCATGGGACAATGGTAAGAATCTAGATTGCTCTAAGACTGACCAGTGCTAGGAATGCAGGGGGCAGGATTGACCAGGGCTGTGATTTCTGGAGAAAGTATACACCAGAATAAACTGTTGTCCCTGAGAATGGTTTTGGACAGGGAGGCTTTCAATTGGTGTGTGGCTTTGTGGGGAAGGGAAAGAACAATCCATGGTGGTTTTGTACCTAAAATTCTGGTATCCTAGAGAAAAGCTTTTCTTGTTTCACCCTAATTATTGTTTTCCTCGTCTCATTTATTTTCAACCAGAATAAGAGACCTCAGGAAAATGGGAACCAAACTATTGGGGGGATCACTTTGATTCAAAACTGTCTCCATTCTTGGAAAAGGAAGACCACCTCCACTTACCTTAATATTAAGCAGATCTTGGAATTGTCTTAAATTTAAAGAAAGTAGACCTAAATCCTAGCATGGGACCTTACTTGGACAGAAGTAATGGCCAGACTTGAAGACCCAGGTATTCTAAGGAAATATACCTTCACCCTTACTTGGCTCTGCCAAGCTGTCTGCCAAGACAAGGGAGAAGAGGCTTCTTAGCTCTGCTTTCAGTTTCCCTTCTTTCTGAGGAAATAGAACAGTGAGGAGCAGCTTGGCTTTTCACCATTTCTTTAGGAAGTGGTGGATAGCAAGCTATGCTTCAATGGGGGCGCAGCACAGTGGAGAAAGCATGTTGGGTTTGGAGGAAGAGAACCTGAGTTTGAATACTAGCTCTTCTACCTTCCTTTTGTGTGACCTTGAGCGAGACCCTCAATTCTCCATTTGTAAATTCAGAGAGCTCCATTAAATTGCCTCTAACGGCCCTTCTCTTTCTAAATCTATGATCTTATGATTCTATAATCTGATGACTATTCTGATGGGGAAAAGGGTAATTAGCCCCCCCTTTCCATCTCTTTCTCTCTCTCTCTGTCTCTCTGTCTCTGTCTCTCTCTGTCTCTGTGTCTGTCTCTCTCTATCTCTCTCCCCACTCCCCACTCCCTAGCAAGTGAGTACACATGAATTTATGTTAACATAGACTTAAAGAGGCTTAGGATTAGTAATGCATTAAGATCCTTCTATAAAAAATAATTGTCTCATAGCTTTAAGACTATTTCTGAGGATTCTCTTTTCTTTGTATAATGAGGCAGTGTGAGTTCTAATGCCACCTCAAATCATTTAAATTCTCTGAGCCTCAGTTTCTTCATTGTAAAATGGGGCTAATAATAGTATTTATCTCATGAGATTGTTATGAGTACCAAAGGAAATAATGTCTGTAAGGTACTCTTCAAACCTCTAAAGAAATGTCAGTCGTCATCATCATCATCATCGCCCTCATTTCCCTGGCTAGTCTGTTTGCTTGAGAAGCCTCTGTTAAATCTCCTTCTCACTCTGGATAAATTGCCTGGCTCTTCTGTGGAATTCAACCTTTTGGGTTCTCAGTTGGTCATTGCTGAGGAGGTACCTCACTGTAAAAAGCACTAGCCCTTAACATATGCAGGACATTAGAGTCTCATTAATAGGATTTAGACATTGAATTCAGTGAATAATGTCTCCTCCTCTTCCCATCCTGCAGCAGTTTTTTGGTGGAAGAGTAACAGTCATGATTCCCTAAAAGTCCTTGTCATTAGTAGAGAAAACTGGGCAGTGTCATTCATATCAAGCTTGCCCAAGCATGCAAATTTAGGCAAATGATTTTATCCTTAAAAAACCCTTAAGCTCGCAATATACCAAGTAAGTACCATGCCACTTCCGTTTGTGTGTTTTCTTTTTCTTTAATGTTTTCTTTATGTATTTTTATATTTTTATACCATACTCATTTCCTGATAGACTTCTTAATTGAACCAGGGCTATGTTTGAATCAGCTCTAATAGACTTATGAAAGCTGGTTGTTAAATTTTCAATGTGAACATTTACACTACATTTACAGCTCAGAAATCATACATGCTACAAATCTGGTCTTGATATTTTCTACACTTAAGAAAATATTAATAATGCAGATTAAACTTTAAAATGCACACATACTCTCCCTCCCCCCTTCCCCCAGAGAACTGGTTGTTAAACATTTATCAGCACACTTCTGTATTGCTTTCTAAACATTTGAGCAAAGAAAGTGTACAGTAGAGGGCTCAGGTAATTAAGTCAACAACAGATTGGTAACCGGTAATTATAGGCTAACAACAACAACAATAATCACAACTAGGATTTAATTTGAGCTTTAAGATTTGTGAAGTAATTTACATCCATTATCTCATTTGACCTGAATGGAAAGAATATATGCAATTTTCCACACCTACAGTCACTCACCTCAGCAAATAAGGGATTAAGTTTCATTTTTTTCTTCTCTTCTTCAGGGTCATTTGATTGTAATTATTTTAATACTTTTAATTTTTTACTCTGTATTTGAAAACACCAATTAATATAAACATTTCCATATGTTAGGAATAAAAAGTGTGTTACATAGAAAACCATGAATTTCTACTGTATGCAGCTTCCATTTTTAAAAATAGCATATAATAAATTTAATATTAGTTTTAAAGCTGACCGGCTTGTTTGTATCTTCCTCCAAATCTCCTTCTGTTCTTTTCTGGGTTTTTGTTAAATGCTCCAATGACCCCATTTTCTCTTTTCTTCTTTTTTTCGTGACATCAACATCAATTGTTCCCTCCCCCCCAATTGTTCCCTCTTCAACTAAAAACAAAACTAACAAACAGAAAACTTCTCCCTTATGACATAAGTACAATGAAGCCGAATAGAAGGAGACATTGACCATATCTAAAAATGTCGATCTTATTCTGCAACTCTTATTTATCCCCTCTTGTTCAGGATGTGAAGAACATGCTTCATCTTAGGACCTCTATGAAAACATAATTATTTCCAGCTTCATCAGAGTTCTGATCAATTCTCTTTCCAATATTGCAGTCACTAGTTCTGTTCAAAGGATTCTACACCACTTCATGTAAGTCTTCTGGCGTTTCCCTGAGCTTCTCCCTTTTATCATTCCTTCGGAAGCAATAATATCCCATAATTTGTTCAGCCCCAATTGTTGGACACCCGTGAACTTATTTTCCAGTTATCGGTTATGTTTTATTTCTACATTAAAACAAAAGTGTTGCTATAAATAAATTTTTGTGCATGTAGGTCCTTTGCCTTTGTCGTTAATCTCTCTGGTGTAGAGACCTAGCAGAGCTATGCCTGGGTCAGAGGCCATGGGCGACCGTTATAATTCCACAGAATAATCTTTCAGGAGGTGTTTGTTTGTTTGTTTTTTTAATATTGTTATTCCCCTTGCTTTACTCACTGTGCACATTGTTTTCCTTTTTCTATTTACCGTCTACTATTTCCCCCCGGATATATGTTTGTCTGCGTGCGTAAATGTAGCATGTCCCAAAAGTCTTCATGCAGTTTTGAGTAATTAAAGCTGCACTAAGACTTTTGGAACACCTCATAGCTTATATATGGATGATAGAAGTAAGGATAAGGACGTAAATGATATAGAAAAATCGGTGTAAACTTGGCATTACAATGATGTAGGGAACTTCTAGACCAGAAAACTTCATCTACCAATGCAATTTGGCACCTTTTCTGCAACTTACAATCTGTTTTTTCTTCTTTTTTTCTTTTTTGGAGAGCAGAAGACAAGGCACTTAATAAGTTCACACAGCTAATAAGTATGTAAAGTATCTGAGACCAGATTTGAACTCAGGTCCTCCTGGCTCCAGGGTCAGTGCTTTATTACTGCACCACCTAACTGCCACTGCAACTTACAGTCTTGGTCAAATGAGATAATAATTGTAAAAGATTTAGCCCAGAACCTAATACATAACAAGTCTCATACAAATATTAGTTGTTGTTGTGGACATAGCTAGAACACTGACTTAGTGACTTGCTCAGGGTCACACAGTCAGTTATGTCAGAGATACGGCTTGAGCCCATGTCTTCCTGGCTCTGGGACCAGTTCTCTATCCATTCACTAGGCAGATTTAAAAAATATTTTTAAACTATATGAGCTTAATATATGACAAAACTATCTACTTATAGGGTAAAAAAATCACTAGTTATATTCAAAATATTGTTACTTACTAAACTGTTACATACCTTAAATGTGAAACATCATCATCATCATCATCATTCTCATCCTTTCAATACTTCCTCGGAGCTGTGGTTTCAGCTCTGGGGGTAGGCCCTCCTCTGGTGGTGATCACAACCCTTCAGCACCTTAGTAGATGAATTTTGTGAATTACGATCAACACAAAGCTCATTACCAGTGGCCAATCTTTTGAAAATGAACCACTCCGAACTTAACTAGGTTGGAATTCAAACATCATCAGGCACTTACTCAAATCTACAAGTTTCTTGGGACCTGCTGGAGCTTACAGTCATGATTTTGAGTTATCAAACCATTGTGTCCAGATTCCTCATTTTATAGACGAGTATAAATGAGCTGCCCAGAATCATGAAGCTAGTAAGCATCTTAAGGAAGGTTTTGAACTCAGGTCTTTCTGCCTTCTAGTCCAATATTTTATTCACTATGCTAAAGTGCCTCTCCTGAGCATAACTTTAGAGAGAACATGCCCAGTCATGTGGTCTTATCCATGAAAGTCGTCTAGCAGATAGCTATATTCTCTTCAATAAAAATAATGTTTTGAATTAATTTTATACCTCATTTGTAAATGGCTCTGATACTTGTGTCCCTCATTATAAAGTTCAGAAAAAAAGAAGAGAAAAATGAAATGTTCTTTTCTATAAAAATGGTCATGGAAAATGCCTTGTATTTATGTCTTCATTGTTTGGCTTCACATGAGACAGTCTTATAATGGCCCCATTTCAGGATTTCAGTGGTGTCAAGTGAGAGAACAATTCAACACACCCTGCTTTCCCCAAAGGCTGAGAGGCCAGTGAGTGGGAAAGGAGGCCAACGAGTAGGAAAAGGGTGGGGTTTTTTTTGGTTTTCTTTTTTTTTTATAAACTGTCTACCACTCCTTTTGAACAACATGGGTGGTACCTAAGAGACTCTGGCCATGTTCCCAGAACTCTTTGCCCTTAAAAAGTTGAATCTGCACCTTCAGAAGTGTGGCTTGCCTGCCCAATGAGATGTCATTCCCTTTTGTAAGTTGGCCTTCTGGGAAAGTTATAACACCTCTAGCCTGGTAATGGGGGAGACCCAAGGAAGAAAAGACATTTGTTTGGTACTGGTAGGTAGCAGATAATCTGATTCCTGTCTCATTCCTTCTGTTTAATCTCCCTTTCATTTTGAAAACTTACATTCCCTGGACCCAGAACTTTAAAAAAAAATCACAGTTGAAAACAATGAAGTTTGTCGGGTTTCTTCCCCCCACACACCTTTACATAAAAAGGTTTGTCTTCCTAGCCAACAGCAGCAAATGTACAAAGCTTTCTTCGTTAGAGGGTTGCCTATTTTTTTTTTTTTTGCTTTTTAAACCATCAGCAGCATTCACTGAGGACACCACACATATGCACACCAGATGCTGGGAAGCAGTACCTCAGGAGGACCCGACTCAAGTTAGCAATAATCTGAGGACAGCGGGTGTGAACCTGAGCTGGGCCAACACCTCATCAGGCTGAATAGCTAATTGATTTCAAAATTAGACTTGGTATTTCTGAACAATAATCTTAAAAGGGAGCAATAAAATCCATCAGGATCCTTTGAGCTGGCCAAGCTTTCATCCAAAGGGCTTATTACAAAGAGCTGGCACACCTGAACTTTGGCACAGACAAATAAATCCAAAAACAGCAAATGGAAACCACATTTGGCACTGGAGGTTTGTCCAGAGGAGTTTGACTTCATGAGGAAACAAGATTTTCAATTTCATTTTCTTTTTTTTTGCTTCTAGTGGCAGGAAACAATTCATTTAGAGTGTGTTACTATGACACTTGTGATTTATACAACAAAATATGCATAACCAGTATATGAGGGATTTGAAGTGTTCCATAAGCCTTCAGGCCCCCAAAACTACCAGAGCACAGCAAGGGTTAGCAAAGCCCCATGAGTGATAACTTAATCGCATGAGAAGGCTGCCCCTTTGAACTCTGGAGACTAGCTCTGGGCCATCAGAGTCCAGAGGGGTTTAAATCTGATTTTTCTGTGGTGACAATAAATTACATCCAACTATTTGAGAAATGTGGAGAATCTTATCTTGACTCCATAATGAGGTAAATGAAGATTACTGCCACTGGATTAAGAGATGGCATAAATTGTGAGCACAAACTTCACCTAGGGTTTACAGAAGGGCAAAGACATATGTCATTTTGTTTATCTGTCAAACTTATGGAAATAAACATGTCTATATGTAAGATTATAAGGCAAAAATCTTAAAAAGAACATAATAGTCCCTGGTAGACTATGTCCATGTATGTTTCGTAAGCTGAAGAACTGAAGCTCTTACTTCAATAACTCATATACTTCAGTCTGACTTCTGCTTTCTGGGCATTTCAGACAAAGTTGTTAAGTTAAAGGTATTATCTTTGAATAGGCGGTAGGGTGAGGTATTAATCTAGAAAAATAAGATCATAGAGTCATAGATCCAGAACTGGAATTTGAACAGAGGTCCTTTGATTGTATGTGAAGTGTGGTACCACTTCACAGGTCACCAGATTTGGAGTCAGACACCCTGACTGCCAATGGTGTGGCCTGGAAAAAGTCATCAACCTCTCTAGGACTCAGTTTCCTCATCTGTAATTTAAGGGGGTGGTGTTGGGAGTTGGTTAGGTGGCCTCTAAGGTCTCTTTGAGTTCCGCATCTCTGATCCTATAATCCTACATGCATAGCCCTTTGCCACCTAGGCCCAGACTACCATTCAAGCTTAATTCCACATTGCTTTCTTTCTCCACACCCTACAATCCAGCCTAACTGACCTTTTTGCTATTCCTTTCCTCCAAGTTTTTGCCCAGGCTAGTTCCCATGCCTGGAATGCACTCCCTCTTCACCCCCACTGCTCAGAGTCACTAGCGTCTTTCAAAGTTCTGCTTAAATCCCATCGCACTCATGAATTCCTGACAACCAGTCTCCAGCAAGTAATGCCCTGCTTCACCAACTCCGTTGTATTTACTTTGTATGTATTTGGTATTATAAGGTTATATGTGTGTTTTATCTCCCCGATAGAATATTCGCTCCCTGAGGTTTCCTTTTTGTCATTATATCTCTACCACCTAGAAAACCTGTCAAATCGCAGGGTCCTTCATAAATACTTACTGATTCATTGATTGATAGTGTATTTGTACCCTGACTCGTTATGTAAGCTATATATAGCTAAAACACCATGCATGGCAAAAAACAATCATCCAATTGATAAATTTGCCTTGTAACTGAAGAAAATGAACCTAATGAAAAAAGTGTATCTATAGAGAAATATATATGTATGTACATATGCATCTACACATGCATACATACATGTATGTACGTCATATATTTATTAGTAAGTATTCTTTAATTCCTCAAGCATATATAAATGCATATATACACATATGCATAGATACAGACACTCCAAAAATGTTATATAATTCATTCTCTGAGAAATATATATGAGAAATATATGATATATTAATATGTATACATATCATATCATACCAACACATATCTTCACAATGTCAAAGTCATTTTAAAATGTTCTCAAACAATTTTAGCATCTGAAAGATTTGGTATCATTTCTCTTAATGCTCATAAAATAGAAATCTGATATATATAAAGAAAACCAGAACATCTCAAAAAAGAATTGCAATTTGAACAGAGGTCCTTTGTGTGTATAAATTTGAGGATAAATGGTCTGGTTATCATATATAAAACGGAAACAATCATTTAAATTAGAGAAATCAGTGGCTAAAATAATCTTTCTAATATATACATCTGGTCATAACCTGCCCCATTTTAGTGGCCACTGCCTATTTGATCAAAAAGAAACTCCTTACCATCCAGGGCTCTCTACAAACAGACTCCGACCCATCCTTCAGGTTTTATCGTACACGATTTTCCTTCATGCACTCTACTTGCCATAGTAACTTTTTGTTATCGCCTAATTTTGTTCTCCCCTCTGTACATTTGTTCAAGCTATCCACCAAGCCTAGAATTGATGCCTTCCATGTCTCTACATTTGAAATCTTTCCCTTCCTTTAAGATACAGATTAAGTGGCACTAGCTCTATGAAGTCTTCCCTAGCTAGGTGGTGCAGTGGATAGAACTCTGGACCATGGTCAGGAAGATTTGAGTTCAAGTCTAGCTTTAGACACTTATTAACTGTGTGACCCTGGGCAAATCCATTAACCTTTGTCTGCCTCAGTTTTCTCAACTATCAAATGGGCATAATGATAGCACCTCACTGGGAGACATATATATGTGTATATTTGTGTATGTGTACATATATATCATATAAGCATGTGTATATGTATATATACATGTATATGTGTGTGTGTGTATATATCCTAATGAATATTTTCTGAATCAATCAAGGATGGAAAATTCTATCTGTTTGCTTATATCTTTTCCACCAAGTAGAAGATATTGATAAAAATTCTCCAGAGCAAAATTAGTTTCTGAGGTTTTATCCCCATAGCCATATTCTGCATTCATGTGAATGCAGTCAATAGCATACACTCAACTCAGTTAACAGGTTTTATGGAATCCTCACTTTAAGAAGGCAAATGAATACTTTAGACACTGAATCCTCTAGAGAAATTCTCCTGTTGAGAGTGTTACATTGCATCAGACTGAGCACTTTTGAAATGTACCCTAGTTGTGTCTCAGGGTTATAAATCATGGACTAAAATACAGCTTTACATTGACTATGAACTGAATCTTGAAGGCTCAGATCTTAAATAATAATAATTTGCTGAATGCTTTTTGAATGGTCCTGGCTTCAGTATCAAGTCTCATAGAGTTTTTGATATGAATACATTTTTATGAATCAATGGGTGATTATAATGTGTATGCCTAAATCTAGATTATCACCCATACAGATACACCCATACATATGTATGAATGTGTTTTCCCACCGAAGGGTGCTTTTCACCTCAATTAACTCCTTTCCTTATACTTCTAGGAGCATATAGCACTGCACTTCATATAATTAAAATTGTATAGCTTACTTAAATGTTTCCAATATTAAAAAAAAACATCATTATGTTAAACTGTGGCTTTCGTCATTCCAAAAGCATATAAAATACAACCTCCCCCCAATGATTAATGAAAATAGATTTATTTCTTTTCAGGAGGTTGGGGGGGGGGATTATTTTTTTGAGTAAAGATTTGGTTAGCAAAATAAATACTCTTACACCAATACTTTGCCCATGAATGTATATATCTTTGTCTCTGCTATGGACATAATCAGCCTGGCCTTAAGAACTAATCTTTTTGACATTTTATAACCAGTGTCTCTGATAAAAACCTCATTTCTAACATTTGCAGAGAATCGAGTCAAATTTATAAGAATACAAGTTGATAATTGATAAATGGTCAACGGATATAAACAAACAGTTTTCAGAGGAAGAAACTAAAGATATCTATAATCACATGAAAAAATGCTCTAAATCATTATTGATTAGAGAAATGCAAATTAAAACAACTATGAGGTACCACATCTCACCAGTCACATTGGCTAACATGACAAAACAGGAAAATGAGAAATGCTGGAGAAGATGTGGGAAAATTTGAATACTGGTGCATTGTTAGTGGAGTTGTAAACTGATCCAACCATTCTGGAGAGCTATTTGGAACTATGCCCAAAGGGCTATAAAAATGTGCATACCCTTTGGCCCAGCAATACCACTTCTAATGCTGTATCCCAAGGAGATCATACAAATTGGAAAAGGACCATATGTACAAAAATATTTATAGCAACTCTTTTGGTTGTGGCAAAGAATTAGAAATCAAGCGGATGCCCTTCAACAGGTGAATGGCTAAACAAGTTGTGGTATATGAATATAATGGAATACTATTGTGCTATGAGAAATGAGGAACAGACAAACTCCATAATAACCTGGAGAGTCTCATATAAACTGATGCTGAGCGAGGGGAGCAGAACCAGGAGAACTTTGTACACGGTTACAGACACATTGTATCTGTGATCACTAATTTTAATAGACTGGGCTCTTCTCAGCAATACAAGGTTATAAGACAACTCCAAACAACTCCTGATGGAAAAAGCTATCCACATCCAGAGACTGAATTATGGAATCTGAATGCAGATTGAAGCAAACTACTTACTCTCTTTTTTGGTTTGTTTTATTTTGTTTCTTCTTCTTTGTTCATTCCATTGGTTATAATTCCTCTTTACAACTTGACTAATGTTTAATATGAAGGTAGATGTAGAACCAATATAATCGGATTGCATGCCGCCATGGGGGGAGCAGGGGCTGGTGGGAGAGAAGAGGGAGGGAGAGAAAATTTGGAACTCAGAACCTTGTGGAACTGAATGTTGTAAACTAAAAGTAAATAAAATTTTGAAAAGAACCAGTCTTTCTAATTCACATCTGTCAGGTGACTCTGTCTCAAGATTTCAGAGGCAACTTAAGATCAACAACTTCTAATTTCTACCTTGCTGTAGAAGTTCTTCTCATCTTCAATATATTTTCCATTGCTTCAATGATTTCAAAGCCAAAATATTAAGTACAGCCTAAATAACCTCACATATAGGTGCTAACTTCTTGCAATACTTTCTTAAATTTGTGTGTCTGGATGTGTGTGTGTGTGTGTGTGTGTGTGTGTTAAGATGGGCCCCATTAGCAGTTTAGTGAAACCTACAGACCCTTTCTCAAGATAATCTTTTTAAATGAATAAAATAAAATACCTAGGATGACAAAGCTAACCAATTTTTGTTTTGTTTTGGTTTTGTAACCAGTTTTAAAGAAATAGAATCGTCAAAATATTTTCAAGAGAAGTTCATGGACTCTAACTTAAGAACTCCTGTATCTAATGTGAGTCTTTAAGAAACATCAAAATGATGTGTTTTTCTCAAATTAATTGTGGTCATTGAGTCTCAATTTAGATCATCCTAGGGTAATCAGATTTTCCCTGGGCGTTTTATAATTCACATCTTACGGTTCAGCTGCAGCAGTGAATAGTCCTAGTCTAAATTCAGTTCCAGTCTCTCTAAGCCTTATTCTTTATTAGGATTTCTTTTGAGCTTCCTTCCCAGTGTTTTACAGGTCTTCCCTGTGCACACAGGATCCAGAGATGCACCAAAACAAACTCCAGTAGTCCCCAGAGTGCACTGTATCTCTCTAGCAAATTATGCACCAGCTGGTATTCTGACATGATTTCTATTAGAGGCCAGAGTTTCCTCAGAAGAGACCACCACAGAAGTGTGAAGGCTCCCGGACACTGTGAATGCTCCCCTTCAGTGAGCAACTGCAACACCTGTGACAAGCTAATTTATTCTCATCCATTGCAAAAACATACAGAGTTTCATACTCTTCCTTACCTGCTGAGGGGTGATCCTTGGGCTGAACTTCTGTGTAGAACTTTGAAAAATGCAGAGATCAGGGACTCGAAGGAGATCTTTTGGAGGCATTATTTAAGATTTGTTTTCTTCTTTGTTCTTGTATCCTTACAGGGCCTTAGCTTCTAAGGCATTTTAACTTTTCCAGGAACTTTACCATCACTAATTTATTAATACAAACTGTTATTGTGTTAACACAGACATCACTGTTACTTTACTATAGAGAAAATGGAGACAAGGTCAAAAAGTTTACCCTAGGCGGAGCCCAGATGGCAGATCTGGCACTAGCCTGTGCTCTTCCCTAAAACCCTCCAAATTGATTCTAAACAAATTCTAGAGCAGCAGAATCCACAAAAATATAGAGTGAAACAAATTTCCTGCCCAAGACAACTTGGAAGGTTGGCAAGAAAGTTCTATTGCACCAGGATGAGAGAGGAGTGCAGTCCAGTACAAGCCGCACCAGCACAGAATTGTCTCCAGCAAAGGCAGAGCAGGCCTCTGGGCAACTGAATAACTCACAGTACTAGCAATTTCCAGATATTTCAGCCCATAGACAGCAAAGATAACTTAGAGGGTTGGTTTAAGAAAGTCTCACCTGGGTGAGACTGAAGTGCAGTCCAGTGAAGGCTACGCAAGCACAGTCCCAGTTCCAATAAAGCAGGAGAAGGCCTTGGAATTGACTGAATCAGCAGCAGCAGCAGTAGCAGGGGCTGCTTCTGGAGTACTCGGCCCACAAATGGTAATGGTTTCAAACAACTGGTCAGAAGGTGATTGGGGTCTTTTTGCTAGCACTGAGACAGGATTCTTCTGCTTGCCCATACTTGGATCTGGGTCCTGGGTGGCAGTTTCAGGGTGAGGAGGAGCACTAGCACAGCAGAGATTGCAGCCACAGTGGAGGTGGGGACCCTCCTCCCAGTTGCAGGGTGTTTGTGGTCACTCACAGACCAACGCAGAGGCCAGGAGAGGGGCAAACACCTCTCCTTAGATCATACCACCTTGGAAGAACTGAAAACTTACAGGTCCCTAGAAGTATCTCTGAAAACAACTGCACAAAACTCCTGAAACTTGGAACAGTGCACCTTCTACCCTGGAAGCAGAGTCCTACTTTAACAAAGTCTTAAAGACGACTAATAAGCTGGGAAAATGAGCAGACAATGGAAAAAAAGAACTCTGACTATTACAAGTTATTGCAGTGACAAAGAAGTTCAAAACACATTCAGAAGAAGACAACAAAGTCAAAATTTTGACATTCAAAGCTTCCAAGGAAAATGTGAATTGGTCTCAGGCCATGGAAGAGCTCAAAAAGGATTTTGAAAATCAAGAGAGGTAGAGAAAAAAATTGGGAAGAGAAATGATGATGCAAGAAAATCATAAAAAATAAGTCAACAGCTTGGTAAAGGAGATGCAAAAAAATACTGAAGAAAATAACACCTTAAAAACCAGACTAGGCCAAATGGCAAGAGAGCTCTAAAAAGCCAGTGAGGAGAAGAATGCCTTTAAAAGCAGAACTGATCAAGTGGAGAAAGGATGTCCAAAAGTTCACTGAAGAAAATTCCTTGAAAATTAGAATGGAGCAAATGGAAACTAATGACTTTATGAGAAATCAAGAAGCGATAAAACAAAACCAAAAGAATGAAAAAAATATAGAAGACAATGTGAAATATCTCATTGGAAAAACAACTGACCTAGAAAATAGGTCCAGGAGAGATAACTTAAAAATCATTATTAGGCTGCCTGAAAGCTATGATCAAAAAAAGAGCCTAGATATCATCTTTCAAGATATTATCAGGGGAGGCTAGGTGGCGCAGTGAATAGAGCACCAGTCCTAGAGTCAGGAGGACCTGAGTTCAAATGTGGTCTCAGACACTTAACACTTACTAGCTGTGTGACCTTGGGCAAGTTACTTAACCCCAATTGCCCTGCTTTCCCTCCTCCAAAAAATGCAAAAAAAAAAATTATCAAGGAAAACTGGCCTGATACTCTAGAACCAGAAGGTAAACTAGAAATTGAAAGAAATCCACTGATCATCTTCTGAAAGAGATCCCAAAAAGAAAACTGTCAGGAATAGCATAGCCCAATTCTAAAGTTCCCAGGTCAAGGTGAAAATATTACAAGCAGCCAGAAAGAAACAATTCAAGTACTGTAGAGTCACAGTCAAGATAACACAAGATTTAGCAATTTCTACACAAAAGAATTAGAGGGCTTGGAATATGATATTCCAGAGGGCAAAGGAGCTAGGATTATGGCCAAGAATCGCCTACTCAGCAAAACTGAGCATAATCTTTCAGTGGGAAAATAGACAGTCAATGTGATAGAGGACTTGCGTACATTGTTCATGAAAAGACTAGAGCTGAATAGAAAATTTGACTTTCAAATACAAGACTCAAGAGAAGCATAAAAAAATGAATAGGAAATCATAAGGGACTTAATAAGTTTCAACTCTTTACATTCCTATATGGGAAGATGATATTTGTAACTCATAAGACCTTTCTCATTATTAGGGTACTTAGAAGGAATACACACACACCCATGTGCACACACACACACACACACACACACACACATACACACACACACATACACATATAGTAAGGTACAGGTGTTAGTTGAATATGAAGGGATGATATCTAAAAAATAAAATTAAGGAGTGAGAGAGGAATGTACTGGGAGAAAGAGAAAGGGAGAGGTAAAATGGAGTAAATAATCTCACATAAAAGAGGCAAGAAAAAGCTTTTTCAATGGAGGGGAAAAGGGAGGAGGTGAGGAGGAGTAAATGAAACTTAGTCTCATCAGAATTGACTCAAGGAAGGAATAATATACACACCCAATTGGGTATAGAAATCCATCTTACCCTACAGGAAAGTAGGAGGGGAAGGGAATAAGGGAAGGGTGGGTGTGGGACCTGGGAGAATGATAGAAGGGAGGGTAAATTGGGAAAAGTGTAGTCAGAATCAAAACACTTTTGAGGAGGGTCAGGGTGAAAGGAGAGAGAGAATAGAATAAATGAGAGGGGAATAGGATGGAGGGAAATGCAGTTAGCAATAGTAATTGTGAAAAAAAATTTGAAGTCAATTTCTCTGATAAAGGACTCACTTCTCAACCATATGAGAACTGAGTCAAATTTATAAAAAATAAGAGCCATTCCCCAATTGATAAATGATCAAAAGATATTAACAGTTTTCTGAGGAAGTAATCAAAACTATCTATAGCTGTATAAAAAATACTCTAACTCACTATTGACTGGAGAAATGCAAATTAAAACAATTCTGAGGTACTACCTCATACCTATTAGATTTGCTGATAGTACAGAAAAGGAAAATGACAAATGCTGGAGAGAACATTGGAAAAATGAGACTTTGATGCATTGTTAGTGGAGTCGTGAACTGATTCATCCATTCTGTAGAGCAATTTGGAACTATGCCCAAAGGGCTATGAGACCATCCATAGCCTTAGACCTAGTAACCACTACTAGATCTGTATCCCAAAAGAGATTTAAAAAAAAGGAAAAGAAACTGTATGTACAAAAATATTTATAGCAGCTCTTTTCTGAAATCATAAGTTGAGGGAATGCCCATCAACTGGGGAATGACTGAACAAGTTGTAGTATATGAATGGAATGGAATACTATTGTTCCTAACATCCTGATGTGGATTCTTATTAAATGTTCTTTTTTGGCTTTAGAGAAATACCTTCCCCCAAAGTACTAGGGCAGTATGAATTTACTAACAAAGAAAATATAATAGTGACACAACTAGTAAGGAAGAATCTGTTTTCTGACTTCATGTCCTCTGATTTTCCCTGTAAACCAAAGTTGCCTATCCTGACAACCTATCTCTTGCCTCTCTCTTTTGACCCTGCTATGTGGAAATTCTTTTCTAGTTCCTCTTCTCTGGTTACCTCCCCTTATCTCTTTCCTATACTATTCCTTTTTTCTTTCAGGACCAGCTCTCTGAATCCCAGAATCTTAGGTACTGTTCGTAGCAGATTTTTCTTCTACATTTGATGATATTTTATAGTATATTAATGTGTAAATATATTAGTATAATATATATACATATATAAACACAGTAGCATATGAAGTCATGTTATCATCCCCATTTTACAGATGAAGAATAATGACGGACAAAATAAATGCCAAATAGAAATGACGTAGTGAAGCACCAGCTGCTTAGGGAAGGAGGGTGCTCGTAGTTGGGTGAATCACAGAAGTCTTTGGAAGAAAAAGGAGGGCCTGTGGCAGAAGTCCGAAGGGAGTACATCCCAGTTTGGGGGCAGTTATAACAGAGGGGCAGAGACGGGAGACAGCATCACGTCTGCGAAGAGAGCACAGTTTCACTGAACTGAAGAGTATGGAGCAGAATAATGAGGCTGTATTAACAACTATATGAAGGACTGACTGGAACATGGAGGGACTTGAAGAAGGAATATGCTAGTGTCTTAGAAACAGGGGCCACTAATCCATACAGAAAGATCCCTATGGGGACTTAATTAATTTTTAATATTAATATTTAGTTTTAAAATGTGATGTTATCTGTTTTATTGTATTTCATCTATTTTGCTAAATATTTCCCTATTCTATTGTAATCTGGTTTCAGCTGCACTTGGGAGTGTTGCAGGCTGGATGTGTTGGACATCTCTGAATTAGGAAACCTTTGCAATAGCCTAGGTGAGAAGTGATAGGAGCCTGAACTAATTCAGTGACTGGGAATAGAAAAAAAAAGGTTTTCTAATTCAAGAAACATTGTAGAAGTGAGAATGACAGTGTTATCTTTAAAATAATTTATTTTTTATGTTTTACAAGATAGAACGTGTATAACCTATATCAAATTGCCCACCGTGTTTGGAAGAGGGGAGGAGAGAGAGAAAAATTTGGAATTCAAAATCTGGTAAAAATGAATGCTAAAAATTGTCTTGACATGTAATTGGGAAAAAAATAAATTTTTTTTAGAAAACTGATTTTTGATGACCTTATATTTCAGTTCTTCAATAAATCCATAGTCTCACTAAGCTTCACATAATCATATTGCCAAGGAGTCTATCATGACTACATAAGCAAATGCTTGCTCATCTTATGCAATTCTTGCCCATGCCCTTGAATATTTCCTCCGTAAAAGCTTCTACCCAATGCCCTGGAGACCTTTCTTTGACGTGTTCAGTATTCTCTTTTTGCACGTTTTTGTATGTGGTCCCTCCCCTTAGCCTATGAATTATCTTTTGCCCTTCTTTGTGCTTGTACAGTGCCTGGCACATGATGGGCTCTTAATAAACGCTAGATGACCGATTCTCTTGGTATCAAAATGGTAACAAGATAGCACACAGGCTCCATAGGACTCTCTGTTGACCTTTGGATCACCTACAATTTGAACTATTTGTGGTCTATAATTCAATGATTCACAGCCACATAGCATCACTGCAAGAACAATGGAATTAAAAACATTTTTTTCTGTTCCTTTTTTTGTTTTCAAATGAAAGGGGGCAATTTGGGATCTTTGAAAGAACTTCACATTTTCCCAAATGCAAACTAGCAATAGTTAGCACTTAGTGCTTTAAGGTTTACAAAATGCTTACAAATATAATCTCATTCATTCTCAGAAAAACCCTGGGAGTGAGATACTATTGTTAGTCCTATTTTACAGATGAGGAAACTGAGGCAAATAGAGATTTTTTTTGGGGGGGGGGGAAGGGGGATTTTTAAGTGACTTGCTCAGGGTCACATAGCCAGTAAGCATCTGAGGCTGGATTTGAACTCAAGTCTTGCTGATTGTAGATTCAATTCACTATGCACTGTCACCTAGATGATTATAATTCCTGGAAATGATCTTTGTAAAGTCCCTTCACTCGTTCTTCTTCCTCCATCTCAGAAGTCATAATCTGAATATTTGAAGCCACTTTATCCTATGACATCAGTGATATCTATATACCTTGGTGCACTCTTTTCCCAAAACAGACTGAGAAAGCTCAGAAAACTTCAGGTAAGTGGAATGAGAACAAATCTTATCAACAACCTTCTCGTCGCAGCTCTCCTATAATGGTAGGTGCACCTCTGTGCTCTCAGCTTAGAGTCAGAGCTGACTGGCTCTGCACTGGCATAGTATTCAGTCTCTCTTTAGACCAACCCACTCATTGGAGGTTTTTATTTAAACCCACTCTTTCGAAGCTCTTTCAGTCAGTGCCCCAATATACACACCGAGTCATTCACACTCCTGCTCTCTCACTCCGTGCTCTGATACAGTCTCTCTGACTGTGAAAACTTAGGCCATGTTCCTTCTTTCTCTCACCAGAGCCAGGCCTATTTCTGACAAGCAACATCATCCAAAGGCAACTTCCTGACACTCCTGAATAGGTCTGGGGAAAAGTCCAGGGAATAACTGGCATCTGTGTGGCTGCTGGTGCTTGCCCATTCTCCTTTCCTGCCATCTGAAAACTTTGACTTCAGCTTGACAGTCTCTGAGTATATTGCAGAATTTCTTCTCTGCATTTACCCAGGCAATTACTTACTATCTACAGGAAAAATAACTCATATTCTCTTGGTGTTTTAGAATTAATAAAGCATTTTTCTCATTTCATCCTGACAACCCAAATAGCACAACCATTATTTTCCCCTGGGATATAATAGCTTCTCTCATCACATTCCATGTGCTTTGACACTTTTCTTTTTAATCTTAACTCACTCCACATCCATAAAGGGGCCTTTCTGTATTAAAATCACACTCCCAGAATCTCTTCCATCTATCACCTGCCTATCTCTACTGAACACAGATATATATTTTTATATACATTCTTTCCAATAATTGATCAGCTGTTTAGGGCCATGTTTTTACATAACCTATGTTCCTAGTCTAATGACCTACACACAGAACTTCTGACTTTTCAGCAATGTTTTTAAAAAACATATTCCAAAAAGAGTATTGGAGTATTTGAATACTTCTAGGTTATTCATAACTAGTTTTGATCTATTTTATCTGTGCAACATATTAGTGAGAATATAAAAGAACAGCCCACCAATTTAGTAATAATATGCAATATATACTGTATGTGATGAGCTAGGTTCTATCTTGTCTGTCACTCCCTGATTAAAAGTTAAATCTTTGCAAAGCATTCTAGCTTTGGCAGGATATTAGGTGTAGGGCTGGAGAGGGAGAGAGGCAGGGATTAAGGTGTGATTTAGTACCTGCCACTGGGAAATCTCATCCTTGAAAACATTAAATTTTTTTAAAAATAATTTTCATTGCTCTAAAGAGAAATTTCCTATGCATACCATCTATATCCTCAGTACTGAATGAACATAAATGTATATTGTGTTTGACCTAACGTACTTCATCTCAGCATTCAGAGCCTGTTTTTTTAAGGTCTTGGTATACATACATACATACACGCACACACACACACACACACACACATATACATCTATACATTTGTATGTGTATATATAGATAGAAATATATAAATATAAATAAAGCAGGCCTTTTGAGGTCAGAGCAATATTTCTGCCTGATGTTGAATTGCCTTAGTCCAAATAATCACAAATTCCATCTTCTATCAATATTCATCTGGTAAAGCCGTAGGTCAGTGAGTTGTAGGGCTGCATTTTTATTTTTTTGTTGTTGTTTGTCCTTCATTCTCAAAAAGGACAATGACATCTGGAAGGGGATGCCATGACTTGCAAATTAATTGGATTTAAGTGAGGCAGGGCTGTGCAAAGTCACCAGTCTCACTTTCTCTTCCAGAGCCACCTGGGTCCAGTGGCCAGATATAAATCAGGATGACTGGAGACAGCCCAGGATGCAGTAGGAGACCTTGGCCTTTTTAAGCAAATGTCTCTCCCAGGTCTTAGTTGGAGCAAGGCAATGCCCATTCAGTGATTCAGGCTAGGTAAGAAATGAGGCAGAGAATGACCTCTTTTACCTAGTTTAAAAAAAATCAATCTGGGAGGGGAAGACCCACAGAGTTTCTGGACAGAACAGAAACAATTGCTATTTGAGCAACCAGGGTCCAAACGATGACCAAGGTTTGAGGACAGTGGGGCTGGGCTCGGACTTATTGTTGGCCAATCAAGAGAAGTGAAGAGAAGTTGTAGGCATCACAGTCTCCAAAGAATTAAAGTTATAGGTCACCCAAAGGGTGATGGAGAAGAGTATGATTTGATGGATTAGCTCCAGTTTATGTAGTCCTGGATATGGAGTAAGGAATCTCTGGGTTTGAATCCTGCCTCTGATACTTACTAGCTGTATGTCCCTGAGAAAATCACTTGACCTTTCTAAGCCTCAGTTTCTTCATGTGGAAAATGGGGGAGTTGGACTTGATGGCTTCTAGGATCCTTTCCAGTTTTAATCTATGAATCCTGTTTGATGAATTGAACAGAAGAAACATCATAAATATTATCATCAGAGAGATGACTTGAAGTCAAGATCTGAGGTCAAATACTTTCTTGATTTATATTTTTTGAATGCTTACTAGCTGTATGACCCTAGACATATCAGTTAAATTCTCAGTTTGAGTTTCCTCATCTGTATAATTTGTAAAATAATAGCATGTACTTTGCGGCACTGTAATGAAGATTGAATGATATAATATGTCTACTTAAAAGCTACTGAGATGATGGTGATGAAAATGATCATAATGGGAACAAAGAGAGTGGACTTGTTAGGTAATGAGAGTGAGCCATAGTTAATGGACAACCTGAATACTCAAATGGTGCCCAAGCAGTACCAGTGGACTTCTTGTGAGGATTTATGGGAAATGGACAAGAATTAAATAAGATGAGAAGGCACAATTAAATACACAAATAAATAAAAAAAGAGCATTCAGTCATCAACGAACTTACAGACCCACTGAAGTGTCAAATTATCCAAATTAGTGGGGCCCATACACTGTATTATAAATTACAAATAAAATTAACTTTATGGTGTATATTATATATATATATATACATACACATATATATATACATATATATATATACACACACATAGAGATAGACATATATAGATATAGATTAGATATGGATATGGATTTAGATAGATATCTACATATACATACACATACACATACACATACACATATACATATACATATACATATACATATACATATACATATACATATACATATACATATACATATACATATATCTGGAATGGGCAACTAGGTGGTGCAATGGAGAGGGTGCTGGTCCTGGATTCAGAAGGACCCAAGTTCAAATCCAACCTCAGAAACTTACTAGCTGTATAACCCTGGGCAAGTTGCTTAACCTGTCTGCCTCAGTTCCTCATCTGTAAAATGAGCTAGAGAAGGAAATGGCAAACCACTCCAGTATCTTTGCCACAAAAACCCCAAATGGGGCTGTGGAGAGTTGGACGTAACTGATATGACTCAACAGCAATAAAAAATCTGATAAACTTAGCTTTTATTCATGCTAGAGTCTTTTTAAACAAATGTAAATACATGCAAAATAATCCTTACAGTATCCAAAATGCATATAAAGAAGAGGTCTTGAGGGACGGAGTCAAGATGGCAGCTTAGAAACAGGAGAACTCTGAGAGCTCCCCCCAATACCACCTCAAATACCTATAAAATATGACTCTAAACAAATTTTAAAGCTCCAGACTCCACAAAAATGACAGAATAACAAAGCTCCCACTGAAGGCAGCCTGGCAGGTGTTCATTGCAGCCCACTGGAAGCAGAGCCCAGCCCCATGTGGTTTCAGCCCCAGGGCATCCAGGAGAAGCCATGGCTGTAGCCTTCAGGAAAGCAGATCATCAGCAGCTGTGGCGATTTCCAGAATCACCAACCCACAAGAGTCAAGGACAAAGGGAAAAGGTCAGTGGAATTCAGCTAAATTTGGGGGAGATGGTCCAGCCAAACTGCCTCCAGAGCTACTAGCAGTCTGAAGCAGCAGCACTGCAGCTGCCTCCATGTGGCTACCTCAGAAGCTCCCAGCCTGCAGATTGCAGGGGGGCCAAGTGATCATTCAGAGGCTAAGTGCTCTTTCCTTGAGCTGCCTGAATCCAATCACAATCTTGGGTGGTGGTCCTGAGGTGTGTTTTCAGTGAGCCAAAGCTGGTGGGGACTGCAAAAAATGGCAGCTTCCTAATAGCTCTCGCAGCTGTGAAAACCCCAGCAACTTGGGACAGAGCTCTCCCCTCTGAAAGCAGAGTTTTACTACTGAGCCCAAAAGCCAAGTAACTGACTGGCAACATGAGCAGGCAAAGGAAGCAAAGCAAGCCCAGCAATCAAACTCAGATTCCCTTTTTGGAGACAAAAAGGACCAAAGCATGGAACAGGAGGAAGACAACACAGTCAGAACTCCCACAGCAAAAGCTTCCAAGAAAAATGTGAAGTGGATAGAGGCCATAGAGGAGCTTAAAAAGGATTTTAAAAACCAAATAAGAGAAGTGGAGGAAAAATTGGGGAGAGAAATGAGAATGATGCAAGAAAATCATGATAAGAGAGTCAACAACCTGACTCAAGGAAATAATACTTTAAAAAATAGACTAACTTAAATGGCAAAAGAGGCCCCAAAAGCCAATGAGGAGAAGAATGACTTAAAAAGTGAAATTTGCCAGATGGAAAAAGAATCT
>CM053583.1:147065441-147086923 GCA_028627135.1 Pseudochirops cupreus
TTTCATGATTTTCTTGTATCACTCTCATTTTTCTTCCCAATTTTTCCTCTTCTTCTCTTACTTGATTTTCAAAATCCTTTTTGAGCTCCTCCATGGCCTGCAACCAATTCATTTTTTCTTGGAGGTTTTTGATTCAGGAGTTTTGACTTTGTTGTCTTCTTCTGGTTCCTTTGTTTTATCTTCCTTGTCACCAAAGAATGATTCTATGGTCTGATTTCTCTTCTTCTGTTTGCTCATTTTGCCAGCCTTGGCAACTTGACTTTTGAACTCTTTGCCACAGTAGAACTATGCTTCCAGAATGGAAAGTGCTAGGTCCCAAACTTCTGGGGTTTTGCACAGCTGTTGTTAGGTCTTCTTCTAGGCACCTGCCTCAAAACCGTGAGGAGAACTGCCTCTCCACAGCCTCAATAAGCTGCAACATACCAGTGTTCTTCCTCACCCCAGGACCACTACCCAAGACTGTGACCCAGATCCATGCAAGGCAAAGCAAGAAAATCCTGCCTCAGGGCCAGCAAAGAGATTCCTGCAATTGCCCTCTGGTCAGCTGGTTGGTCCCCCCACTATCTGTGGGCCTGGGGTCTGGGAAACAGCCAATTGCTGCAACTGCCACCACCTCCTCTGCCACAGGGGCAGGGGACAGACTATGCTCTTCTCTCACGCAGGTCCAACAGAGTTTCCCAACTAACATTTTACTTTCTCTTTGGCGTTTATGGGTTGAGAAGTCTGGAAACCGCCACAGTTGCCAGTGATTCAGTTTCTTGAGGTCTGCTCCAGCCAGCCTGGGCTGCCGGTCTGTGCCAGCATGACCCATGCAGGACTGCACTCTGCTCCTAGCCAGATGCAATAGACCCTTGCTGTTGGACTGCCAGGCTGCCTTCAGCAGGAAATTTGTTTCATTCTGTCATTTTGTGGGTTCTGTAGCTCCAAAAAAATTTTAGAGTCATTTTTTATGGGTATTGGAGGTGATTGGTGCACAAGCTCAATTAAGTTCCTGCTTTTACTCCACCATCTTGGCTCTGCCCCCTTCTTGGAAGCTTTTGATGCAGGAGTTTTGACTTTGTTGTCTTCTTCTGCTTCTGTGTTTTTATCTTCTTTGTCACCAAAGAAAGATTCTGCAGTCTGATTTCTTTTCTTCTGTTTGTTCATTTTCCCAGCCAATTACTTCACTTTTGAGTTCTTGGCCACAGTTGAACTCTGCTTCCAGAGTGGAGAGTACTCTGTCCTCAATTTCTGGGGTTTTGCGCAGCTGTTGTCAGAGCTACTTCTGGGCACCTGCCTCAGAACTGTGAGCACTCCTCTCCACAGCCAGCACAAGCTCTGCCACACCAGTGCTCTTCCTCACCCCAGGATGACCAACCAAGACTGTGACCCAGATCCAAGCAGGGCAAAGCAAGAGAATCTTGCCTCAGGGCCAACAAAGAGATTCCTGCAATTGCTTTCTGATCAGTCTTAGTTCCCCCACCATCTGTGGGCCTGAAGCTCTGAAAGCAGCAACTGCTGCTGCCTCTGCTGTTGTTGCTTCTGCAGCTGCCACCACCTCCACCTCCCCAGGGGCAGGGGCCAGACTGCACTCTCACCCAAGTCCCACAGAGTTTCCCCACTGACCTTTTACTTTCTCTTTGGTGTTTGTGGGTCGAGATGTTTGGAAACTGCCACAGCTGCCGGTGATTCAGTCTCCTGAGGTCTGCTCCACCCCGGTGTGTTCCACCGGTCTGTGCAGTAGTGGCCTATGCAGGACTGCTTTCTGCTCCCATACCCTTCATTTTTGGCTTGCCAGGCTGTCTTCAGCTGGAGATGTGTTTCATTCTGTTACTTTGTGGGTTCTGCAGTTCCAAAATTGGTTTAGAATCATTTCTTTGCAGGGATTAGAGGTGATTAAGGGGATGAGCTCAAGCAAGTTCCTGCTTTCACTGCATCATGGCTCCACCCCACCCTTATTTAGTCTTTTATGATTGTTCATGCTTACTTTTTTATATTTCTCTTCAAATTTTCAGTGCAACTCTGATCTTTTCATCAGAAATATTTGGATGTCCTATATTTAATTAATGGTCCATTTTTCCTTCATAGGATTATACTCCATTTTGCTGGGTAAATTATTCTTAGTTATAAACCTATTTCCTTTGACTTCTACAATACCATATTCCAAGTTCTCCACTCCTTCGGAATTGTGACTGCTAAATCTTATGTGATCCTGGTGCTTGATGGCTCCTTGGTACTTGAATTCTTCCATTATGTCTGCTTGTAGTCTTTTTTCTTTGACCTAGAAGCTCTTGATTTGGGCTTTCTATGAGTTTTAATTTTGAGATTTCTTTCAAGAGGTAAACTGTGGATTCTTTCTATTTCTACTTCACCCACTGGTTCTAAGAGATCTGGGCAGTGTTTTTTTTTATGATTTCTTGAAATATGATGTCTATATTTGAATGACTTTCAGGCAGTCAAGTAATTTTTAAATTCTGTCTCTGAAACGTTTTCATGTTATTCATTTTTGTAGCTATATATGTAATATACATCCATATGTATATATGTGCATACATATATAAAGGTATAATTTTCAGTCTTTTGACTTTGTTTTAAAATTTCATATTGTTTTATGGTCTATTTGGTCCATTCTGATTCTTAGGGAATATTTTGCTAGTTTGCTACCTCTTGTGCAAAGCTGCTCATTTCTTTTCTTTCTTTTTTTTTTTTTTTTTTTTGCTTTTTGGAGGGGGAAAGGCAGGGCAACTGAGGTTAAGTGACTTGCCCAAGGTCACATAGCTAGTAAGTGTTAAGTGCCTAAGGCTGGATTTGAACTCAGGTCCTCCTAACTCCAAAGCTGGTGCTCTATTTACTGTGCCTCCTACCCACAACAAGCTGCTAATTTCTTTTTCAGTTCTTTCTTTAATAGATCTCATTTCCCCCTCCTTTATACTCACACAATTGACTGAAAGTTGTAGATAATACAAGATCATACTGTGAGTGTTTGATGATTACAAGAAACGATTCAGTTTGGTCGAACAAAACAGACACACGAAGAGTTCCCTTTGATAAGAATGTTTCATGTGAATATGCAAGATCATACAAAGTTTTGATAGATACACAAAAGAAATTTCTTTATCCTATGGTCCTCCGATTTTTAATATCAAGAGAGTCATAAAACAGAGAGTGTTTGCTCTTGTCGTAGATTGTATCTTTTTTTAAATTTTATTTTTATTGATTTGTTTGTTTACTTTTAGTTTACAAGATTCAGTTCCTTGAGTTTTAAATTTTCTCACCTCACCCCCCTCCCCGCCGTCATGGCGGCATGCAATCAAGTATAGGATCTGCAAATACTTTCATATTAGACATTAGTCTGGTTGTAAAGAAGGGTTATAATTGATGGAATGAACAATGGGAAAAAAGAAAAAAAACCAAACATGAGAAAGAGAAGAGGTAGTTTGCTTCAGTCTGCATTTAAACTCTGTTCTTTCTGATTTTTCACTGAATGTAGACATCTCTTTCCATCATGAGTCTTTTGGATTTGTCTTATAACATTGCATTGCTTAGAAGAGTCCAGTCTATCAAAGTTTGTTGTTACACATACATTGTGTCTATAATTGTGTACAAATTTCTCTTGGTTCTTCTCTTCTCACTTAGCATCAGTTGATATAAGCTTCTCCAGGTACATATGAAGTCCATCTGCTTCCCATTTCTTATAGCACGATAGTATTCCATTACATTCATATACCACAACTTGTTTAACCATTCCCCAATTCATGGGCATCTCCTATATTTCCAGTTTTTTGTAACCACAAAGAGAGCTGAAGTAAATATTTTTGTACATATGGGTCTTCCTCCCACTTCTGTGATCTCTTTGGGATACAACTCCAGAAGTGGTATTACTGTGTCAAAAGGGTATGCAATTATTTATAGTCCTTTGGGCATAGTTCCAGATTGCTCTCCAGAATGGGTGAATCAGTTCACAATTCCACCAACAATGCATTAGTGTTCCAATTTTTCCACATCCTCTCCAGCATTTGTCATTTTCCTGTTTTGTTGTCTTACCCAATCTGACTGGTGAGATGAGGTACCTCAGAGTTGTTTTGATTTGTATTTCTAATCAATAGTGATTTAGAGCATTTTTTGTATGCTTATAGATATCTTTAATTTCATAGATTATATCTAATGCAGAGGCCAAATGAATGAAAAAAATTCATTAACCATGCACTGTATTAATTTCAGGGGATACAAATAGTAAGGTTCTTCAGATGTAAATAACATTACATTAATTGCAGGAAGCTTCATAACCTTGAAGAGCTAACTAAATCAGGCTCACAGCCATTCATTTATTCATGCACTTCTATACCAAGCAATTACTAAATACCTACTATGTACTCAGTACTGTGCTAGGAACTAAGGCTACAAAGTCAAAAACAAAATTGTTCCCCTTCTCTCAATTAGACTGCATTCTCTCAACAAAGTTCAATCCAGAAAGATATGTAGGAAAAAAAAGATGGATAAAAAATGCATATTGTGGGCCATCGTGGTACAATGAGAAAAGCACCAATTCAATTTAAAGTGCTGAACTTGAAGGCATGGGACTTGAGTTCAAGTCTCAGTTCTCCCACCTACTGCCTATGTTGCATTGGATCAGTCACAGTTTAAGTAACTCCTGAACTTGGTTTCCTCATATATAAAATTAGGGGGTTGGGTTAGATGACCTCTAAGTCCCTTTTTGTTCTAGACCTATGGTCCTGTAATCTATAGTTCAGTTGGATGGATAGTTTACTGGGTTTTCTATCAGTAAAAATCTCCAGAAAATCAAAACTGTGGGTCACTCAAAAAGTTAATGGAGAGATTTATGGTGGTTTTGATTAAGCTGTTGCATTTAAACTAAAGGTGAATTACACACAAGAAATCACAAAAAGATTTTCATCAAAGATATGTGTGAATGGAAAAGAAGGTTGGCAAATCGTACAACAGTAAAGAGTAACAACAAATAGACAGGGCCCAGTACAGAGACAGGCATACAGGATGTGCTTCATAAATGTTTGCTGAATTGAATTGAGGCCACAAAGCACATTAAATAGCACACCTGGAAAATAAGGTTGGCTTTTGGGGAGGTTTGAGCACTTTGTGCACACACATTAGTTTGAAGACACTGGGAATGAGATAGTCTGTAATGTCTGATCTTTGGATCAGCAACAACACTGGAAATAGTTTGCTCTTTTATCTCCTAGCCTTTCTGCCACGGTTTCTGGGAGGCCTAATCGGCTAGCATTCTACCTCTTTCAGTGAAATGTTGGACAATCATTTGCATATCTGAGTAAATATTGTTAACTCCAAACTCTTGCCTTACAGGTGGAGCAAATTTTGACGAGGGGGTCCCAAAACTCCTTTGTGCTAAGGCAGGTTATGCAAAGGTCTCTCACATCCTTGTGTAGCCTTACATCTTTTTCTCCCTTGACACAGACTCTGGGGCATGAAATAAGAGTAAAAAGCAGGTTCCCTGAGAATGGAAACCACAAAGTGAGCTTGAGTTTAAAAATCAGAAATATCCCTCCTGCCCAGTGACTTGTGTACTTAGCACCTTCAGTCACAGGAGATAGTTCTGTGATTGAACGAATGTTGTTGACAACTAGCAATGCACTGGACCTTGACAGAAGAGACGTAAGTTAGGCTTTGTACCTGCAGAGAAAGAAGTCTTAAGTCTTTAATCAGCAAAAACTCAGGCAAGGACGGAAAATATACTCAAGTGAAGAATAAATAAAATCTATTAAAATATTAAGACACCAGTGTACAGAGGACTCTGAGAATTCTGTCATATTAAATCCTTCACTTTTTGTCTATAGGAAGTGGAGAAAGTATCAAAAGGCATTTGGGGAAGAGTTAATAGGAAGAAAATTGGCCTTGTGATATGTCACAATGAAAGAGATAGGAGTAAAAACATATTTTTGTGTTGTTTTGTGTGGTTCTGGTCACCTGAAATGTGATTCAGGCAGGGAACTCCCATTGTGAGAATTTCCTCTACTCACACCAATTGCTAATACTTCCGCAGCTTAGAATTTTTAAGAGGTTTCTAAGGCAGAGAGAGGTTAAGTGGTCACCCAGCTAGCAGTGTGATAATTGGTAGATCATAGTTTCAGGGGAAGAAGAACCTTAAAGACCATCTAGTTCAGTCTCCCACTTAACAGGTGAGTAGAATGAGACCCAGGAAGGTTACACTGGGAGCGAGATGGGTCAGACAGGACCTGATGTGAGATCTTCCTGACACTAAAGAAGTCTTCTATCCACTACCTGTCAAAGAGAATGTTGTCATTGCTGTTCAGTCGTTTCAGTCATGTCTGACCCTTCATGACCCTGTTTGGGGTTTTCTTGGCACGGATAGTGGAGTGGTTTGTCATTTCCTTCTCCAGCTCATTTTACAAATGAAGAAATTGAGGCAAACAGGGTTAAGCAACTTGCCCAGGGTTACACGTCTAGGGAGTATCTGAGGCTGGATTTGAACTCAGGTCTTCCAGAGAGATTCCACTGAGCCTCCAGCTACCTGTTCAAATATACATTGTCAGAATAAAGACATAAGATATTTGGTACATCAAAATAAATTTGAACAGAAATGTCACCTTTATCCCTTTGATATTAAAGTATACATTGAATAAAAATACAATATAGGTTATTTTAAACTGCAATAATCAAAACACAGTGGGTAGAAAATATCAGGTTTGACATCCCTCTCCCCCACCCATCCAGCATGTAGGCAGCAATAATAGGATTAAATGATGTGCTGACTAATCTCACTTATACTAAACATATTATTTTCAGATTTGACCTAAATGGTCAAGTTACTACTTTATCTCTTGCCATCCAAATCAATTGACTCCCTGCCTTTCCTTATATCCTCTCATTTCTACTTTTTTCACTTTTATCAAGCCAAGTTCCAAACCCAATTAAGCAGACCTGATTCCAAAATCTCTGCTCCTGGAGAAATGCGTCATGCAGGCCATCAAGGTAAATGAATTAAAAAAGCATCTGAGCAGGTATCTGGTGAATGTCACAGTTCATCCTTCCCTAATAAACTATGTTCTCTTGCTCATTCATTTGTCAGTCACAATAACTAAGGATTATTATTTGCTGCCTGTACGTGACACCAGCAATTTGCAAAGTCTGTTGGCCAGAAAATCAGGTTAGAATGACAGAGTGAGAAATTAAGCAGAAGTCTGATGTAATTAGCTACAACAATCAGTGCTCTAATTTCTGATTTATTGTTTCCTGTTTTCCTGCTGTGCTCCACTCCATGCATACTGTATGGGCTTCATATAGGTCAAACAATTGCCTTATCAGTCCTGGCCTAGCAAGAGGTCAGAGTTAACAATATTTATTTAAACATGCAGGATGCTTCCCACTGCAATTAGGAAATAACTATTACTAATAGGTTCTTGGCACTATTTCCTCATTTATACAATTTTGTGAAAACAAAGGGAGAAGAAATAGGATGGAACTCAGTTAGATTTGGGATTTTCTTCATGTGTAGACGTGGATATTGCTTTGCTTTTCCCCTCAGAGGATTTTTCTTGTCAAAAGAGCTGTAATTCTATAATGAGCTGGACAAAGCATCATTGCTAGGACTGCCATTACCCCAGAAATATGGGATACATATGCTTCCTGGTGGGTGGTGAGATTTTATTTTCAAAGCTCTGGCTCTCTTTAATTAGTATACACACTAGCAACAGAAAGCTCCTCTTGGGCCCATTTAGATTTTACTTGTTTGTTATCTTGGGCCCCCAACCCATTAAAAGTGAAACGGATTTTTTTTTTCATTTCTGATTGTGAAGTCCCATTCCTAAGAAATTCTTAAAAGCTATATTTTCAAAGGAAAATTCTAAGCTTTCTACATCCATACTGCTAAAGACATGGAATTTAAGTATAGAAGTACCCTTTTCCATCTTTTTGGGAGGATTATAGTTGGGACCTCTTATTTCATTGGTATATAGGAAATAACCAGAGTGGAAATTTATGTCACTGTTGTGGTTCTGGCATTTGTAACAAGTCTTCAAAAACTACCTGGGCATTATGTCAGAGGCATCATTTGAACCCAGCTTTCTTGCTCTTTTAAGGCTGACCATCCATCCTATTTTATTTTGCAGCCTATATGATGAAAATACAGGTGTAATCCACATTATGTAATAGGTGGAGCATGAAAATGGATCTGCGGTAGCCCTAATGATAGCTTAAATGCAATATGGGTGTTAGCTACTCAAGGAAAGAATAGTTGATGTTAACATAGCACTTTAGGGTTTACAAGATACTTTATTGACATGATACCACATGATTCTCACAACAGTTTAGAGTTTGCAAGAAACTATACATGCATGACATCACATGACCCTCATAACAGTCCTGTAAAGTAGAAGCCACAGGTATTGTGACCCGTATTTTATAGATGAGGAAACTAAGGTTGAAAGAGTCAAAACTGTGTCATAATGATGACTACATCTAAAGGAAATAAAATTAGAACCATATGTAGAGCCCTTTAATGAAAATCTGCATATTTAGAATATACTTCCATAGATCATGAGGAGCCCTTTAAGGTTCTTGAGCTGCATTTTAGAATAGTATCTCAGGCTGGTGTAGATTGGATTGGAGGAAGGAGGTCAGACTAGAAATAGAGAAGTCTCTGAAGAGCAGGGATCTCCAAATAGTCCAGGAGAGAATTAATGAAGAGAGAAATAATGGAAATGGAAGCAGCATTGGAAAAGAGAGGATAGATGAAAAAGACATGGTGGAAAGAGATTCTAGAAGACTTGAGAACAAACTGGATGTGAGGGAAAGCAAAAGAAAAGAACAAATCAAAGATCTGTTCCAAGGTTTGGCCCAATTTTGGAGCAGATCAAAGGTTTAGAGTCTGGATAACTTGGGAAAATTGTAATGTCACTGACAGAGATAGGGAAGTCAGGAGGACTCCATCTGAGAGCAGGAGGTAATAAATAAGTTTGGTTTTGTACATTCTGAGAATATGCCCTGTTTTCTACAACTGGATGAGATAGGTCCAGATTCTTTGCATACCTAAAATGGTAGCAATAATGATTATTTTGGAAGATTCTGAACCTGTAAGAATCTTTTATGGGAAAAAAAATTAACAATTCTTCCCAAATAACTTAGTAAAGACCCTTTCCAAATATGCTACAGAAATCTACAAATTGGTATGGGTATGCTTCCAGGACATCAAGGGTAGCAAACTATCAACCTTCACAGAACAATTATACTAATGCTCATTTCCTTACTCATTGCTGCCGATTTCCAATTCTTTTCTCACCTCGGAGCTGTTTTATCTCACTTGAAATGTTTCTTCCAGTCATCCCTTAATTTCAGTCCTCTCTGCCATCTCCCTAATTAGCCAACTGGTTAATCAACCAGCATTTATTGATGTATTGAGTGCTTTCTATGTTTCAAGCACTGTGCTATACAAAGGAAGACAAAAAATATGCTCTTTACCTCTAAGTAGTTCACATTATAGTGGGGGACACAAATGGGAATAACTATGTATATTTTATATAATATATATGTGTAAGTGTTTACATATACATAGTATTATGTATATGTTTCTTCCATGTACATTATATATATATACACACACAATATTGTATGTGTATATATACATACATTATAAATAATGTGCAAATATAACATGTGTGTATAAACACACAATATTACGTGTGTTCATATGGTGGGGGGAGGACTTGCAGTGGTGGATGGTTGAGGAAGTGGGAGGAAGAACTGGAAAAGGCTTCATGTTCTTGTTCAAGCGCTTATCACTACAGGCCCATTAAAAAAAAACCAACTAACTAATCCTTAGTGTCCTCCCTGCCCCAATCCAAGGTACTTTGTTCTAATCTTCCTAAAATACAACTTTGATCTTGCAACCCTCTGCTCAAAAATCCTAGCATTCAAGAACCTCTGCAATATGACCAGAGACTTCTTCTCTAACTGTATCTCTAAGTACTAACCTTTCTAAAAATTCTATTCCAGACAAATTGTCTGTCTTATAAATATGTCTTATGTTTTCTTCCCCTCATTATTCTTTTGTTCATGCAGTTCCCCCTACCAATAAGGCTTTCCATTTCCTTCCTGCCCAGCAAAATTCTAACTGTGTCAATTCAATTCAACAAATATTTGTTATAGGGCCCAGTCTGTGCATGCTAGTGAGAGAATAATGATGTCAAACTCAATGAGAAATAGTGGTTACTGCATAAGGATCCCTGTAAGGACACACAGTGACTTAGAAAACCACACATTAACATTATTGTGTCTATGTGTTTATATGTATAAAATAATTTATCATATTTTTAAATTTTATTTTGTTAAATACTTCCAAATTACATTTTAATCTGGCTCGGGCAGCACTCCAGAATGTTGGGAAGTAGGAAGGGACATATTTGCCCCCTCTGGTGTAGAGAATACCAAAATCTAAATGAGAAATGGAGATTTCGTGTTACTAGATGACCCTGTAAATGCAGCATTGGACTTCAATTCAGAACAGATCTGAGTTTAAATTCTGCCTTAGATACTATGTAAACTCCTTAAGAAGAGGTTGTTACTGACTGTTAGGCTTTATGAAGGAGACAGCATTTAAGTTAGCCTTCAAAGGATGGGTAGGGATGCTACAATTGGCGGAGGTCAGAGAATGTTCCAATGGAGCAATGGAAAAAAGGCTTATGGTATTGCAGAGAGTATCCCAGTTTAGGTAGATCATAGAATGAATGGAGTAGTATAATGTGAATGAAGGCTAGAAATATTAAGTATTATTTAGGCTGAATGAAGGCTGGAAATACTAGGTAGTGCCAGAATGTGGAGGGACTTGCATGCTAAGCTAAGGATTTAGAACTTTATTCAGTGCGTAATAAGAAGGTAAAGAATTGTCATCATAGGAGAGTGACAAAAAGGAAGATTATTCTGGAGCAGTAATAAAGGATGGATTGGAAGGGATACAGTAGAGGCAGAGACCAGTTAGGAGACTATTTCTCAAATTATTTTTTCTGCATTAATGCCTGCTTTCCCCAACTAGATTGTAAGGTTCTCCTAAGCAGAGACCACGTCTCAAAGTTCTCTGTACCTCCGACAGTCCATAGCACATAATAGGCACTCATTAAATATTCATTGATTTGAAATAACCCTTCATTTCATTAAGATGACAAAACATAAAGTGACTGGGCTAGATAACCTCTTTAGGTTCTTGCCAGCTCACTAATTCTAGGATTCTATAATCAGTCTCCTAGATGTCTGAGACTAAGCACATAAGTGCCTCAGTTCAAAGGAACCCATTATTTGGCAGAGATGTATAATCTAAAGTTTCTGGGAAGAATCTTACAACATGGTTTTGCCTGGCTTGGTTTCTGAATATTTCAAATATCATGTTTAAGTACCTGTCCTGCTAAATTGAACAGGTCACACACCCTTAGGTACATTTCTGTGGGTGAATATTTTGATACAAAAGCAAAGGAGAAATCACATTGGTAGGTTAATGGATCAATTCAATATAGCAAATCTTTTGTGCTATAATTCTGTAAATACTTGAATGATCTGTTACATTTTAATTTAAATTGAAAGATGATAGATAAGGATAAATCCAAGAAAAGCTTTTACAGAGACCAGATTATCTGAATGCCTGGTTTTTAAGAATGAACCTACTTAATACTAACAAAGTAACAGTGAATAAAAAGGCTTGACTACATGTAGGCTGTATAGCAAATGACAAGGTTACTCCAGGCTTATCATCTGTTTGGTGCTTTTAAGGTTTGCAAAATGTTTTTTCATACATTATCTCATTTGAATCCCACTACAGTTCTGTGCTGCAGTGGAAAGAGCCAGAGCCCTACCTATGACGCCTATTCCTTATGTGACCTTAGTCAAGTGACTTTGCTTTCCTAGGCCTTAATTTTCTAATCTGTATAATGAGCAGGTTGGAATGGCTGGCTTTGGAAGTCTCTTCCAGCTCCAGAGCTATGATGCATTTTTCAGATGAGGAAACTGAAGCTCAAATAGGCTTAAATAATTAACCTATGGTCACATATCCAAGCAAGTGTTAGAGGTTGGACTTAAACCTAGTTTTTTTTTTTTGGAGGGGGGAAGGTAGGGCAATTGGGGTTAAGTGACTTGCCCAAGGTCACATGGCTAGTTTTGTTAAGTGTTTGAAGCCAGATTTGAACTCATATCCTCCTGACTCCAGGGCTGGTGCTCTATTCACTGTACCACCTAGCCGCCCCACCCAATTCTTTTTTTATTTAATATTTTTTTTCCAATTACACAGAAAAACAATTTTTAACATTCTTTTTTTTAAATTTTGTTCCTAAATCTCTTCCTCCCTTCTTACTGCCACTCTCCCTAAGATGGCAGGCAATTTGATCTAAGTAAGATATGTACAGTCATGCAAAATATTTTCATATTAGTCATGTTGTGACTAGAGAAAATACAAACAAAAAAAAACTCAGAAAAACTAAAGAAAATTTTTTAAAGAGTTTGCTTTAATCTGCATTCAGACTCATCAGTTCTTTTTCTAGGGATGGGTAACATTTTTCATCCTAAGTCCTTTGGAATTATCTTAGATCATTATATTGCTAAGAATAGCTAACTCATTCATATCAATTGCCATTGTAACAGTGCTATTACTGTGTACAATGTTCTCCTGGTTCTGTTCACTTCATTTTGCATCAATTCATGCAAGCCTTTCCAGGTTTTTCTGAAAATATCTTCTCATCATTTCTTATAGAACAATAGTTATCCATCACAATCATATATGTATTGTGTCTATCAATATATATATATAGAGAGAGATATGTATATTTGTGTATATGTATGCATGTATGTATATGCTGTAAGTTGTTCAGTCATTCCCCAATTGATGGGCATCCCCTCAATTTCCAACTCTTTACCACCACAAAAAGAGCTGCTATAAATATTTTTGTATGTGTTTTCCTTTTTATTTACATATATACATACATACATATATATATGTGTATGTATGTGTGTATGTGTATATTTGGGACACAGACCTCATAACATCAGGGTTGGGTTAAAGGATATGTGCAGTTTTTTTAGCCCTTTGGGCATAGTTCCAAATTGTTCTCCAGAAAGTTGAACTCAGTTCTTGATATTGTGTCTGTCACTTTCCCCACTATATCACCTCGACTCTGATTAATGTTTTAAGCATCATTCAGTTAATGTCAAACTCCAACTTCTGTAACACAAGTCAAAACACTCATTTATTTTTTTCTACATCCCCACTCCCACCACCAGTCAAAGTAGATATCCCCAATTTTTGCTTTCTGGGTCACCCCAAGCATTCACATTAAGGACAAAATGGACTTAATGCTAATATTTCCAGCAGTGGCTAGAGCTTACAGGGTCCTTGTGAAATGCTATAAGTAATCAGCTGCCAGTGCAAAAATAAAAAAATAAAACACAAGAATTTCAACCTGGCTTTTGATTTTATAATTTAATACCAATATTACTGCCCTTATTAGGTTTACTGGCAAATCAGGAGCTCATGGCCAGAGTCCAGCTGTGACCCCAGGGCAAGAACTTTTGCCTCCTGTCACCTTCTGACAGTTTAGGCCATTAATTACCTCAATCAGCTCAAACACAAACTCCACTCTGTCTGCCAGCTGGCAGTCCCCAGCTTCAGCAACTGGCAGCTAGCAAAGATTTAAAACCAGTAAAAAGGGCTGCTATGTAAACAGTTTATTGTATCAGATGCAATGGCCACAGTAGGGTAGACGCACATCAGTAATCAAAGGTAGGCTCCACTCTCGAGGGCCTTGATAAGTTAGCTGAGATGGAAGCCAATGTCATTTTTTTTGTTGTTTATCTATACTTTATCCAGGAGAATGAACCAGTCCAAAGCCAGCTTTGGATTTCCCTTCTAGAGACCTTTTGTCAGTTCAGAGGGGGATCAGCAACAGCTCAGTCTTAAAGAAAAGCAACTTGTATCCAGACCAAAGGGAAAGAGCCTTTGGCCATGGTGTTGATGTTTCAGAAATCACAAAATAGGAGGGGAGGCTTAGAGCTCATTAGTACTCATGGATACCTCAGAGGTATTCCCTGTGCCACTGAGTTGGGACTGACTCCTGAAAGGGAAGCAAGTCTCTTGCCAGGCTCATTTGTAAAACACTTGCTAAGTGCTACAGGCTGGGAAACATTAAGCTTGTTCTATAGTTCCAACAGAAATATTGTGTTAATCTCTCAGTGGTTCTTTGGAAAAGTATTTGCCAGTATGGTCCCCAAACTTTCAAGATGATCCCTGATATTCTATCCATCCCTTAACCATCATCTCTGAGAGCTATCTGAGAACTTGATCATACAGATAGTCAAAAGATAAGACAAAATCAACTCAATGTGCCATGTGGTGACCATTCATAGAACTCAGATCTGAGGGTATCTGGCAGTTAATAGGAGTGAAGCAGAAGGGGAACTTGGATTCAGAGGGTACTGGTTTGAATTCTGGTGCTGTCACTTACTGGTTCCATGGCCTTGGGAAAATGACCTCACCTCTCAAAGTTCCTCTGTGTCTAAAGAAAGAATAAAGTAGAGGCAAGTTAGGTGACTTCTAAGGATCCTTCTAAAACCCAGATTGAGATCTGTGATCTGATAATATTCAATGACTTAACTGGGTTCACATTCTGGTGGAGTCCTAAAAAGCTTTGAGAGAACCAAAAGCAAGTGTAATAATGCCTCAGACAGATGACCAAACTCTTGTCATTCAGAATGAGGAGACCCAAGTGACTAGTTGGACATTTTTATTCATAAAACCAGTTATTACCTTCATGCTTTTTCCCCTCTTAGGTTCTCTCCTGGCATGTCATCATTGCTCAATACTTTGTCATTCATTCATTTGTTCAACATGTAAACATATCAATATAAACTGAAGAGGGAAAAAGAATAAAAAACTAGAGGAATCAGGAAAAGCTTCGAGTAAGAGATGATGCCTGAGTTGAGCCTTAAATGGAAACTAAAGGTTCAGAGAGACAGAGGTTATGAGGGAGGGTATGCCTGGAGTGCATGATAGCCTTTACAAAAATATGGAAGCAAGAGGCTAAGTGCCAAATTCAGTGAACAAGTGGACTACTTTGTCTAGAATGCAGAGGGTATAAAGAGGAGTAATATGAAATGTCTGAAGAGGAAGAAAAGGATGAAATCTCTCTGGAAAGGATGGTTAAGCAGATTTTTGCCTAGAGATAATACAAAAATATTCATCACTCCATTCTTGGACAATAAAAAATTTGTGGAAATTTGATACTTTTGGCCTACCTTCTGGAGAAAGAAAAAGATTATTTCATTGAACTTAGAAACAGGTTGTGTATAAGTGAAGTTCAGTATCTATGTTGCTATCTAATCAGTCACCGAAACCTATCAATTCTTCCTATATAATATATTTCCTTTGAATTCAGCCTTTTGACCCAGTGCTCTCAACCCTGGTATTTGATTCTTTTTGTTTTTGAGGCAATCAAGGTTAAATGATTTGCCCAGGGTCACACAGCTAGTTAGACTGTCTGAGGCCAGATTGGAACTTGGGTCCTCCTGAGTCCAGAACCAGTGTTCTGGCCATTGTGCCACTTAGCTGCCCTCAGTATTTGATTCTTAACAAAGGGCATGGAACTAGTGTTTTGTTCCTCTGGTTTAGGCCAAGGGAGATGGTACATTCCATTTTATTATACTAACAAATATTAAGCATCTACAAAACACTGAGCACTGTTATTGAACCTGGGGAGATCATAAAGATAATTTAAGACAGAGTTCTTATGTTCTCTGGTCTTATAATTAGCATCTAGAACTAATCCAAAGAACCCAATAATCAGGTCTTTCTCCTCCTGTCTTTCTTTTGTGAATTATGGTGCCTTTAGCAAAGACAAGAATGGAATGGGATACTATTTCTAGATGGAATCAAATGTACTACCTCTTAAGGGCGGTGAACTCCCTAGTCCCCCATTAATTCAAACTTAGGCTAGATGAACACTTGTTGGGGGGAAGAGGGAGTTCATGTTTCTGGTAGTTGTTGTATTAGATTCCTCTGACAATCCTTCAAATCCTAATATTCTATGGATGTATTCCTTCCTTTATACCATCACTACCCTAGTTAAGACTCATATTACTTTACTCTTGGCTCTTTTCAATAATGTCTGTGGTTTAAATTTATCACTAATCTATTCTAGACGCTGATGCCAAACCAATATACTTTTTAAAGTAATATCATTCCTCTGCTCAAATCTTTACGTGTTCTTTTTCCTCCCCTGGACAAAACCTTTTAATGGCTCCCGAGTGCCTACGTGATAAAATCCAAACTCTTATGTTAGTGTAATATTCAAGATTATCTGCTGGCTGTTTTTAAGCTGTCTTTCCAATCTTTTCCTAATACACTCTCTTATAGAAAACCCTTTACTCCATTCAGATTGTTCTACATGACTTACATGTAGACTTATCTTTATGCTTTAGACCGTGCTAGTCCTCTCAATCCTACCCATCCTCTAAGCTCCAGTCCTGTTTTCCAGGAAGCCTTCCTAGACCATTTCAGCTCATGGTCTTCCTTCCTTCTGAATAATTCCTGTTAAAGTGATTATCCTACTCTTTTGGCACTTATCATATATCTATTGCCTTATAGCATTAGTCTCTTTAAGTGTATTTTAATACCAAGTGGAATAAATTCATTCAAGACAGGTAATGTGTCTTACATGTCATTATATTCCTCTAGTAAAATACCAAACACATAGTACAGCAAATAAATAAATAATAAATGATGGTGAATACGAATTGTATATGAAAGAAAAATAAAAATTGTGTGAATTAAGAGTTGAAGATGACTGCTTTAGTAGTCAGTACAAGGATCTGTGATCCACACCTGCAGACCCTCTTCCCAGTTGACACAGGTCACTACCCCTCTTAAAATCTAATAGACAAGTAGATAAAACAATTATTACATTTACTATGTGCCAGACACTGGGCTAAGCCCTGGGGATATGACTACAAGCCAAAAAGATAGTTCCTACGCTTAAGGGGCTAATGGAGAAATGGAGAAAAAGACAGAAAACAACATAAAAAAGGGAAATTGGGGGTGGCTAGGTGGTACAGTGAATACAGCACTGGCCCTGAAGTCAGGAGGACCTGAGTTCAAATGAGGCCTCAGACACTTAACACTTAACTAACTGTGTGACCTTGGGCAAGTCACTTAACCCCAACTGCCGCAAAAGTTTTAAAAAAGGGAAATGTAAAGGAGTAGGGAAGGAAACTAAAGAGAAAGGAATATGGAAAGTGAATTGAGGTGGGAGTGAACTAGTCTTCAAGAATTGCTATGGCTGGGGCCGCTAGGTGGACCAGTGAATAGAGCACCAGCCCTGGAGTCAGGAGGACCTGAGTTCAAATATGGCCTCAGCCACTTAACGCACAAAAACAAGCCATGTGACCTTGGGCAAGTAACTTAACCCCAGTTGCCCTACTTCCCCCTCCAAAAAGCAAAGGAAAATTAAAAATTTTTTAAAATAAAATAAAAAAAATAAGAATTGCTGTGACCAAAAAATTCTTCACCATACAGGCAATTTTATATTGAGCTTCACTGAGCTTGTATAGATTAATCATTAGATAATAATGTAATATAAATAAGTGAATGAATGAATGAATGAACAGACAAATAATGATTGCAAATAATTATATAGTGCTTCAGGCTTTGCAATGCACTTTACATATGTGATCTCTTTTGATGATAACACAATAAATCTGTGAGGTAGATATTCCTATTATCTCCATTTTCCAAATTAGTTCACAGAGGGTGAGAAAGATTAAGTGACTTGCTCAAGGGCACACAACAAGGAATCATCTGAGGCAGGATTTGAACTCAAGTCTTCTCATCAAAACACTAACCAGTGGGCAACCTAGCTCCACTCTCAGACAATATATTCATTCCAAACTCAAAGTCTTCCCACCTTGGTAATAACTTCCAGACCTCGTACTCCATTTTTTATAGCATTCAAGACCTCAGGTTCACTTCTACTCTGTGAGGAGGTATTAGAGAAGATTAACATTAAGGTTCATATTTTTCCTATAGAGGTGAAATATTTATATGTCCTCTATGCCTGTCAATAAAGAGTTAGTCTGGACTCCTCAAAAAAGAAAAATACGTGTAGGAACAAAGAAAAAAAGGTCTTATGAGATCAAACCCCATACACTTCAACTTTTACTATAGAAAAAGTGATCCACTTGGTCTTGCTTCCACAAATCAAATTGAATCCTCTGTTGCACTGATTCTAAACAGACAAGTTCAATGAGTGTTATTAAAAGTGAAAGTTCTGATTTTGAATCTCAGCTTTCCTGTGTGACCCTGGATTAAACCTTCTTGGCGTAGTCACTTAATCCAATCAGTGAGGACAGTCACGTCTATCCATCTCACAATGTGGCATTGAAAGCGGAGTCATCATTTCATTGGCATAAGCACTTCTTCCACCAAGGCATGTTGCAATGAATCTACGCCCTTTTGCCTTGTCTGTTTCTTTTCTATATCTTCCCATAAGTTTTTCATAGATCTTCCCAAAATATTTCAGGGTTTCCTTTAGCTTAGAATCTTAGGATTGGAAGGGACCTCTGAGGCTATCACTTAGATCTGTGTCTGACCAAGAAACATTCTCTATAACACCTACACCAAGTGAACATCTAGTCTTTGCTTAGAAACCTTCAGTGAGGAGGATTAGCCCAGAACCCAGCTCCTCCAAATGACCCTCCCATGGCGTAAACTTGAGGCCCCATCACTACCCTGAATGTTTGCCAACTCTTCAATGCCCTTTCTAAAATGTGGCTCCCAGACTGACCCAGTGCTTAAGTTTGGCCTGACCAGGAAAGAGTACAGAGAGTCTATCACCTCACTAATCCTAGATGCTGTTCGACTACATGTAAGAGTTTATCTATATTGAATTTTATCTGCTCCTATTTGACCCAATGTTCAAATCTGCGATGATATTCTTGAATGGAGAGTAGGTCTTCCAATGTGTGGGCTATCCCTTTTAGCTTTGTTTTGGGTCAACCGAAAATCTGATAAACATGCCATCTCTCAGGTGCTTAGCCATTACTTCATAAAGATGTTTTCTTCATAAAGATTCATGAAGCAGATTAAAAATACAAAAATGCCCTTTTTCCTCTTCCATAGAAATATTACCCAAATGGAAGAGAAGAGGGCCAGATTCTAAGAATCACATAGTTTCGAGGTCACATGTAAAAACATTTGTTTAATTGCCAATAAGATAAATAGAATATCTGTGCCCAAGCTAGTAGTATTTTATTATACTTATAGATAATCATTTCTTCGGTCATTATCCATTTGATGGGCATCTCCTTTATTTTCAGTTCTTTGTAAATAGAGATGCTATAATTTTTTTTCTGTAGGTATAGGTCCTTTTGCTCCTTAAAAAAATAAATCAAAACAAAACATCTCTTTGGGTCTAGGCCCAGTAATGTTTTTGATGTGTCAAAGGGTATGCAAATTTTAGTTACTTTTGGGGCGTAGTTCCAAATTGTTTTCCAGAATGATTAAACCAACTTTCCATTCCACCAACAGTGCTTTGGTATACCTGCTTCCACAGGTCCTTCAGCATTTGTCATTTTCCTTCTTTTCTCATCTTTGCCAAACTGATGGGTATGAGTGGTTTTAATTTGCATTTCTCTGAATTATTAGTTATTCAGAGAGTTTTTTACTTGGCTATTGCTTCACACGACTAATTCAAAAAAATTGCTTGTTCATGTCCTTCAACCACTTACCAATCACAGTTGCAGATTACATTGTATACAGAATGCCACTCAAAAGAGAATGGATTAACAATTCGTAAAGGAAAAACAAATGGGGGGAAAATGCCTATTGCTCAGTTTTTCATGGGATTATAGATTTATAGCTGGAAGGGACCCTAAAAATCATCTAGGTCAACCCCCTCAATTAACAGAGGGGAAAACTAAGACCCATAGACTTTCCTAAGGTCACACAATGAGTAAAATTTGAACACAGGTTCTCTGACTCCAATGTCAGCACTCTTTTACACGCAATGATAAATGTTTGTTTTTACTTATTTTTTTCATTGACTGCTATGAAAAAAACCACCCATTATAGAGATCATGTTAGAACCAAGTCATTTTAAATTTAACTTTTTTTAATTTATTGCATATATTTGATAATATTTCTAACTTGCCCAGAATTCATAAATACTACAACTTTAAGCTCTTCAGGAAATAAATAGGAGCTATAGCACCATCCAGGATGGTTGGCAAGAGTTGCCTGTCTGGTTAAAAGAGATTTTGGCTCCTTCTATTCCAATGATCTTTTGTCCAGATGGCAATGAGGGAATTTCCATTGCAGTTGTGTATAAGATATTTTTTTATCATTTCCATGAAGTCATATATGGGTGTGGGTGGGTGTGCATGCATAGGGAACACTATCTTGAAAATTCTTGCAAAGAGGCTAGTCTGTGTGGCCATTTATAGAGCCTTTTATTTAGCCTTTTCTTTGGGGTATAATCAAATACACTTAGTTATTGGGCAATGGAACTCTATAAATAAATCCTTTTTATCTTTTTTTGTTTTTTATGCTTCTAAATTCTTTTACTGGTGACAGCGCAGTACCTCAAACACAGTAGGTGCTTAATAAATGCTTATTGATTTGACTTGATTTATGGAACACTAAGTATGTTAAGTAATTGTTTGGTGCCTTTTTCACAAAAATGGCCATTAGTCTGATTAATGTCTCAAGAAGAATAAAGTTGCTGATTCTTAATCTTTCTGCTTGTCTTCAAAGAAAAGTGTTAGGAGAATAAATGGCAAATATTGTAATCATTAAAGGATATATACTCAGGATAGGACTTCTAGGAAGCTATAAGGCACAGGTTAAAAGAGATAAAAAGAGAGTTCTAATTGTAAACTTCAGGACATGATTGTACTCCTAGGAAATATTTATTAGCAGGAGGGAAGCCCTGCATTTGAAATGTATTTTTCTTTTTTAGTACTACATGTTATAAAACAATATTGATAGTTTGGTTTAGAAAAACATGGTTTATTGCACCTTGAATCATTCTTCCATAAAGTCTTTTTTCTTTTCTTTTTTTTCCTCCCCCCCCCCCCACATTTTAATATAGGTATAACAATGAATGATTCCTTCACTTAACCCCAATTGCCCCTCCCCCCCCCAAAAAAACTCTGATCAACACAATGACAAACTGTGATTTCAGAGGACCAGTGATGAGGAATGATAAAGAGGTGATGAACTTGAAATGCAGAAGATGGTTATTTTTTTGGATGGGGCCAATTCAGGAACTTGTTTTGCTTTAGTATCCATATTTGTTTCAGAGATTTTCTTTTTTTTTTCTCCCAGTTGAGTACTGGTTAGGTGGGAAGAGAGAAAATAGATTTTTCGTTAAGTAAAAAAAATTAATGAGAATGTTAAAATGCCATCTACAAACAGAAACATCTAAAAAGTTTATATATGAGGACTCCCTTTTCCCTTCAGACTTTTC
>CM053583.1:147087423-147137447 GCA_028627135.1 Pseudochirops cupreus
ACTTGTTTTGGACTTAATTTGTCTTTTTGTGGAAGTCTGGTCCCCTAGCAAAATCATGAAATTAGGAACTGTTCATGCTCTGATCCCTACTCCCCAGTATTTGACTGTTTCTCTCTATAGGAAACTCTTCCTGATCTTCCTTCTCCTCCCAACCTTAATCTAATGCTCTTTCAACCTCTTTCCATTAAATTGAGGAAGGTTAGCCCTCAAGCCAGAAGGATCAAATTTATTTCAATATAACAGATGTAGTAGAAAGTAAAAAGACCTAAATCAGAAGACATTGACTCTTAGGTGGAGTTCAAGAGACCTGGTCAGCTATTAAGTGAATGAACTACAACCAAAGGCTAAAGTTGAATCTTTCTTAAAAGACTCTCAGAAATAGAAAAGGAAACTAAAGGGGTGGCTAGGTGAATGTGAGTGAATAGAGCACTGGCCCTGGAGTCAGAAGGACCTGAGTTCAAATTTGGCCTCAGACATTTTACACAAAAAACTAGCCATGTGACCTTGGACAAGTCACTTAATCCCAATTGCCCTCCAAAAAAAAAAGCAACAAAAAAAAAAAGGAAAGGAAACTAATTTCCATCCCTTATCTAATAAAAGTATGTCCAATAAAAGATACCATGCAAAAAGCTAAGTAATATGCTACTTTGATAGTAAATATTACTCAAAATTATGAACATTGAGTAAAATTCTTTAGCAGAAGAATAAGACTGCAAGAAAAAAAAACACATATTATGACACCTAGTGGCAATAAAAAAAAGAAGACAAATCATCTTGTCTAGCACATATTATCCTTTTCTTTCTTTCATTTTTTTTGAAGGGGGCTATCAAATCAGCTCATTGATACATGGCAGTAAAATCTCAATTCACACTACTTACGTTTAAAGAAATATATGCATATGTATGTATATATACATACATACATATATGTGTGTACACATACATGATATAGTAGCTGTATCTGTGTATATATGACTGTGCAAATATGCATATATAAAACAGGAGAAGTAAATATAGTGTATATGTGGGTAAAAATATATACATATACTTTTGTCCATGTATGCACATATATATGTAGATGTACTAACTGAATTTTTTTATCTTTAACAGATCTTTTCAAAAGAATAGTAGAGTAGAAAGAGCCAGGTTGGTGAAATTCTGTTCCTGCCTCATACTAAATCAGTGACTTTGGGGCAAACCACTGAATCTTCCCTAGGGCTCAATTTCCTTATCTGCAAAAAAAAAAATAGAGGATTAGACTGGCTGATAATATAGCCCTTCAATTGTAGGACAAAGAAATCCCTCAGATCTTCCCCAGTCTCAAAATTCGAGGATTCTGAGTCACCGCAAGAGGAGAGTCAATGCCAAGAACTTGCTTATCTGTTCCTATCCTTTTTGCAAAGCTCAGACAACTCCCTATGGGCCAAATTCTTGATTAGATAATGATCCCATAGCAGAGGAATTAAACCCTGGTCATACTCCCCTGTGCAGCCCAAAACAGATTAAAATGTAACTGGGAAATAATCAACCAAATTGAATAAAAATACAATAGAACATGGAAAAAGTTAATATATGGTTTTCTCAATCATCCTGCAACTGCAGGGAACTTTATGTACAGTTTAGTGGCCCCTCGAGCTTGATGCTACAGGCCTACCGTATTTCAATCCTACTTTGTCTAAATAAGAATGACTTCACTTTGTTATTATGTGAGTACTAGCATTATTGTTGTTTAGACTTATATACCAAGGATATTTTTAAATGATTTGTCCTAGTTTTTAACTGTTAAAACCTGGTATTATGAATTGAGTCCAGCAGCAGAATGCCTCACACGTTTTACTCAATGCTCTGACGTTTCCAGTACCAATAGTCACCTGGTTAATCTGAATTCTGAAGGGCTGTGATAGTCAGTAGCTAAAATGAAGGATTAAAAGCTCAAAGTCTGAACATAGTAGAGGATAGAGAACAGAACATGGAGTCAGTAAGACCTGGATTCAAGACACTGTCTGGATGACCATGACAAGTTACTTAGCTCTCTGTCTTCCGTTTCCTCATCCGCAAAGTGAAGGGATCAAACGAAATAATCTCTAAAATCTCTTCCAGTTTCAATCTATAATCCTATAGAAGTTGTTTAACATGGTAGAAAAAAGGCTACAAGCACTCATTGAGTGTCTACTAGTACCAGACACACATGTTAAGCACTTTACAAACATTATCTCATTTGATCTTCACAGCATCCCTGAAAGGTAGGTGCTATTATTATCCCCACTTTACAGTTGAGCAAATTGAGGCAGACAAAAGTTAAGTGATTTATCCAGGGTTACACAGCTAGTCAACTGGATTTGAACTGAGGTCTTCTTGATGCCAGATTAAGCACACTATCCACTCAGTCACCTGGGAGTGGTAAAAAGCATATTCTGGAAAGAGTCACAGCTACAATTTTTCAATCTTATTTCCATTCCTATGGGAAAAAAAGAATAAAACAAATTCCTCCTGTACCTATCATTCAACAGCAGGAAGGACTTTGTACAGTTCTGCTTCACTAAAATCCAGTTCACCCTTGTGATGTCATTGGTCCTCTTTGAGAATGATGAAAAATAACAACAAGTAATTAAGTGTACACATACATAAATATACAACATACCAAATACAGTACAGAAGGTCTAAAGTGCCATGTGAGGTCAGAGAGCGGAAGAATCATTTCCTGCCCTGGAAAACCACCACAGGTGACATTGTTAAGGCTGGTGACATTTCATTTAAACTTTTGGGCAGCAAGCAAGAATATGAAGGAATGTCACACTCCACCTGACCCCCAAAAATGCTAACGAAAAACAAAAGAATTTCACTTTAGATGCAAAATGAAATTGAATTTTGCATCAAGAATATGTCTCATGCACTGTTGGGGTAAGAGTTCACTGGCTACACAAGGAAAAAAATCAGAACAGTGAATAACATTAAGTGAGAAAAGGGCATAATCTTATATCTCTTATTTAAAATTATCCTTTTGACATTGAGAAATTCTATGAAAGCCATTTACCCCCACCCTCCTTTTACTCTCATTTTGTGGCCTAAAGAGAACAGTACACTAGGATCTGGATATGGACAGCCAATCTCAGAAGTATGCATTCTAGACCTAGATTTTAGAAATAATCCATTTCAACCTCCTCATTGTAATAGAGGAGGAATATGCAAATCAAAATCTAGAGTAATTAAAAGTCAAGTTAATGATGAATATTATTATCTTCCAATTAGGCATTGCCTAGAGTGTAAAATCAGAAGTACAAATGAACAGAGAAACCACTTTCAGGCTGTGAGTTTATATTTAAAGCTACTTCCTGAGAACTGCTCTCTTGGTAAAGAGGATTGTACTAGTATAAACATGGAATGCCTTTAATTCAGGAAGTGGATGAAACTGTTTCTCCCTCCGTATGGTTGCTGTGGCAATGGGAAATTATGACAGCATCATGCCAAGGTGGGGAGGGGCTTTGTGTTAAACAAATCTGTAAAGCACTAGCTGCCTCATATTCTCATTGAAAGGCTGCAGCAGATTGATACCTTGATTTACCTTTGGGAATCCAGCATATTGAGGGACCTGCCTTGGATTCTCTTGACATTTTGAGGCAACCAAAGGGACATTTGCACTGTCTCCCCTTCCTTCTCACTATATGCCCATATTATCTTCTTGTTAATCATATATTCCTTTGATCTTCTCCTGCTGTTGTTTAAAGGACTGCTAGCTAGGGTGCAGCTGGTAAGAACCCTTGAATGCCACTGAAGGAATAAAGGAAGGATCCTCTGCTGTCAAGTCTAAGTACCATGTGGTTGAAAGTAAGTGACTAATGACTTCCTTCCATGAAGAGTGGGATAGAGGAAATTAATATAAGATCATTGGGAATTAAATGACAGAGAAGAAAAACGTGAGCATGCAGAGAGCATATAGAAACAAATGCCAAGATGAGAACTGGGTCAACATGAGTGGAGCAGCCAAGATTGAAATAGACTATAAAGGAAGAAGCAGGCCAGAAGCAACCAGTAAGGGCACAACCAATAAAAGAGGATTGCACAAAGCTGGACAATCCTGAAGAAGGAAGTTTTCTGTACCAATATGTGCCTCTTCATGGCTTCCTTGATACAAAGTTGGTTCTGTGATAGTCACTTGCCTCTCCCTACCAATCCTTCACCCCAGCCTTACAGCCTAAAGGGAGCAACCCACTGGGACCTGGGTATGAACTGTCAATCCCAAGTAGGATAGGATGGGAACTACTGGGATTTAAACCAATCAAATCCCAGTAGAGGAAACACTTTCTACCAATCCAGATTACCATTCTCTCTACAATCTGTAGTCACAGGGCAGTGGTATCAAACTCAAATATAAATGGCCACTAATTCATACATGGATCCCTTTTGGGGCAAATGTTAACCTTTGTTTTTAAATGCTTTATTATTTAAAGTTTATTGTACTTTTGTTTAATTTGTTAATATTTCCCGCTTACATTTTAATCTGATTCTGAATGTACTGGCAAGTGTTCTTCAGGCCCTAGGGCAATGCTAGGTCAAGTAACTTACTCAGGGTCACACAGTTAGCTTGGTTCAGCAGCAGGATGTAAGCTGAAACCCGGAGGCCAGTTCTCTGTCTGTTGTTCCACGTTTTCCATACAGTCCTCTAAACAGAGGATTTGAAGCTGAAAGGAATTGGTGAAATCATCAAATCTAAACCTTCCCTGAGTAGATGAGACCCAAGAAAGTCCTACAGCTTGTCAATAGTAGACTCAGAACACAAACTCAATTGTTCTGACTGAGGTTCAATTCTCTTTTTACTACAAAAGGCTAACTTTAGCATTTTGCTCTGTAAAAAAACAAAACAAAACATATGTGTGCATGTGTGTGTGTGTGTGTGTATATATATATATATATAAATATATATACATATATGCACACACATATATACATATATGCACACATATATCTATATCTTTGGTCATGTCCTTCAATATACCTTAGATCTTCCCAAGTAGGCTTTGAACTCCTTGAGGACAAGGGTTACATTTTGTTTTGTTTTTTTATCTTTTCTTCTCTCTCCTATCAGTCCTTTATACAATTCTCTATATTCAGGAGATATTCATTCATCTATGAGAATCCTGTTTGTAGAGAAATCTTAATTTTATTTTCATCATTCAGATGCATTTGTTTCCTCAGCCTGGAAAAAAAAATGGAAACAGTTAAAATAAATACACACAGTGAGGAGGGAAAGGCAATATCACTACTAAATGTGGTTATAATGAATAATTCTCAGATAGCTGAAGAGCCACCTCTTCTTAGAGGCCTTTTTTAGTGCCCTGTAGTGCCAATGCAATATTCACAGCACTGACAGCAACTATGAATATTCTGGCATAGTTCTCAACTGCAAAATATAACAGACTCTCCATATAGAAGACAGAAGCAAAACATTTATTCAGACACCAGAAAGCCAAATCCCAACACCAGGAAACTGAATCCATCATAGCAACAAAGAAATCAATACACCATAACACAGCAGGAAGTCACACCATCCTTTAACCTTCCCACAAACCAACACTCACAAGTCCAGTAGTCTGCTTGCCTGCCATCGTCTCTCTCCCACCATCTAGCTGCTCTGACTCCCAGCTTCCTGTGGACTCTGCTCTACCCTTCATCCTCCCACCACAGGCTCCATGTGATTATATTTGGCTTATTAGGGCAGCAGGGAAGATCTTCAAATTCCCTTGGGTTTATTAAGGGGCAGGGAAGATCTTCAAATTACCATTATTACTACATCCCCCTACCTGCTAATGCCTTTCCTCTAAAGCTAACTTCCTTCTGATCTTCATTTATCATTTTATTCTGATTTTTAAACATTGGCTCCCACATTAGTATGTAAACTCCTTGAGTCAAGGGATTATTTTTGGTCTTGCATTTTCTTTATTCCTCAGCACTTAACATAATGCCTGCACAGAGTAAGTGCTTAGTATTATTAAGTAATTGCGTGATCATAGAAATTGAATTTTTGTATTAATTACCATAACAATGTTAATAAGAATACAAATAGTTAAACATAAAAGAAAAGATTTTACCATGTTTCCTTTAACCATTTAACCCTTTTAACCCTTTGCATCTGGGATCCTTCCTTTTGGATAAATTAGTGTCTTCAAAGGTATGAATATATGCTAAAGGTCTTATAAAAAGGTTTTTAGATTCTTCTTACAAAAATAAGTGAAGGAAGCATGAAATGGGCCTTGGCACAAGACTGTACACATATGTACACATATATTGAAAGGGAGAAAGGCAAAAATGTGTCATTTTCACCTTTAAGTTATATTCTAGTACTCCAATAGCATTTCTTGTAATGATGTAAAATCATTACTTGTCCTTATGTGGACCTATTCCTACGCTGGCTCATCCATAGGTTCACCTCAGGAAGCCCATTCAACATGATTGCAGCCTACCTTACATTCTTTTGACGTTAAGACTACCCATGGTGCTGTCCATCCATCCCTTCCCCACATGACCACATCATTGTTTTTCTTTTTTTTTTTTAATTTTTTTCCTTTATTTCTTTTTTTAATTTTTTTCTTTTTTTTCTTTTTCACATCATCTTTTTTCAATCATATACTTCTTTGATGACATTTTTATGCTACTTACTCAGTGTACTTTCTTTTTTGTAAAGCATGGCAGCTTGCTCATGCCTACCGTATGCTTCACCTTTGCCATTTGGATAATCCTCAACTTCGGTTGATCAGAGACTGCCATGTTCTATGAATCATGGACATACAATATCACCAGAAGACTACTGGTATTAACGAGATTGTCTTATGCTTCTCAGAGGAACCTGGAGTCGCTAAAAGAACTTTACCGTTAAAATGGTAAAGACAAATAATTTTGAAAGACACACACACACACACACACACACACACACACACACATATACACACACACACACACATATACACACATAGTTTTTAATATAGACAATGCATCCATGTTTGTTTTGCTTGAATGCATATAAAGGGATTTTTTTTCCTCATGGGAGGAGATAAAAGAGAGGGGGAAAAAGAATTTTTTGTTAATTTTTGAAAATTAATTTAACAACTTTACAATCTTACAAAAGCTATCCAGCCTAAAATTTATATTTCTATTAATCTCTACCACTGGAAATACTTAAAAACAGAATGGGAAAACTTCTATATTTAATGGTTTGAATCTAGAGATGGAGAGCTGCTTTTTCTCAAAGTTGTTTCATCCAGTAAAGGAAGATTAATTCTGATATCCATTCCACAACCTTCTATGTCAAGATACACTAAGAGTCAGAAAATTGTAAGGCCTGTAAGGTCTCCAGAGATCAGTTCTTCCCATTTATATTGTAGTAATCATCATGTGTATTTTTTTCTTGGCTCCACTTACTTCAGTCTGCATCAGATCATGTAAATCTTTATATACTTCTCTGTAGTCATCATATTCATCATTTCTAAATAATTCAATTATGTGATCTTGTGAACCTTTGCAGGCAACCTCAGCTTCCTCATCTGTAAAGAGCAGATAATAATTCTTTCTCCCTCATGGATTATTGTGAGGATTAAATGAGATAAGATTTGTAAAGCACTTTCCAAATCTTATAGAATTATGTAAATTTTAGCAATTATCAATGTTCTTTGTGTTTAGCTATGTATTGGACTTTGTGAATATAGCACTGATTCTTGAGAGATGTCATGGTATTATTTTGGTAGATTTTAAGATATTTTATTTGCCATTTTGACCCTAGAACTCACTTATTTGTGAATGGGTTTTACTGGTATGGATTTTGGTATTTGGTTTGGACTATGGGTTTCTTGTAAGTGACCCTGAACTTTGTAAAACTGTATAAACCATGGTCCAAGACTCCATGCTGTGGATTTATAAGGACTAGATTCAGACTTGGAGGTAAACCCAAATCACTTTCTCTTTAGACCATATTGTCCCCATCCAGAGTAGTCTTTGGGAAATCTCAGAATATAGCTTTTATCCAGCTGTCCACATATGTGGGAGTTGCATATATAAGAATATGCCCTATTAGTAAAGTAAAACTAAGGCCCCAAAGATAGATAGATAGATAGATAGATAGATAATCGATAGATAGATACATACATACATAGATACATGCATAGATACATAGATACATGCATGCATAGATACATACATGCATGCATGCATAGATACATACATAGATACATAAACAGACAGACAGAGCATTTTAAGTGATTACAATGTAGTAGGCATTGTTCTGAGTTCTGGGAATAAAAGAAGAAGAATCCCTAGTCTCAAGGAGCTTATACTCTAATGAGGGAAAACAACATACAAATGGTAACTAGAAAATAGGGTAACTAAGAAAAGAATGGCATATTTGTAGAGGCAAAATAAAAATGTCCAGAGAGTCAGGAGATGAGCTGGCAGAGAAACAAGCATGGATTGTCTGGGCATTTCCTTAAAAAGTGGGTCTGGGCAGGAATTCACTTCTTAAAAGAGGTGGCATTTCTAGGGTAACTAGGCCAACAGGACAGAGAAAAAGTCTAGAGAATTGGAAGCTAAGCCAGGGCAGAAAGGAATAGTTTAGGCATCTTCAACATTATGAAAATGGTTTTTACTCTCATTATAATGATAGCCAAAGATAGATCAGGAATTATACTTAACTGTAGAAGCACTGGTCTGTAGTCTGACCCAGGTTCCTCATTCTAGGGTTTAAAATGTAAAATGATGAACATACAAAATTTCATCATTTTCCCTACCTGCGACTCTAGGAAAATCTCCAAATATATATATCCCATGTCTCATTAGGATTCTTATCTTTTTCCCAACTTTATGTATCCCAAAAGAAAAAAATTACATTTTAGTTCAGGATACATTTATTACATAAAAATAGATTTTAAAAGATACTTTGGAATTTAAAACATAGTTTAGCTATAATTTAATTTGAGTTCAAAAGTAACTTTTAATTCAAGGAGGCTATACTCTTTACAGAAAAATTGGCTGACATTACTCCCAGGGACAGTAGTCACCATTGTTAAGAGCTGTGTTCATAATTTCACTGCTCCCAAAGAAACCAACCCTCTGAGCTTAGTATGATTTGAAATATAGTATGCCCTTCCCTGCTCCCAGTTTTAAACATCTGCAATCAGGCAAGCCTAAATGCTTTTGTTTGGGAAGTTCTCCATATGCCCCACAAAGTCTCAGGAAAAAAGGAAAGGAATTATCTCATGAATATAAATTCCCACAGTCCAGGCTCCCATACACTGTAAACATGACATACCTGCCATTTCTCAGACAGTTTTCCATACAAGCAGATATGGCATTGCCCTTGCTTGAAATTTCCATCCTACCTTCTATAACCAGGGATCTCAAGAAAAGGAGAAGAAAGAGGGATTAGGAGAGAGAGGGGGAGAGAGAGAGAATGCAAAAGGATCCCAGTCCATGCAATAACCCAATCATTTATAAATTCATGGGGGAAGAGGGGAATTGTTGTTGTTCCTGTCAAAACTCCATTTCCTGTTTTCAGAGTGCACAGCAGTGGGTAAAAACCAAAGGAATATGAAGAAAAAGTTTTGCCTGAAGGGGTTGCACTCCTCCCCTCAACTAATGTTTTTTTCAGTCCCTGCAAAATGACATGAGATATATTTGAATAGCTACACTTACACATGATGAAAAGTATCAAAATCAATTTATTATAATTATCCTAATATCACATGCAATCATCCCATGGTACTATTTACATAACATACAATTGCATGCAATGAATTTAGTACAATACAAAACCTCACTTGATAGTGCAGCTTCAGTGACTAAATGTCTAAATTACGTACAGAACACATCACATACACATAGAACAGCAGTACATCCATACTCTCAGCATAAAGAGTAAACATAAAATAGCCAATAAAAAGGTATAGCTAATAGGTGAACCATAAATACATATGTACTATAAGTCCTTAAGAAAATGACATATATAAGAAAAATTACAACACAGAAAACATGTAATATTAGTTGACACATGAATTAATATATGCTAACATAGCTAAAGTCTAGATTCCATGTACAAGTATTATTGTCTGTCAACATGTATAACATGTATTAGAAGTATTTCCTACTTCATCTGCAACATCATAAGTTAGTTGCGTTACAGGTTGGGTGATTCTAGTCCTTCTGTAACAGACTGACCTTGCTGTACTTATATCTGGTTAATGCTCAAGTTGATTGTTAGCTGACTACTGGCCTAAATTCCCTAAACCTGAGCTAGTAGAGGGACTAGGCTGGATATCAACATCCTAAGGATTATTTCTGTACCCCAGGAGTCTCCACAGTTGAAGCACTAGACAGGAAAGGGATGACCTCTGGCTTCAGGCCTCCTACCCCTCTGGTCCAAAGCCCCCTCCTAATCCAAGGCAGAAGTAGCCAGTGAGAGTATACAATATCATCTTCATTCAAATCAGTATTTTCTGATTTATTGTCAAGCTTACTCACTCTACAACTTGTAATTGATTGTGAACTCTCTTCAGAGTTCACTTAATTCACTATCAATTATTTCCTCTTGATCACTGCTGAGAATAACTAACTCCCCTATGAATAACTGGTAGATGCAATTAATTATCTTTATTGGGACCTCACTGCTTTCTGAGGTTATTTTGTAAATAAAAAGGCTGTCCAGTCTCTTCATTACTTGGTATGACATGCTCTTCCATAGAATGGCTCTCTTGTGTATTACCCAAACATGCATGGTTTCACAAAAAGAATCTGGAACTCAACAATGGATTTGAGCATCATTCTCTCACTTCTTTCTATCAGATCTCTTCTAAACTCAGGGCTAAAAGAGCAAAAATTTTCTCAATCTCTCATTTAAGAGATGTACTAGCTTTGAATTATTATGTTCTATCTTCTGAAATGTCAAAGTTCAAATGAGAAGACATGTGCATCTTTCACTCAAACATTAGCAAGTGAATTGTAAAGCCTGTAGCATCACTCCTGGTAGCACTTTACACACACATTAGAACAGTTACATATAGACTCTGCTGAGATTTCTACTCAGGTCATCAAGTTCCTAGCATGTTCAGTAACAGTCAATTAAAATGTTTAGGTTGTGCATTTGAGATTCTGTACCATTACTCATATATCAGGCAAAAGACAGCCTTAATTCCACCCAACAAAATGTGTGGAAAACATAAAGGTTTTACAGTGCCCTAGCACCTGCCTAGCACAATGCCTGGCACATAGTTGGTACTTAATAAATGTGTGTCAAATTGAAATAAATTTAAATCACCCATTTAAAAAAATCTGTCTCATCACCCTCCTCCTCTAGTGAGTCCCATCTTTCTCTATAGTAAAGTTCTCCAGACCTATAGCACCACCCTGTGGTTTGGACTCCCCTTGGAATGAAAATTAATTTGGGGTTCCTAGGGAGGCAATACCCCAACATTCCAATATGTCCCACTTGTCCCTATACAAGCATTCAGCATTATATTATCACCCTGTGGTTTGTACTCTCCTAAAAGGAAACAACCTTTGTGTTTCTAGAAAGGCAGTCACACATTCATCTCCAGAATCCATGTGTGGCAACTATTCTAAGGAGCTTGAAATTCACCTGGAAGAAAACAAACTTGGGATTGCTAAAGAGGAAATCTCATTTCTAATTAGTCTTAAGATCTCCCAATAATTCATGGAAACAGCAAAAGACAAAGTCCAGGTCTTTTGCTCACCTGGGTCATGACTTTTAGTCCCTTGCTATTCTTATAGCTCTGGGGCCAATCTTCTTTTTTTTCTAAAAACCTAATTTTTGCCCAGGAACAAACACTACTCTTCTCTCTATACACCTCAATTCTGGAATTCTCAAACTTGGTTTCCTTAGCAAGGCGACCCAAAGACTAGTGCTAACCAAGAAAGTCCCCTTTTGTCGCTAAAATGCTAAATTCCAGTCTCACATTGCCAGTCTCCCGCCCCTACCACCACCTCCTCTATGCAGGACTTTGGGCTTTAGGAACTCTCAATACTTGTCCAGAAATAAAGGATTTAGTTATTCAGCTCCTACCATTTAGAGCACAGAGTTTTCTTCTCCACAGTTGCCATTTCTCAAGGGAGAAGTTATGGCAACTATCTCTCCAAAACTAGGAACCACAAACTTTCTCTTTCCAAATTGCTCCCATATGCTTCTTCCCCAAGGCCACCATTCTCCATTCCTAGAGGCAGTTGGAGACACCTCTCCACCCTAGGACTTAATTCAGCTTTTAGTTTGGCGGAGTCCCTTTCTGTCCTTCGAAGGGGAAAAAAAAAGAGAAAAAGCTAAGTCTGGAATTGAAACCTCCCTTTTACAGACAAACACAAAGGGATGGATGGCTTCTATTCACAAATCTCTAGCCAGTCAAATCAACCTCATTCAGTGAGAGAATGGCCCAGGACATGGCCTAATATCCAATAGATTTCTCCCAGTCTTCCAAATGAAGTTGTCAGTGGGCTTGCCTGCAGCTTCCAAAGGAAAATACAATCCGTCCCAAACAAAGAATCACCACCCTGTGAGCTCATCTACTTAATCAGGAAGCTTAGCATCCCCTGATCAATGCTCTAAGAAAGGAAAAAATGAAAAATGAGAGATAGGAATTCCGTCCCACATTGGATGTGGAGGTGGGGGAGCTCAGCTTTGTAGATGCAACAAGGAATAAGGAAATTGAATTTGGGTGACATCAGTGCCAGAAAGAAATTCTTCCCACAGTTGCCAAAATAGTCTTCCTAAAGTATAGCTCAGATCGTGTCACTCCCTTAATCAGGAAGCTTCAGTTGGTCCCTATTTCCCCTTAGATAAAATATAAATTCCTCTCAATTCAGCTTTTAAAGGTCTGTGCAATCTGGGCCAGCCAACCTTTTCCTGATATATTTTATAGTACTGCCCATTCACACAATGTAGTGCAGCCCACTCACTATTCCTAGTACATTCCATCTCCTTTGTATTTTTTGTTCTAGAAATGCATTCCCTTTTAAATTCCAACTCATAGAATCCCTAAATTCCTTAAAGGCTCAATTCAACTACCACCTCTTAAATCAAGATTTCCCTAATCTCCTAATTAATTAATATTCCCTCTCTCTCCTCAGATTATCTTTTATTTACTTATCTTTCTTGAAGTCAAGTACCATCTTTAATTTCTATGTCTCTTGTGCAGAGAGGAAGTGCTCTGCAATGGATAGAGGACCACCTAGAAGACAGGAATACCTAGGTTCAAATACTTTCTCTGCCACATACTAGCTGTGTGACCATGGTTACATCACTTATCCTCTCAGTGTCTCAGATAACTTCCTAAGATTATAAATCACAGATAAGTTTTCTATAGCAATGGTGGGAGTGGTCAGTTAGTCATTCAAAAAGCATTTATTAGGCACCTTCTGAATTCTAGGCTAAGTAAACTAGCTAAATAAACTCTGAGCATAGAAAAGAAGTAAAAGACAACCTCTGCCTTCAAGGAGCTCACTGTCTAATGGGGGAACAAACACATATGTATGAGCAAGCTATATACAGGATAAAGAGAAAATAAAGAGGAAAGGCACTAGAATTAAGAGGCACTTGGAAAAGTTTCTTGTAAATGTGATTTGGGATCTAAAGGGAGTCAGGGAAGTCAGAAGGTAGAGATGAGGAAGGAGAACATTTCAGGCATGAGAGACACAGCCAGGGAACATTCCTGGAATGGAGAATCTTGTTTGTGGAACAGCCAGGAGGCCAGCACCACTGGATCAAATGAAGAATGAGGTGTAGGGAAGAAGGGGTAGGAAGACTAGAAATTTGGGAAGAGAAAGGAACTTTTTTCATGAAATGCTTTGAATGCCAAAGAGAGATAGTGAATTTGATCCTAAGGCTGATAGGGAGTCAATGGAGTCTATTGAGTTGGGGAGTGACATAATCAGACCTGCACTCTAGGAAAATCATGACAGCTGAATGTAGGAGAAGCAAGGAGAAAATTGAGACAGGCAGACCCACCAGTAGTCTTTTGCAATAGTTCAAGCTTGAGATGATGAAGGTCTACACCAGAGAGATAACAGTGTCAAAGTAGAGAAGTGGATGTATCCAAGAGATGCTGCAAAAGTAAAATGAATAAGCCTTTGCAATCAATTGGATATGGGGAGTGAGAGATAACGTCCAAGATGACTCCTAGGTTTGAAGCTTGAGAGGATGGTGTTGCCCTCTACAATTATAGGGATGGTAGAGGAGGGAAGGTTTAGGGAGAAATATGTGAGTTCAGTTTGGGGTTTCCCCAAATCGGTTAAATCAAAGATCAAAAGCCACAAAAACATAACAAATGGCCGAAGTCTTTCGTGGTTCCTTGCAAATAGTAAGTGCTTAATAAAAGTTCATGAATTGAATTGAACTAAACATTTGAATTGAATTGGGACTATGATCATATGCATCAACTGCCTCTGTACAGTTCAATGGAATACCAAAATAGGAGGAAAGATATTCCAAGGTCCTCTAATAATTTGATTCTACATTGTTTAAATAGGTTTTTTTTCTAAAAATAGGAAATTGTAAGACTTTGTTTTATGCAATAAAATCAAACCTTATAATATCTGTTTTTCTTTAAAAAAAATTAATACAATCACAAATTTAGAGCTGGAAGGTCCTTTAGAGATTATTCTTATTTTACAGATGAGAAAACTGGATCTCATAGAGGAAAGGTGACTTGTCCAATGCCCCACAAGGAATAAGAAGCAGGAGGAGACTGATAATTAAAAATCATTTTAATAAACAACAATTTACTTATTCTTGATGGGAGAAGAGAACATGACTTACCTGTATCCCTTCCTACAGCTAGGACAATGATCTGTACCTTATAGGTACCCAATCATTCTTTGTTATTGTTGTTAAAATAGCCCCAAACCACTTACTGAAATTAGGTTATAGCTCTACTACTGACGAATAATCAGCCAGCTCAGTCAAACATCAAGTCAACAAGCATTTATTATGTGCCTGCTGTGTACTAGGTATTGTGCTAAGCCTGGGGATACAAAGAAAGGCAAAAATCAGTCCCTGCCCTCGAGGTGCTTATAGTCTAGGAAGGGAGACAGTATGCAAACAACTATGTACAAACAAGCTGCATACAGCACAAATTAGAGATAATGAATAGAGAGAAGGCACTAGCCTGGTTTAAAAAAAAAATAGTCAGATCTCAGGTAGAAGAAACAATTAGACACAACAGGCTTTTTTTTTTTCACTTTGCCACAGGCTCTATATTGAATGTCCCAAAACTTAACCCTCATCCAAAATAAAAATTTAAACTAATTCAAATAGTGTTTCTGCTAGGCATATTTTAATCATTGAAAATAAAATTTATTTTAGAATTTCCTTATTAATAATTTTTTTTCTATTCAGGACTTTTAATAAGCAATTTGTTAGTATTTTTCATCATTATTAGCTACCAGCAACAAAAAAAAATCTAGGTTTTTTAATATTGAATACTTTTGAGCCTTGGGTTACATTTCCATTATACAGTTAATTACAAAAGAAAATTCAGGCTACTGAAACAACTCCCAAAAGCTCTTTGTGTAGCTAAATGATATGAAAACACAGAATTCAAAATAACCAGATGTGTTCAGGAGAGCAACGGCACAAAGAGATGCTTCAATTCTGCCTTCAAAGTTTTTAAAGTGCTGAAAACCAGATACAAGACAGGGTAAACTGAGGTTTGCAGATTATAAGCACAGAAGCATTGCAAATTTAACATGGGATGAATCTTTGGATATATTGGTTAGTTTGGCTGAACTATTTTCCCCTCATTTTAAATTATTTATTAAAAAGAGATGGCTATCTGAGAGAGGGAGAAGGAAGTATACGTAGAGAAACATAGGTAATACAAAAATCAAAATATACACATAGCCACTTTTTAAAAATTTCACGTTGTATTTATTTGGTACTTTTCAGAGCCCCCAAAAGAACACTTGATTTGATGTTTTTTTTCATTTACCTAACACCACGTCCCTTTTTTTGTAAATAGTATTTTATTTTTTCCAATTGCATGTAAAGATAGTTTTCAATGTTCATTTTTGTAAAATTTTGAGTTCCAAATTTTTCTCTCTACCTTCCTCTCCTCTCCCCTCCCCAAGATGGCAAGGAATCTGATATAGGTTATATATGTGCAATCATCTTAAATGCATTTCCACATTAGTCATGTTGTGAAAGAAGAATCAGAACAAAAGAGAAAAACCACGAGAAAGGGGGGAGGAGGAAATGAAAATAGTATGTTTCAATCTGCACTCAGATTCCATAGTTCTTTCTCTGAATTGGATGACGTTTTCTGTCATGAGTCTTTTGGAATTGTCTTGGATCATTGTATTGCTGAGAAGAGCTAAATCTCTCATAATTGATCATCATACAATGTTGCTGTTACTACACACACAATTTTTTCAAAGTCTTGTTCTCCAAGGAGATTTTCCTATACTTTCAGCTGTAGAGAGGAAAAAGAAAAAAAGATTAGGAGGATGGGGTACTAGAGACTTACCTCCACAGGTAATATATTACATAATATATTCAATCAGCATCAAGTGGTATAAATGAAATCTTAAAAATAGTACATTATTTCCGATTCTCTTGAGTGTATGTTTAAAAAAATATTCACAGATCCCATTGTGACTGTTATTTTAGAATTTTTAAGTTAAAGTTGGAGAAGAGAAGCAGCCTGTATCTTTAAAGCCTTGGAATGGTGTAAATTATTACAGTGGTTTCACATTTTCATGGGATCAAGGCAACAACAGTAAGCTCATAAAACAGATACCACTAATTATGCAGAGGAGAAGTCATAAAGTCACTGGTAGGAGCATGTTTTATATTCATGAACACATCATTAAAATTTTAAGACATGCTATCAAATTCTACATTTTAATACTATACCCAACAGCATTAAACCCAACCAACAAGAAAATCGGATTGTTTAATGATCCTCTTTGTCATACTGGTTTTATATGTCTGCAGTTGAAGCACATGTGGACTTTCCCCTTACTGAATAGGTTTGTTTTTTTATCACTGGATAATTAAAAATCATTTTCATCCTAAATATTTAACAAAGTTCAAAAAAATCTGAAATACTCAAATGATATTTATCTCCCAATTCATCAAGTCACACAAACTATGAATAATTCCTGGGCTGTGTGTGTATGCACATGTGTATATATATGTATGTATATATGTATGTGCATTTTAATAACAATCTGTGTTTTGTTTGTATTTCTACATTGAAAAAATATGGTGAGTCATGAGTGCTGAAAAGAGCCAAGTCAAAATTCAATATCTTCAAAGCCCAATTGAAACTGGGACATTAATGTGGAATCTAGTTTTCAGATTGGCCAATTGAGCATTAAATAACTTTATTTAAAGGGAATTGACAAATAAAAATGGAACACAAGCACATTCATTCACCAAAGGGTGATAAATATTAAATAAATAAACATGAATAAATAAAAACATTCGTTCACATCTAAAGAATGATGGAGTTTTGGCTGTATCAGAACCAGCAAATTTTGGTAAGATTTGCACAGCTTCAAGTCTACATGAATGTGTGTGTGTGTGTGTGTGTGTGTGTGTGTGTGTGTTATAGCCTAAACTACTTTTTAGGGAGATCTTTTTTTTCTTGAGCATCTTGTGTATAATTTTAAAGAGTTTCATCCTAGTCATCTGCATTCCACATTTTAAAGCACATTTTGCAGCTTGAGAAAACATACAACCTTGGGTATTTTATAGGAATTTTACATGCTGATTATCTACAGACTTACTCCCATATTCTGTAAAGGAGAATGCAGTGGTAACAAAGTCAAAGATGAGAGCAAAAAGGGAGATTAACCGAAGATGATAAGCTTAAAAGCAGTAAATTATTATGCCTGAAAAACAAGCTGGTGGGATAGAGGGAAGCATAAAAATTGAAGACGCTTAAATGATGCAAACCAGTTCTCTACCTATAAAATGACCAGTTCACAAGACAAGCTTAACTATTCCTATTATTTCAACTGGAATTAAAACAATGGCTGATATTTATGTAGTGTGTGCTGCAATAACATGCTGCTTGACATTCATGATTTCACTTGACTATTGCAACAACCCTGATGTGTGATATGATGCCCATTCTACAAATGAGTACAGCCCACACCACAATTCCTCTAAACTGAGGTTCGGACTGGCTTGCCCAGAACACAGAGCCATGCAAGGATGAATTATAATGCTTTAACTTCATCATCCCCTCTACCAGAGTCTTTGGTTAACATTATCCTTTAGTATTCTAGAACTTTTATAGATCTGAGATTTCAGGGGTATGTGCATATTCACCATTATACACATTTGACCCTTTTTAAAAACGTATTATCATGTACTTCTCACTGATTCTTTTACATTATGGTGGATCTTCCACCAAAGAAATGGTGTAAATGGAATAGTGAACATTATTGATTTGAATTTTAAATTCACCAAAGCAGAATGGCTATTGCTAAACTGCTTCAAAAAGTGTAACAAATACTCAAATGGTCTAAGATATTCTGAACATTTACTGCACAATCAGAAGCTTCAAGCACAATGATGTAGAAATGAACCCTGAATTATCCTGAAGAAGGGAAGAGAAAACACACCTCCCTCTCTTATTGGTAGAAACAGGAGACTATGAATTTTCACATTATCCAGTTAGAGCAGTAAAACTTGGGGGTCACCTAGTCCAACCCCATTATTTTATAGATTTGGAAACTGAGGCCCAGAGACTGGAAGTGATTTGCCCAAGGTCACACAGGCATTAATTGGCAGAACTGGGGAATGTCAACCCATTCTGCCTGCAGAACCAGTGCTAGTTTCCCCTAGTTTCCCAAGTTTGAGAATTCTAGAATAGAGAGAGATGAGATATCCCTAGGCAGGACAAGTTTGCACACTACCTTTCATTTAATATGCTGTTAGACTTGGTTGATGTGTCAATTAGTTTTTTTTCTGAACTGCCTTTTTATTCTTTCTTTTTTTTCTGTGTTATAGAAGATAGCTCTCTCAGGAAGGAAGAAAAAAGGAATATATTGGAAACAAAGGTGATATGAAAGTAAAAGATACATATAAAATTTTAACAAATAATTTTTTAAAGGAAGAAAATGGTAAGTTAATTCTACATAGTTGCGTCAAAGAATATACGGGCTGATGAAAATGTCCTAAAGTCTAGGATAACTGTGACCTATCTTGGAAATAAATATTTACTTTTATAACTCAAGGCAAATATGAATTTACAGAATCTCACAGTTGTGTACATCATGGTGTAATTTTTAAAGCCCCCTAAATTGTATATTCTCAAAACCTTTGTGTGAAATCCTTGAATGTGCAGCCTCCAGGGAAGAGGAAAACAACTCGGTTTTACTGGAGACTTTGGGGCATCATAAACATCTTCCTCTGCTTTCTTCTTTTTTTCCTTTCTCCATTATCAAAGAATCATCCTCCTAGACTGTAGACAAAAAAGAAAGAGATTGATATTTTGAGGTTATCACAAGATTTTCCTTTCTAGTTATACTTGGTAAATCGCCTCAGTAAATGAAATGGGGGTTTTTTTTCCCTGGGTTTTCCGAAGACAACCTCACAAAACTACAATTTTTTAAACTCCCCAGTAGGGCCTAGCCAAAACCTGACCAGTGAGGCAAATACATTAGATGGGAAGAAAATATGACTCTTCATTTGCATCCTTTAATTTAATGATCCACATAAGCGTTTGGTTAACCAGAGCCAAAGCCAAATGCTTTTTCTCTGCTTAGTGCAGCTGCTGGGAGAAAGAAGGCTGATTTGATTTTCCTGCAGGGTACAAGCTCCATCGCTGCCCTCATGATGAATAAATAATGCCATGATGCAGGAGAGCGGTGGACCTTGCCCCTTCTTGTGAAAAGGGCTGCATCTGCTTATTCTCAGACACGCAGGATCCTAAAAGAATAAGACATCAGAGGCCTGGGAAGAAGAAGGCCTTCTCAGACATACAAAGCATGTGCTCCTGTATCCACCTTAACCGGCTTGGAGAAAAGAGCTTTTGGCACCAAGTTATCCTTCAGGGAAAGAGTGATAACGATCACTAACGACATCCTAGGGGCTCCTGCCTCACTCACTTCAAAGGCTTTCTCTCTTAATCAACATTAAATCATCATTTTGCCTGGGCTATAGAGACAGCTGTACACAATCTATTTGTTTTAAAACAGATTAAGGCTGGGTTTCTCTGCCAGCACACAAACTTCATAATGTTGCATGTGCCTCAACATTCGTAACTTGGCGCAACTTTTTTTTTTTAATTTGGCTTCCCCATCCAGGGCTCCATCTTGGGTCAGAGACTACATCTACGTATGCCAAATGAAGTGTACAATTTAGGCAATTATTCAACAAGCAACAACAACCATAGACATACAAACACACTTCGCTTTAGCTTCAGTAATCTAGCTATACCGTGTCTCAAACAAAATAGTCACTTAATAAATGTTTGTTGAGTTTCGTTGAATTAAATTGTGTTTTTCAGACTTTCAAAAAACAGGATATTAATTCTCTACCTTAGTGAGGATACAACTTCATCAAGCCTTACAGTTCCATGATATTGTCTCATAACAGAAAATGATAAACTTTTTCTCCATTCCTAAGATCAATTGTGACAAGCAGCCTAAGACTTTGAGGTTTGTTTGGATTTGTAACACTGGTGACCCAAATCCTATTTATCAACTGGTGTTCCTGGTCAACCTAGGAGGACTACAAAGACATTTTATTACCCAATTAAAGTACAAGTTGATAAAGAGATAACTGCTGAATAATTAGTCCAGAGCTCTAGATTTCAGGATGGGCTTTACCCTCATAATTTGCACAAGAGAATACAAGTGAGTAAATAAATGGATGATGAATGAAAAAGCACTTATTAACCAAATGACACATGCAAAATATTGAGCTAAGTGCTGAAGGTACAAAGAGAAGGATAACATAGCACACGCTTGTCCTTAAGGGACTCATTATCTAATGAGGGAGAAAACATCCATTATAAAATAATTTCAAATTACCTTACCCAATGATCATTGCTTCAAATTTCATCCAAATATAAAGAATACCTGTTGTATTTGAATAAATAATTGAATAATAAATAAATTTGAATAATTGTAAATTGAATTTGGGTTGTTATCAATTAGAAATTGTGATGTAGATTGAGTACTTACATTAGATAGTTAGTGTGCAGTCATGGATAGAAAACTGACCTTAAAATCAGGAAATCTTCTAACGTATCCTGGTCTTGTTACTCTGGGCAAGTCATAACCTCTCACTGCTCTCAACAAGTTTTTAAGATTGTAAATGGTAGAGAAGTTTCCATTCAGTGTTAGTAGAGGGTTTTCCCAGAACTTGTAGTTCCCCATACGGATGAGATCCCAAACGTAGGCCCTAGCACTTTCAATATCGTGTTTAATTGATTTTGTATTTTACATGATTCTTAATGGTGTATTGTGAATTAATACCCATAATGTGCTGGTTGTTGAATGGAGTGTGACATACATAGAAATTCACAGCCTGGAAATTTTCAAGAATGAATTAGACAACTATCTAATTGAAATTCCTACCAGGAAGCAAAGGGATATCCCTTTACAGTTTGGTAGAGCTAGAATTTCTATCTAAATTTCTTTATTATTTTGCCTTAATGGTAGAAATTTAGACGATATTAAAGGAATATAATAAGGAGCTGGACTAGATAATCTCCAAGATTTTTTCCACCTCTAACATTTTTTGATTTTATGAATATGGTTAGAATAGTGCTTTGCATACAATTGGCACTAAATAACTTATTGTTAAATTGAATTTAACTGAGTTGAATCTTCTTAGAAACATATCATAGGTAACTCTTCTTGACATATCTGAAAAAAATTATTTATGAAATTAGAATGTGATTTAAAAACATTTTTATTAAAATAAAATTATGTGATTTTTATTAAAATTATTTGTGCTAAATGTTGGCAAGAATTATTATGTGCTCATTATAGAGAGAGATGTTCAAATGCATTTTATAGATATAAGGTGAAGGTGAGGGAAAGGAAGTATAAATTAGAGGAGAAAATAAAGGCCTCATGATTGGTGGATGTTTTATCTACCTTCTCCTTACCTGCAGAAAGGGTCCCAGTGCACTATAAACGGACTACACCACTGAACCATATGTGTCTCTGTTGGGTTGCCCAGCAGCTGGAAAAATTCCACGTTAAAAAAAGTGAAGAAATATCCCATAAGGGAATCATTGGAGTCTCCTCACAGCACCTTATCACCCTCTGTGCCATAAGGAAAGTCAAAAGGAAATTCTTGCTCCTGTCCATATGATTCTCCATGATACCTGGTTTCATGGGGAACTAAGAAACTTTTTTCTCTTTAAGTGTAATAAATCTCAACCATCTAGCCCAGAGGATATGTGAACAAAAAAACAGAATTCTTCTATGGACCCTTCCTACTTTCTCTCCCACTCCAGCCTATACTTTTCCCTTCTGTCCCCTGGGCCCTCCATAATCATAACTTCACATTAAAGTAACTCAGTGGCAGATCATACAGTCTATATACGTTTGTCACTAACATGGGAAAGATCACCAAAATATGGCAGGCACCTCTTACCATGAGCTGCTCAGGTACAATCCTCCTGTCTAACCTGATCAAGTAGAAATAGAAGTCTAAAAGAACCCAGAACTGTTAGTAACAATTATCAGAAGAGGGCAGGAGTTTACTCTGTAGGTTGACCGATATGATGGCTGTATGAGTCTCTCTTCAAAATTCCTGGAAATTCACCAAAGTCCCAAATAATGCAAAGGGAAACATTTGATTGTTCTAGTCCACCAACCAGCATCAGTGTTTGTTAAATGTAAAGCCCATCTAATTAATCATCCTGAGAGGTTTTATAGCTAATAGTTTATCCTCAAGTTCAAGGCTTCATATCACTGGAGGGATTTTCTTTTCCACCAGAATGAAATATCTGGGGTTCAAGACCCAGAGAAAAATGTATCTGAGCAATTTATGATGTCTTCTCAGAAATGAAAGAAGAATTTTCTTTTATATCATTGTTTTTCAAATGCTGGCTCTTTTCCATCTTTTTTCTCCTAGATATTAGAAACATCACTTTTGTAAATATGAAGTCTATTCCTTATTTATGGTCTACCTTCTTGTCTCTCCTCACACTTTCAATCATCTTTTCTGTAACTGTAATCTTCATTTTATAGGAACAAAGTTTATGTATGTTTAAAATTTTGTTCTTGGAAGATGTGGAACTGAAGTGTCAAATTGCCTAGACAATTGAATGAAAAATTGTTTCAAAGCCTTTGATCACCTTTGTGCCCTCAATTATGCCCTCAATTAAGTTCAGTAACTTTGAAATCTATGATGAGAAAATTACTACTGGAGGATGTACTGAGAAGAACCCAAGAAATAGCCCTAGAAGAGAAAAGACAAAACATTCATGTACACATGCGCGTGAATGCACATACACACATATACACACATATACATATACCAGTATCTCATAACATGAAGGAAGAATGTAAATTCCTGCAGCTTTCATACTTAGCACAGTGCCTTGCACATGGCTGATGGTTAATAAATGTTTGTCAAATTAGATTAGGTTGATATTAGAGTTGGATAAACTCACTCACACAAAATGAAAGTCTTATGTTCTTTAATGAGCAGAGCTGAAGTTAGCAAGTCAAGTCAAGAAACATTTATTAGTGGCTACTAGATTACTAGGACAGATTCTGTACTAAGTGTTGGGAATACAAGTACAAGCAAAAGAAAAGAAGAAAGAAAGAAACCCTGTCTTCAAGAGTTTACATTCTAGTAGGGGAAGAAAACACATAAAAGGGAGTTGAAAAAGCATGGGAGGAAGAGAGGGTATCCTAATTAAGACATGGTGGCAAGTCCATTGGAGGACTGTATGGGAAGAGTGAAAACTTCTCAGGCAGCTTGGGATTCTTAACTTCCCTCTTCCTCCTCCATTGCTGCTGTCCATCAGCAGCACTTTCATTTTCCTTTGTCTGTTTTCCTGCCTCAGTGGGCCCCTACTCCCAGCCAGTGGGAGTCAGGGACAGCCCAGGCTCACTCCTCCTGTCTTGCTTTGGGACCTTCCTCCCCTTTTCTTGCTGTCCCATTTGGGGAAGAATTTGGCAAAGTCTGTCTCTCAACCAACGAGAGAGGAGACAGTCGGAAAGGGGGCTTGCCTGCATTAGGGTATAAATTCTTGCACTGACTTTTGTAACACACCTCTCCTCCATGATGAGTCATGGGGAAGACCACCCTCTTCTCCCAGGGAAGAGAATAAACTCCTGTTCTTATCCTAAGAGATCTCCATGTTTATTATTTTTTTTTATTAAATTAAGGATGAGGGTTATTTTTCATCCCAAACAGGACTGAGGAGTAATGTCTAGAGAAACTGAAGGATAACTGACCTGGACACTATCTCAAAATGGAGGGTCTAAGAGGAGAAAACAGTCATGCACTGATGAGAGCAGATGGCCATAGAGGTACTATCTCCACTTTGAATCCTCTGCCCTGCCTGGTTTCAACATCTTGGAACAAGATGCCAAGATACCCTTGGTTTCATAGTCTCTTTCTCTTTCCTGCTTCCTTTTGTGTGTTGTCTGTAGATTATAAGCTCTTAGAGGTCAAAGTGACAAAAAATGAATTTCTTTTTTATTAATTGTATCCTTACCACAGTACCTGGCACATTGTAGGTGCTTTAAAATGTTTATTAGATTGGAGGAGGAAAATTAATCTTTCAAAGTGAGAAAGTAGAAAAAAAAAGGGAGCAGGAAAAGGAAAAGTTAGAGGTAATAATAAGTATCCAAAATATACGGTAGCCAGAAGTCTTCATCTCCTATTGGTCAACCTCAGAATTACAGCATCATAACTCTAGAGGTACCTCAGAAACCATCTAGTCCAACCTGCAGCTCTCCAAATCTTAGCTAGGAGAGTTCTTGAACAGCAAACCTATGCTGCAAACCGATACCCAAGTTCTTTGAAGTTTGGTTGGATCTACCAGAACTTGAACTCTTCTGGACTAATATTTAAGGATCCAAAATCAGCTCCACACAACAGTGAAACACTGGAGAAAGATTTCATTAAAAGATCCAAATACATGTTGGTCAGGGTGGAGGTGGAAGATGTGGAACATAATGGAAAAAGACAACATGAAGATATTTAAATGGCACATTTTGAAAAGATGGTTATTGGATAATCTTTTATTGTTCTGTTGAAATATTTAATGTCTGGTCCTTTAGCCACAGGGTCAAATTAATCTTAGGCGAGGTTGTAGTCAGCCAAATTTGTCTTTTGTGACCTACCTCCCATTTCTTTCTTCTCTAATGTCCTTTGGTTATTCTAGCATCCAGAACATTCCTGGTACCCATTAGTTGTCCATGACTTTCCAATGCCGTGTTGTTCCTTAACCCATACTAGCCTCATCTGGGGCTATTTCACAATTTGAGACCATCTCTTGACCCTCTTTCCTGCTATCAAAATTTATCTACTTGAAACTCTTATTTTGGGGGGAGTTAGTCTCATCTTATTTGGGAATGATCTTATCAACTTCATATTAACAGATAATTTTAATGTGCAAGTATTCTAGGATATATTTATATTTTAACACAGACCTTAATCAGTGATTATTTCAAGTGGATCACTAGTGTTGCTATTTTAAGCAAGAGCAGGTCATCAGATTACAGAATAAGGGAGAGAGAAATGCCTGAAAGAATCACATTGAGACCCCCTGAGAGTCCACGAAACAGTCAATCAGCTATTCTATTTATATCTAAGATTAGCTGGGCTACATTTTGAAAATTGATGTAATTAATGTACTGCTTCTGGTTTGTTCCTTATGTATCTTCCCATGTGTTTCACTGAATTCACCAAAAATCACAGACATAAGTCTTGCTACTATGCCCACTCAAGAAACCTGTAGCATGGGCTGTCCAACACTGGGATAGGCTGCTTTACCGTGTGGGGATTTTCCTTCTTTCATGAAGTCAATGAGTCAATAAACATTTATTAAATACCTACTGTATGCGAGGTGTTGTGTTAAGCACCGGAGATAGAAACGAGAAAGAAGAACAGTCTGTGTCTTCAAGGTACTTATAGTCTAATAGAAATAGCTGAAAGAGGAAGAAGAATGTACGCCTCATAGAGGCATGATGGATAAATCAAAGAGGTCCATAAGGAGTACAGCCGGGGGAAGTGAGATAACTGTCTTTGGGCCACTCCTCAATTGGAAATTTAAGTGTTCATGGCTCCATCATCCCATCAGAGAGGTAGAGGATAATGAATCTGAGAGTATACAAAAGGAGAGTCTGAATTTACACTTAGTCAGTGGTTTACATCCCATTAAAATAAAACTCCTTAAAGGTGAGAATGGTTCTTAGAAGCACAGATTTAGAACTGAAAGGATCTTAGAGGCCATTGAGCACAACTGCTCCATTTCTTTTTTTTTTTCAAGTTGAGAATTTTTTATTAATTTATTTTAAACTTAAACACACTATAAGAAAAGAAAAAGAAACAGTATAAACTTAAATATTGAAACAAATACAAAATAAGAAAAGAAAACAAAAGCATTGCCACATGCACAGCAGAACATCAGAGGAATCAAAAAATACGGCAATAAATTTCCATTTCAAAAAAACTTTACATAATAAATCCAACTGCTTCATTTTCACAAATGAAGAAACTAAGGCCCAGAGAAGGTAAATGATTTGCCCAGAGTTACATAGCTAGAAAGTATCTGGAGGATTCGAACTCAAGTCTTCCCAATTCCAAGTAAAGCATTCTATCCACTATAATCCCTACCTAGTTGCCTAAATTTTTCACATTGTCTTTGTATCCTTGGCATCTATCTCAGCACCTTGTGCAAAGCAAGAACTTTACAAACCTAGATTACAACAGATTGAATTGGATTGGATTAGATAATCGAAGATAGGATTCATGTTTCAAGCAGTGAATGGGCTAGATGACCTCTGAAATCCTTTCCAAGGCTTCAGATTCATAGAGCAGTTTTCTTTTGGGGGCCACTGGTAGTACCATACATAGAGAGCTGAGCCTAGAGTCAGGAGGACCTGTGTTCAAATGCAGCCTCAGATATTTACTATGTGGGCGGCCCCAGGCAAACCACTTAACATCTGCCTGCTTAACTGTACAATGGGGATCATAGCAGCACCTAGTTCACATGGTTGTTGTGAAGAAATAATATTTGTAGAGTACCTAGCATAGTATCAAGCACTTAGTAGGTCCCTAATAAATGCTTGTTTCCTTCCTTCTTTTCAACATGCAAATCCTCTCTCTTTGTATTTAGATCTTGAAGAAGAGATGATCTAAGGGCCATGGTGAGCCATTATTTCCATCTCCATTCTAAAGATCAAATTTTTACTATTTTTCAAATGAAGCATAAAGTGGTCAAAGAAAAGGAAGAGATTTATGTGATTCTAAGAAAACTCTTTAAAAAATGGAGAGCATAGAATTATAATACCAGAAACTACCTTGGAGATCATGTGGTCTATAACCTCACATCAGCAGAGAAAGAAACTGAGGACTAATGAGCTTAAGTGAATTTCCCAAGCTCACATACCTCATTAGTGGGATACTGGGGACTACAGTTTCTGATTCTTTTGACCCAATGTTTGTTCCACACCTATTTCATATTTCTTGGTTAAATGCAAGATGTTTAATTTTGGGGTGACTTTTTAAAAACCAAGACTCTCTAGGCTTTTAAAAAATGAATAAATAAGTAGTGTTGTATCTTTATTCCACATCTGGAAACTGCAAACAAAATGTCATTAGATTATTTTTTTTAAAGCAACACAGACTGCCTAAATATGCAAAGTGAAATGGAGCATTAAAGTTGTTATCTGAATACTTCAAGGACCAGAAAAATCTCTTCACATTCTCCTGAATTCTCTAGGAAATAACAAGTAGTGTTTTAGCCTGAATTACATGAATAATTGGCTTGATTTTCCAATTCATTGTGCATGTGTAGATATAGTCTGAGTGAGAAAATGATATCTATTATAAAGAGACCTCAAAAGGCTGAATGATCAGGGTCAAAAAATGGAAAACAAAGCCAAATGTTTATTCAAAATCAAACCCAGAAGTTCTTTTGATATTCACGAAAAGAATGATCAATTTGAATGTCTTTTCACCTTCTGGTTCGAGACAGAACTGTAACTAGAAATGCTGAAATGCTTTAGGGAAAGCAGTAAAACAAAAACAAGCTTTCTTGTAAGACTTCCAGATGAAAGGGTTTGGGATAAGCATTTAATCATGTGGATGCTGGTTCAGGCCAAGCTGAACCTCAAAGCTTCACCTATCTTTTGATATTTAGAGTTCCCAGTGAAATGTGAATTTCAGTGCAACTATGGCAGGGAATGGAATAGGAAATAATTTGTATAAGGAAAATAAATCCTCATGCTAAACATTTGATGATGGCCTTTCCCTACAGTGACAGTATAGTTAGTAGTGCTGAAAAATGCAGCATCAATGTTTTTTGGATGTGGTCTTATTCTGTTTTTGTAGCCTCCTGTTCTTATTCCTTTGAGATCTGTCCAATTTTCGTTCAAATCTTGAACTTGTGGGGCTGTTAATTTTCCTGACTGCCTTAAAAATCATCCTACTCTTATTTCATAGAATTAAAATGGAGAGAATGGCTGTTTTTGGGAAAATGGCAAACTGTAGTAGGGGAAGGGAAGAGAAGTTGGAGTATGTGGGGTGGGAAACAGGGATGATAGGTCCCTGTAATGAAGTGCCCAACGATCACCACACCTGTGAAAATGACAGAAATGAACCAAAAAAGAAACTACTTGTAAATTATCTGACCACCAGAGACATGACACTTTCCCAAATAGTGTTAACCTTGGCTAAGACTTTGTAAATGCTCTAATTTAATGCCCTTCATTTTGTGGACTAAGAAACTAAAACCCAGAAAGGAATAAGGAATTGCGTGAGTTTAGAACATCAAGACAGAACCAAAATTTGAACCCAGATCTTCAGATTGCCCAGTCCAATGTTTTGTTAGATGCATGAGGTCATAAATTTGGAGCCACATGGGACCTTAGAGGCCATTGATTTCTAGCCCTCCACTCTACATCTTGGGAAAATTGAGTTGTTAAATGCTTTCCTTCTGGCACATTTGATCTTGGTAAAGCCAGTTAAGGCAGGAAGCCAAACACGGTAATGTCAACTCGAAATGAGTATTTTGAATGAAAAGAGAAAACAAAAGTCTTGGTACAGTTTGTAATTAAAGACTTCGGGACATCCCATGAAGTCTAGAAAAGTAAGATAGTATACCATAAAGGAAAGACTGTAAAGGGGCCTGGGTTCAAATCTTGCCACTGTAACTATTATTGAGGGCATGATGCAGTTCAATATGCAATGGAATATAACTGGATTTATAGTCAGAAAACAAGGTGGAATTCAAAACACACCTTAGACATTTAATTGGTCCTGGGCAAGTCAGTCAATCAATTAACTAACATTATTAAGCACCTTTAATCTGCTAGGCACTATACTAAGCACTAGGGAAATGAAGAAAGGTAAAAAAATAATTAATTAGCTAGTTGAATTAGTTCTAAATCCCAACCTCCTTGTCAAATCTGTTTCCTTATTGGTAAAAAGAGGAGACTGGTCTCAGTTTCTTCTGAGGTCTTTCCCAGCTCTAAATTTGTGATTCTCCATCAATGGGCAAGTTATGTGAGACAAGCAATAATAGCGATATTGTTTCATTTGTGACAGCAATAGTCATGTATCTGTGCTTCTGTTGACATTAGACTGACTGAGAATGGCTGGTTTCAACCAGCTGAAACTAGATGAAGCTGTTTACCCTATTTTTAGTTAATGCTTTTTCAGTGGGGATTTCGTCCTGTAGACATGAGTTTCATTGCTCTTTTTTGTTATGTTTTTTATCCTGTGGTTGTTAGGAATGGATATTGCTTCAAGAAAACACGCAAAAGTTGTACTTCTTAAAGAACCCATTTTAATTATATAAAGACCTTTCTGTGACTGTTGAGATGGAGAAGTCAAGTGTTTGTTACAAATTCAAAGCCATAATGAATCAGGATGGGTCATAAGGAATGCACAAAGGAAAGCATGGTCAAAAGTGAAAACACCACCAAGAAGAGACAAATAATGGTTGTAAAATAGCCTGATTAATCCTCAGAGAATAAGCGAAGAGCTCAGCTACTGGCTGGGGAAGAGGGGCAGTTTTTATTGATTCCTCTTCAGTGTGGTTTAGCCTTCTTGCAATTGAAGGAACGTGGAGAAGACTACTAAAGTGATAGCTGCTATTTCCATGAAAGTGTGTTCTGATAAGTTATGGAGGAGTAGGGTTTGAGCTGTACAGTGTGCTGTCAAAGGGTGGCTTCTTCTCTTCCTGCTATTGCTCTCAGATTCATACCTCCTGGCTGTCAGGAATATAACATGGCTGGACAGCTGTTAACTAGGAGCAGAAGGAAGCACAGAGACCACAAACAGCATGGCCATGAAACTCTTATACCCAAAGAATGCTGCAGCTGGAGGCCAGAATTGTGGGAAATATCCAGATTTTGGAGCAGAGAGAGGAACTAGGAGATGCAAAGAGAGAAAATTCTGAGTTGTTACAGAGTGAAATCAAAACAGTAAGTCTCTATTAAATGTTTATTGATTCCAGGCACTGTGCTAAGCATTAGGGATGCAAAAAAAAAAATGCAAGAACAGCCTCTGCCCTCAGGGAGCTCATAGTCTAAAGGGGGAGAGAACATGCAAAACAATGTACAAACAAGATGTTGTTGTTCAATTGTTTTCAAGTGTGTCCAACTCTTCTTCGTGACCCCATTTGGGGTTTTCTTGGCAAAGATTCTACAGTGGTTTGCCATTTCCTTTTCTAACTCATTTTACCAATAAGGAAACTGAGACAAACAGAGTCACACAGCTAGTAAGTTTCTGAGGCTAGATTTTGATTCAGGAAGATGAGTCTTAGAATGTTGTGATCTGTAGCTTCTTTTGTATAGCATATGGTGGAAAAAATACATTAAATGCACCAGTATGGAGGCACCCATCTCCAATTATCTCCTAGATATCCACCTAGTTGTTGGCTCAGTTCTTCAAAGGTGGCTGGAAGGGACCATATGCAGCAGTGGCTGTAACTAATTTCAAGAATACAGCCATGAAACACCTAGCTGCCATTAAAGAAGATATATAAAGCATAAATAGGAGGCAATCTCAAAAGAAAAGTACTTGGGGGACTGGAAAAAGCCTCTTGCAGAAATTGGGAATTTAGTTGAGATATGAAGGAAACTAGGGAAGCCAGGGTTCAGAGATGAGATGGGTGATCAATTGTGATCAATGGATGATCAATACAACAATCAGTTGTGGTAGGACAGCCAGTGAAAATGCACAGAAAAAAGAGTATCTCTGTGATGAAATTGGAAAGGTAAGAAGCAGTCAGATTATAAAGGGCTTTAAAGGCCAAACAGAGGGTTTAATAGTTGATCCAAGAGGAATAGAGAGCCACTGAACTTTATTGAATAGGGTAATGAGTTATACTGTGCTTGAGATAGGTCAGTTCTACAGGTGAGTGGAAGATGGACTGGAGTGTGGAGAGACTGGCAGGGAGACCAACCAACAGGCTATATTGTAATAGTCCGGGGGTAAGGTAATAAGTACCTGGATAAGGGTGGTGACAGTTTCAGAAGAGAGAGGGGGATGTATATGAGAGATGTTGAGAAGGTAGAATGAACAGTGCTTGGTGACAGATTGAATATGGGGAGAGAGAGAGTAAGGGGTCAAGCATGCTACCTAGGTTGCAAGACTAGGTGACAGAGAGAAGTGTGGTCTCAACAGAATTAGAGAAGTTAGGAAGAGAGAAGGATTTGGGGGGAAGATAGTGAGTTCAGTTTTGGTCATGTTGGGCTTAAGATTTGTATGAAGCATTTAGTTTGAGAGGTCTAATAGATAGTTCAAGAAGTGAGGCTGAAGGCCAGGAGAAAAGGTAAGACAAGATAAATAGATCTGAGAATCATCTTCATGGAGAAGATAATGGCACACATGAAAGCTAAAGAGACACCAAGTGAAAGTATTCTAGAAAGAGAAGACGACCTTGGGCAGAGCCTTGGGTTCACTCATAGTTAGCAGATACAAACATTTGAGACTGAGGAGTGATAAGACAAATAGAAAGAGAACTAAGAGAGAGGAGTGTCACAAAATCCTAGAGCAGCAGTTCTCAACCTGTGGGTTATGTTCAATTTGTAACAATGAAAATACATCCTGCATTTATTTACATTACGATTCATAACAGTAGCAAAATTACAGTTATGAAGTGGCAACGAAGATAATTTTATGGTTGGGGGTCATCACAACATGAGGAACTGAATTAAAGGGTCATGGCATTAGGAAGGTTGAGAACCACTGTCCTAGAGAGAAAAGAGTATCAAGGAGAAGAAGGTGGCTGACAGTGTCAACAGCTACAGAGAAGTCAAGAAGGATAAGCGTCAAGAAAAAGCCATGTGGCAATTAAGAGATCATTGGTAAATTTGGAGAGAGGAGTTTCAGTTGACTGATGAGATTCTCTGCTGCTATGAATCCCATTGGGTTGGTGAGCTTAGGGGATATTGATTTCCCTCATCATCTTCCCTATTTTCCTTTGTTTCTTGGCTGTATTCTTGAAATTAATTAAAGATACCACCTTCTCTACCTTTGCCATAAGCCACCGTTGTATGTGGTCCCTTCCAGCCACGTTTGAAGAACTGACACAACTAGGTGGATATCTAGGAGATAACTGGAGATAGATGCCTCCATAGTGGTACACTTAATGTATTTTTTCCACCATATGCTATACAAAATAAACTACAGATCACAACATTCCAAGTTTCTGAATCTGTGAACAAAATAAGTCATAAATTGAAAGGAACAAAAAAAGAGTATAGATGAACTAGGAACTCAGGACCTAACTACAGATAAAATACTGGAATATTATTCCATTTTTCCACCGAGGTTGATTTCAGACTTTGTAAGTCCGAGGTAATCCAAATTTCTGAGTGCTGCCACAAAACTGACTTCAACTACATGAAATTGGACTGAGCTTGTTTCTCCACCTTCAGTTAGTTCTCTGTCAGTAAAATGTTGAATTTCAATCTATCCACACATTTTGTTGCTCCTTTTTGTTGTATTTTTTCATCATGTGGTTTTAAAAAAATAGATATTGCTTAAAGAAAATTTACAAGTTTTTGTACCTCTTAAAAAGACATTTTTAAAGACTATAAGAAATATAGAAGATGTTGGTATGAGGAAGTCGAGAATTCAAAGGTTCATTACAGTTTGGTGGACAACCAATATTGTATTCTCTTGCTGAATAATTGGCATGATGATATGTTATCTTCCTGTAGAAGAATATAGAAAAATAATCCTGAAGTCATATGATCTAAGGACTCAGGCAAAGAGCCAAAGGGATCACAAGTGTCACTTTAAAATGGGTATTATAATACTCATACTTATTGGTTCCCTGGTTTATCATGAACAAGGAAGTACTTGGCAAACCTCAAAGTGCTATCTAAACATGAATAATTAACTGCCAATGCCTCATGGTGGTGACAAGATGACCCTGAGGTCTCTAAGATTATAACAATGATGAATATGCTCTGGAAACATGCTCCAGAGTTTATTGACCCAGAAACACTCTAGGTATGAAGGAATAAAGAATATCCGAATATGTGCGAGTGTATGACACACATACACACACACACACACAGTATTTACACTGCAATATACAAACAAATACAAATTGGCATATTATCCAGGATCAGAGAGCCAAAGAAAGAGCTCAGGAAGACTGGAGTGACTGCCTAGAGCAGTGGTTCTCAACCTTCCTAATGCCATGACTTTTTAATACTTGTATGTGGGAGTATCTGCATGTGGGCAGACCTGCCTGGAGACAGATAGAGGAGCACGGTGACTCGATTCATAAGACCATCGGAAATATGTGTTTTACCATGGTCTTAGTTGACCCCTGTGATCCCTGTGAAAGGGTTATTTGACCCCAAAGGGGTCGTGACCCACAGGTTGAGAACCGCTGGCTACATGCTAATACTAGCTAGCATTTATAGAATACTTCAAGATTTGCAAAGCACTGTATAAATATTATCTCATTTAATCCTTACAACCCTGGGAGGTACATACTATTATTATTCCCATTTTAGAGATCAGGAAATCAAGCCAAAGGTTAAATGACATGCCCAGGGTCACACAGCTAGTAAGTGTCTGAGGTTCAATTTGAACTCAATCTTCCTGACTCCAAATTTAGCATTATATCCATTGTGTCACCTAAGCTAGATGTAGGCTGATGAACATATCTTGAACACCATGAGAGAAATTATTAAGAATAGCCAATGGTCTGGGAAGATCCAGAGTTCCCCCCTTTTTCTAGAGTCCTCATTTAAAAAGTTCAGTCTCTGAAGGACATTGCTGATAATGAATGAGACTGGATTCACTTTCTTAACAGTCTTGTTCAGACCCTACCCAGGTAGGGAAGTCATTGTTCTCTACTCAGGTTTGGGTGGGGATAAATCCTTTGAATGGATTGCCCAAGGCTGGCGGGGAGAAGTAAATGACACAATCAAAGCTCAATAGAATGCGTCCAGCCCCTCATTGTAATAATATTCATTTTCTCATTGCTTGTTAACCAATCAGAGTTGATTGCTATCCTCTGGAACACTCACCTTTGCAAGGGCATATAAGCCATGATGTCTTTGGCATTTAAGAGCAGCACTGACCTTTTATTAAAATGCTAGCCTTACAACAAAATGGCTAATTACCAGAAATTATTTCTCTCCAGCTTTTTACACGTCACACCTATCTGCCAAGTCACGTAGGATTGAGATGTGCATAGGTGGAGGAAGTAACAGTTCCAAGCAACTGACAGATCTTTTGTATATTGAGGAAATAATACCCAACCATTTCTTTATCTTGACTGTCCCTATTAAGCAGATAGTTACCAAGTTCCTTTTCCTTCTTTGCTTTGTAACAATAATGGCTCACACTTAGGTAGTACTTTAAGGTTTCCAAACTATTTTGTATACATTATCACATTTGATCCTCATGACAAACCTATCAGGTTATTATTACCTTCCTTTCCCAGATGAGGAGACTGAGGCTGAGGGAGATTAAGTGATTTGCTCAGAGACACACAACTAGTATGTATTTGAGGACAGATCCAAACTCAAGTAGATTCTTCCTAACCCAGGTCCAGCTTTCTATTAACTATGCAACATTGTCTTCCAATGGCCAAAGGCAGTTAGGACCACTGAAGACCTTCAAAGTTATAACTACTATGATGCAAAAGAAATTTTACCTCTGGGGCACTGATATGTTAAGAAATAGGGAGCAGCTGCTCTCCAGGGGGGGCAGATGTTTATGTTTTGTTCCTACCTTGCTTCACTGTGGTCCTCTGGGGTCAAGGACATCAGATGCTCAGGGCAATGGATGGCTTTTCTCCAGGTGCAATAACACCTGCAGTGGAACTATTCTTTGAAACAGCCCAGCTTCCCTTCCAACTAAACCGTCTCTTTGTATCCTAGACCTCCTCCTCTCCCCCTCCCTTTTACCCACTACCACCACATAGGAATTTAGACTTTGTCCCAGGTATGTTGGCTCTGATAAGGAAACTTTGACCCTTTTTGACCACAGTTAAGCCACCACACCGCCATTTTCTGTCCCCCTCCTGGCCATTCCCACCTCATGCCAATACATGCATACCCATAGCGTACCCATCTTTCTGAATCTCTCTTTCATGTGCTATCTTCCCCTGTTCTAATATAACCTCCAGGAGGGCAGGGGCTGTCTTGTTTGCTTGCATGTGTATCCTCAGCAGGTAACACAGTACCTGGCCCACAGAAAATGCTTAATGGCTGCTTTTTTTCTTCATTTATTCAGGTGCCGTTTTAAAGGGTTACAGTTCTGAAGGTCTTTACCCAACCTTAAGTCAAACAATCGGATCCCCTTCATACAACTACCCAATCTGAGAAGCCATGTAGCTTGCAAAATGGAATGCACCAATACTACCCAGTGCTAACTCTGGTATACCCTGGCATATTTCCAGAATTGACTTTATGCCTTCTTCCTCTTAGAAGGTGACAGTCTATTCCCTGAGACAGGATATCCAAGCCCACTGTATATACACTCTGAAAAAAATCATGCTTACAACTGTCACATGAAAGAATTTGCAAAGTTACATTTCCACACTGTTTGGGCTTCCTCCATGTCCTGACAATAACCAGACTATATGCTTCACTTGTTCTGAAGCCATATATAAATAATAGAAAGATATAAGGAATAAAACAAACGGCCGTCCAAAAAGAAGGATCGTAAATCACTTCCCATGGCAGACTTTTCTTCAAGAACTGAACTGTTCCTGGGTAATAGTAATATCTGCCACAGAAGGGTCAACTAAAAGTACTGTACTAGGGTACCAAGATGTGGAGGGAGGGCAGACCAAAAAAAAATACGGAAGACCCAGATGCCTGGCCTCAAGAAACTATTACTCTGATGGTGGTTGGCGGTAGGGAAGGAGGAGAAGAGTAAAGAATCTGGAACACCAAAAGAGGCAGTATTTACAAAGTAATGCACAAGCTGGTGCAAATTAACATATGCTATGAGAACAAAGAAACCAAGAATGATTTCCAATAATCTGGAACCACTAGGTAGAATCTACTTCTCCCATCTGACTTTAAATCGTTATTTTTATGTCTCCACTTAAGACTCAGAGAAACTGAAAGCATTATTTAATCTTGCTTTAAGTGATAACAAAGTCCAACCTTCTTTCTGTCCCTGAGCATGAATTTAGAGGCAGCTAGGTGGTACAGTGGAGAGATATTGGACTTGAAATTGGGAAGACCCAAGTTCAAATCCTGCCTCCAACATTCAGCCATATGACCTGGACAAGTTGTTGTTGCTCTGTTGCTCTGTTTCTTCATCTATAAAATATGGAGGATACAAGTACCTGCCTCACAGGTTTGTTGTGAGAGCCTAATGAGATATAACACAGGAAACTGTGCTTTGTAAACCTTTATGTGCTAGCTATTATTGTTGTTATCATTATTGAGTAGTTTCATTTTGAATGAAAGAGGAAATCCTGATACTAAAGGAGAAGTAAGAAATTTGAAATTTATGATTTTATCTCTTCTCACATGTTTTTGTAACAAGAGAGAAAAGAGAGAGAAAGAGAAAGAGAGAGAGAGAGGAGAGAGAGAGGGAAGAAGGAATGGAGAGGAAGAGGGAGAGGGAGAGAGAGAAAGAAAGTGATGGTTTTTGGTAAAATTGAAATAAATCCATGTGGGTCTTGTACCAGGCCTTGTTGGTAGTAACAAATTCCCCCCATATTCAGAAAATCTTTGAGTGGGTTATTGTTATAGTCAACATACCTGGAACTCTCTGAATAACATTAGAAGTGTAAATCAACTTTAGTAGTATTTTTATACTGAAACTCTCTAAATAATAATTAGAAACCTAAAGTTCATGTCCCATTTTCTCTACATAATTCACATCAAGGAAACACACTTTTCAAATAGAATTATCTCATTCATCCTGGCTTCTTGGTTGCTTGAATTTTTTTTTCCTTAAATATATGACTAAGGCCGACTGACATGGTCATCAAGAGCTGGCTTCAAAGGCAGAAAGACTTAGGTTCAAATCCTGCCTCTGAAACATACTGACTATATGACCCCTAGACAAGGCACAAACTTTCAGGTAACTAAGACTTTAAAATTTCAGATATGATGCCAACCTGCATTGGTAGAGGGATTTTTCTCCCTTGAGAGTTCTCCATACCATTGAAATCACAAGTCCAGTTCCTATCCCTCTCCCTATTCCTTTAATACAATATATACAACTCTGCTCAATGCAATAACCAATCATGACATCAGAAATTATCTGATTATCTAGCATGTTTCCCATTTCTTTACAGAGAGACAAAGGACTGCAGGTACAGAATGAAATGCATTTTCAGTCATAACCAAAATAACACTAATTTGTTTTGTTGGATTATAGAGATTTTATTCTTGATATTATTAAAAAAAAAAAGGGTTATCATTGGTAGAGGAAGAATGGTATGGTAGTGATAGTGATCCAAAAACAGAAGAAAAAGAAAAGGGAGAAAAAGATAACTAGGATTCATTTGTAAAATATACAGAAGAGAAAGGAAGGAAATTTGGAAGGGAATATAGATAAGCAATGTAATATTGATACTATTGTGTTAGATTAAATATATACTTAAAAAAATAACTGCATGTAATAGATTCATAGTTTTATATATACATACATACATACATATATACACACACACACATATATATATACCCTATCTGTTTTTATTTTTACATGGAAACTTATGTTTGTTGATGATTGTCTAGTACATAATAAATACATATGTATAACATAATAGACACTTAAACCCATACACACTCATGCACAAAAAAAAAAAAACAAACCCAACATTCAGCTTAGATGATGTTTAAATTGAGAAAGAGAGAAAAGGCAGAAGAGAAATCTGTCATGCCAGATGAGTAGAAAGCAGTTGACAGACTAAATATATTGTGGTCTGTTGAGAGATTACCTAATTATAGAACTTTTATTATGCACATTACAGCAATCATCATGCTCTCTGTCTCCTTAGAGCCCTCAAATAACTAGTCCCACAGCTCACAGTCAGGAGAGCACAAAATTGCTTCATTTGTATTATTCTTATTCCTCCTGTATAGATTTATAGATTGAGCAATAGGATGTTCTGCCCAATGCAAGACAAAAAGAATATATAGTTCCCATTCTAGAAAGCTAGAAATCTAAAACCAAATGCTCAAATTGTAACTTGAAAAGGCATCTCTGTGAGTACATACAATGTTCCAGAGAAACTACATGAGTACATAGTTTAACATTCCAAGGATGTAGCATCTTCCCCTTTTCTTCACATTCTTTTTTGTTCTTTTCCTCTTATTCTACAAAAAATGGTGAATTAATCAAAAGTCGTTAAAGTTGAGATGTGGCAGTCTTAGACTAGGAGACCTTGCAGTCCAGCTAAGTGACCTTGAGTGACCCTTTTGTCATTTTTAAAATGATAAAAAAAAATCATCTTGAAGGTCCCTTCCACCTCTAAGATTCTGTTACTTTATGGCACCTAAGCCAATAATATAGAAGGAAAAAATAATGCACGTTAAGTGCTTTGGGTACCTTAAAGAGTCATATATGTCAGCTATTGTCAAAGTTCTTATCATTAACATTATCCCCATTGTCATGATCATCCTTATCATCACCATCATCAGACCCAGGGTAGGAAGCTCAAGATAGTGCCCATCCTTTCACAGAAGGGATTGAGAAATATGCCCTGAATATGTATAGACGTAATGCAAGTGTTATGTGTGCACATGTGCATACATAGATGCATATATATATATATTCATATATATGAGTGTACATATGGATATTTCTCCATTCCCAGAAGAAAACTACCCTCCCAAAGAAAACTGCCTAATTTAATTGAATCTTAACTGTCAGAAATCAGCATTGATAAGATTTCTCATTTTCATCTGTAAAAAAAAAATAAACTATTTATTGCTTGACTTTATATCTCCAAAGATGATACAATCAGCTGGAAAATACTTTAAAAGCAAAATCCTAAAAATAGCCTTTGAAAACACAGTATAAACTGATGTTTCAGAGTCAAATGAAAATTCTCCTTGGCAAGGACCTCACTCCCATGATGTGTTAGTTATGTTTAACTTTGGTATTTTTCTAACAAATGGCTAGTTGTAAAAAATAAAATAAAAAAATAAAAAATAAAAAATGAGTAGTCATGCACCCTGTGTTTCTTGGGCCAAGACATCATCCTTTTATGACATGTTTCTACACAAACACACTCCCACTGAGGTCATCACTCACCTTCTTAAACCCCAAGGGAGTGCAAGCCAGCATTTTAATTTACGGAGAGAACTAATACACAGAGCTAGGGGAGACTTCAGTTGAGGGCTGCCACTAAAATGCAGGAACATATGGAGCGGCTCAAGGAGGTAGGAAAATTCTTTTATATTTTGCCCATGCATTTACACTTGCACTCTTACTCCCTCTTAACCTCTTTTCTGCCTGTAATGGGTGTAACTGTGCTGCAGTCATGTTTTAAAATGCACCCAAGGTCAGAGTTCAAAAAATAGAGTGCTTGCAGATTGAGTTTTGAAGAGACCTCAAATCTAAGCAAATGAAATAGAAATAAGAAAATGCACATCCCCAATATGATCAAACAGACTGGTTTCAAAAACTCAATTTCACTAATTTTTTTCTTTTTTAAAATATTTATTTATTTATTTTCAGTTTACAACATTCAGTTCCACAAACCCTTGAGTCCCAAATTTTCTCCCCCTTCTTTTCCTTTCCCCTACCCCCATGGTGGCATGCAATCAAATATAGGTTCTACAAATACATTCACGTTAAACATTTCACTAAAATTTGTTCAAGGTCACATCCAGGTCTGTGACTTAATGTCCTTAGGAGAACCTTAGTTGCAAATAGTGCCATGCCCTAAAAATATCATTAGAAATTAATTTCTACTAGGAATCAATTAGCATCTTTCATGTCCATTTGATTCAATTTTACATGCATTTTTAAAGCATTCATTCTGCACTAAACACTAGAGTTACAAATGCAGAAACAAAACAGTCCTTGCCCTTGAGAAGCTTAGACTCTACTGGAGGATATTGGAGGAGAGAGAAATACAATACAAGGTAATATGAAGAGGGAGAAAGCACTACCAGCTACAGATGACAGATATCTCCGGGATGCCAGTTGCCACTTCTTTTAATCCCAATCCTTCCCTTCCAATGTATATGATTAGAAGTGTGCTGGTAGGGGTGGCTAGATGGTACAGTGAATAGAGCACTGGTACTGGAGTCAGGATGACCTGAGTTCAAATATGGCCTCAGACACTTAAAACTTACTAGCCATGTGACCTTGGACAAGTCACTTAACCCCCATTGCACTGCCTTCCCCCTAAAAAAAAAAGAAGTGTGCTGGTAAATATTTAACAATTGGCTCTCCAAAAGAAATGTATGTATGGTACACTTTTAGATTTGACCTATCTTGTTAACATAGTATATCCATCATTTTCTTAAGTCTAGTACAAAACAATGAATCAAGCCCTGATCTGCCAGTTTCTGAGATGTAGATAGTCACTCTGAAAATGTAACCAGTGGCTGGCTCAAGTACTCCCTTCATTCTAGAAGGAAATGGAAGCTGATGTGAGAAAAAAGTCAGAAAATATTATGAAGAGAAACAGAGTAGGAAGAAGAGAGAAGAAGACTAGGAGGGATCTAGAAGAGGAATGTGCTAGGGCAAAGTGAACCAGAAGTTAAAGATCTTTTTTTTTCTTTTCTCATTTGTATTTCACTTCTCTTTGGTGACCAGAGAAGAGCAAATATATTTATGATGTAATGACTCCAAGTCATATAAAATCCATTCACAAGCCACATTCTATGACTGCTTTCCTTAAATGACATCAAATTGACGGGAAATAAAAAATATTCAGAAATGTGCACTTTGGTATTGTAATGAAGAAAGAGAATTGACTGCAGAAAGCATGAAATTGGGAGTGATAGCCTACACCCTGGATGACACACTCAGAATCCAATTCGATCTTAACAAGCTAGAAGATGGAAAGAAGCTATAAGATGAAATTTAATAGAGATCCACATAAAATCCTTAAGGGAAATATCAAAAAGACATTGGGTTTTTAGTAGGTGAGTAGATTTAGACTGAGTCAATAGTGTGACATTACAACCAAAAGGATTAATTCAGTCTTAGGCTGCATCAATAAAAGTATAGCATCAAACACAAGGAAGGTTAGGAACCTAGTACACTTTGGACTAGATGGCTCTTTTCTCCTCTGGACAGCTTGTGTTAAGAAGGGCATTCTCAAGTGGTCAGAGCATGAGCAAGATGGTGAGAAGACTGCACACCATGCCATGAAAAGACTCAGTTAAAGGAATTTTGGGTGTTTAGATTGAAGACAATTTTAGAGCAAACAAAAATGTTTGAAAGTAGTTGAAGGACTGTCACCTGGAAGATTCAAATTGCCCTGCTTAACATTCCTTCTGCTTTATGCCCTAGAATAAGAAGTCAGTGAAATTGTTCAGAGGGTCTAACTTGAAAAAAAAAAAGGTAAAAAATTTCAGAGAAGCAGATTTTGGCTTAAAAAATTAGAAATAAAAGCTTTTAGTGTCAAAAAAACAGAATGGGCTCTATCAGAAAGGAATCACTGATCATTGTAGTTCTTTAATTAGCAGCTTTTCAGATATGATATGTAGAGTATACATGTATAGATTGTATTGGATGACTGAACTCTGGGATCATGTGTTTCTATGAATTATTAGTATGTGAGTTTTCTCTCCAGTCCCATGGAAGTGACTTAAAACACCCCTTGAAGAAAATATTGCAAGCAACCAGAAAGGAACAATTCAAGGATCATGGAGCCATAGTCAGGATAACACAAGCTTTAGCACTTTCTACCTTAAAGAGTCAGAGAGCTTGGAATATGGTATTCTGAAGGGCAAAGGAAATAGAATTAACCAAGAATCATCTACCCAGCAAAACAGAGTATAATCCTTCAAAGGGGAAAAAAATAGATGTTCAATGAAATAGAGGACTTTCAAGCATTCTTGATGAAAAGACCAGAGCTGCATAGAAAATTTGCCTTTCAAATACAAGCCTCAAGAGAAGCATAAAAAGGTAAATAGGAAAAAGAAGTTACAAGGGATTTAATAAGGTTAAATTGTTTACATTCCTATATAGGAAGATGATACTTGTAGCTCATAAGAATTTTCTCTTTATTAAGACAGTTAGAAGGAGTATATATAGACAGAGGGCACAGGTGTGATTCGAATAACAAGAGATGATATATAAAAAAAAATAAGGGATGAGAGAGCAATCTCCTGGGAGAAAGGGAAAGGGAAAGGCAGAATGAGGTAAATTATCTCACATAAAAGAAGCAAGAAAAAGCTTTTAAAGTACAGGAGATGAAGTGGGGAGGTGAAGGCGAGTGAGTGAAATCTACTCTAATCAGAATTGACTCAAAGAGGAGGGAATAACACACATATTCAATTGGGTATAAAGTCTAACTTACTGTACAGGAAAGTAGGAAGGGAAGGGAATAAGAAAAGGGAGTTGATAAAAGGGAGAGCAGATTGAAGAAGGCAGTAGTCAGAAGCAAAACACTTTTGAGAAGGGACAGGATCAAAAGAGAGAGTAAACAGAATAAACAGAGGAGAAAATAGGATGGGGGGAATAGAGTTAACAATCATAACTGTGAAAAAAAATTGAAGCAAGTTTCTCTGATAAAGGCCTCATTTCTCAAACATATAAAGAACTGAGTCAAATTTATAAAAATAAGACCCATCCCACAATTAATAAATGATCAAAAGATAATGAACAGTTTTCAGATGAAGTAATCAAAGCTATCTATGGCAGATGAAAAAAATACTCTCACTATTGATTAGAGAAATGCAAATAAAAACAATTCTGAGGTACTACCTCATACTTATTAAATTGACTAATAGGAAAGAAAAGGAAAATGAGAAATGTTGGAGGGGATGTGGTAAAAATGCGACATTAGTGTACTGTTGGTAGAGTTGTGACCTAATTCGACCATTCTGTACAGCAATTTGGAACTATGTTCAAAAGGGCTCTAAAACATGCATGCCCTTTGACCTAGCAGTGCCACTACTATATCTGTATCCAAAAAGAGATAGAAAACAAAAAGGAAAAGGATCTATCTGCACAAAAATATTTATAGCAGCTGTTTTCTGGTGGCAAAGAATTGGAAATTGAGGGGATGCCCATCAAGTGGAGAATGGATGAACAATTTGTGGTATATGCCTGTGATGCTGTAAGAAATGATGAGCAGTACGCTCTCAGGAAAAACCTGGAAAGACTTTCAGAAGCTTGTGAAAAGTGACATGTACTGTGCACAAAGTAACAGCAATATTATAGAATGATTAGCCGTGAATGACTTGGCTTTTCTCAGCAATGTAACGATCCATGACAACTCTGAAGGACTTATGATGAAAAAAGCTATCCATCCCCAGAGAAAGTATTGATGGTGTTTGAATACAGACTGAAGCGTACTTTTTTTTTGCTTTCTTTATTTTTGCTGAGTTTTTTTGTCTATGTTTTCTTTCAACGTGACTAATACGGAAATATGTTTTCCATGACTACACATGTATAACCTATATCAAATTGCTTGCGTTCTCAATGGGATGGGGGTGGGGGCAGTGTCAGGGAGGAAGGAGAGAAGTTGGAACTCAAAGTTTTAAAAACAAATGTTAAAAATTGTTTTACATGTAATAGGGGAAAATAAAAGACAAGACAAAGTTTTTTTTAAGTTATGAAAATCTTAAAAAGAAACACTCCCTCAGTATTTACAGATCCAAATCTAGTGAGATATATGTATATATGTGTGTATGTAAGTATATAGTACACACAATCATAAATTGATGCCTATATGTGTATTCACACATGTGTGTATTCATAGGACTATTGTTTTTACAATTCATGTGTGCACATGCGAATACACATGTGTGTGCACGTGTATATGCATAGTTTATGCATGCTATACCTTTATTGAGTGCATGTGTACATGTGTGTGCACATGCAAGTATATATGCTCATATGTGTATATATACACAGATGCACACACAACATGCACCCACATAACACTAGCATTGGATCTAGAAATATTTCCTCTGTATTCTTATTTGGGATTTGGAAATAATTTTTAAATAATATTAATGTATTTGAGGGAGAAGTGCTTTTCATTCTTTTCCTTTGTCATCTCTGTTACTGGCTTTACTTTGAAAGTTTTGTTAGATATTTTCCTACCATCAATCCATGGTGTTCTGCTAGAAATTGTGTATTCCCTTCTCCCGTCCTTATATACAATGCAGACCAGTTGTATTCATATTCATCACTTGCCAGAAAATGAAGAACATTGGATTCTAATATTCTTATACAAATGAATCCATTTTTGGACAGAAATAAAATTCTTATTTCCAGGCTGAAATACAGTCCTGATTTGGAAGATTAATCTAAATTTGGTTAGGATGTAGCATATACAGACAATGTGATATTTCAAGTTCTGTTTATGGATGTCTAAAAATAAAAGAGAAACATTAATTATATATCAGAAAGCTCATTGAAACCATTACTTGGACCTGAAATCCTTATTTCAAGTTTTTTGAACATTATTATGGTTCAGCACATGTACAGCATTTTATATTAGGGCAGTGGTTCTCAACCTGTGGGTCACAACCCCTTTGGCAGTCGAATGACCCTGTCACAGGGGTCATAGGGGTCGCCTAAGACCATCAGAAAACACATATTTCCGTTGGTCTTAGGAACCGAGACACGGCTCCTCTATCTGTCTCCAGGTGGGTCCCCCCACATGCAGATCTGCCCACATACGAGTATTAAAGAATTGTGGCATTAGGAAGGTTGAGAACCACTGTATTAGGGCATACTTCTATCAAATAAGGAGATAGCACTGGATGGCCTCTAGGGTCCCTGTAAGCTTGAAATCTATTCTTCTTATCAGTAATCATAGCTATAAATAGCACAGGGAAATTTTTTAAAAATGAACATTTATTGAATATCTAATCATAAAGGATATCATTTTCATTCATCACATTAAAGAAACTGAAAACTAAGTTAATTTTTAAATGAACAATTAAGATATATTTTTAAATTATACACTTTAAAAATGAAAAACATTGTACTATATGTTTGGAGTCATTAAATTGTGCCTTGGCAAATTCTTGGCAAATGCACACTGATGGCAATAATATAGTATGCTATTTATCTTTCTAGAGCTTCCTGGTTGTTAAGTATCAGAAAAGGATCATGAATATCATCATTTTCTTTATTAGTTGAGGCAAAGATGCACCAGTGGATAGGGTGCTGGTTTAGGAGTTAGGAGGACCTCAGTTGAAATCCTTATGAGCTCTGTGATCCTGAAAAAGTAATTTCACTTCTGCGCCTCAATTTTTCCCTCAGTAAAATAGTGTTAATAATAGTGCCTATCTCATATGGTTGTTATAAGGATCAAAAGAGATAATATGTAAAATGCTGTAATGGGAATGGGAATCTGAAGATCTTCCCTGCCCCTTGATAGGCTTAAGTGAATCTGAGAACCTTCCATGATTTGAAAGTAACCTCTGCCCCCAATAGGTTGAATGTGGTCACATGGAGCCTGTGAAGGGAGGCTTGTTTTTCAGGAATGCCCACACCTTGTTATTTGTGATTTGGAAGCGGGTCAAGAGAATTGGGTTGTGACATTCTCCGAGCCAGGAGAAGGCTATATATACCCTGATGTGAGGTTTTGTTTACTTACAGGAAGATTTGTATGAGTTTGCCAGGTGAGACTCTGGGCAGCCGTTGAGCCCCCTAACTTTGAAAACCCAGATGTTGGTGCTTCCCTCTCTGGTAACCAACTAGGTATGGATGTAATGATCAGATGGCTGGAAGCCCTGTCTGCTGGTCTGTTTCTCTGTATTTTTTTTTGTCTGCTTGTAACTTCTGTTTGTATTCTCTGAAGTTCAGGTTGCTGACTTTTTCCCCTAACTAGGTAAATGATTTGTGTTTGATTAAAGTAAGATTGTTAACCCATTTTGAGTTGCTTTCCTTTAGAAATGCAGATCTAAGAACCTGTGCTAGCAGCCACCCTGGGTATGCTGGGGTGCTTGCTGCTACAAATGCTATTATTATTGCTAGCTGGTATTATAGGGGCGGCCTGGTGACACAGAGTTATAGAGTACTAGACCTGGAGTCAGGAAGACCTGAGTTCAAATTCAACCTCAGATACTTTCTGGCTGTGTGACCCTAAGTCATTTAACTGATCTCTGCCTCAGTTTCCCCCTCTATAAAACAGGGTCATAATATAGTACCTACCTACCAGAGTTGTCATGATGACAAAATAAGATGAAATAAAATAAAATAAGATATGTAATGTACTTTGTAAACCCTCAAATGCTATATAAATGCTAGTCATATTTATTAGCTATTATTCTGTCATCCAGAGAGCTATTAAGTCCATACTAAAATGCCTGATGAACTGCTGTGTCTCAGGTTAATTTATTTTGTTTAGCTTCCTGATAATTAGTAAATCGGAAAGATGAACTTAGAGTGACACTCCAGAGATTAATGTTGAGCAAGAAATAAAAATGTTAGCCATGCCTCTATTTCTGTAAAACTTGATAATTCATGGATTACAATGAGTACCTGGAACCGTGTAGCATCAAGATCATCATATTAAATCTGAAGACTTTCAAGTTATCTGTGTGATCCTCTGAAATTGAATTTACTCTTGTAGGCCATTTTGCTATTCCTGATAAATGGGGATTCATTTTCTTTAGAGTTTGTGTAGTATCAGTCAATCAATCCACAAGTATTTATTAAATGCTTGCTATTTAGTACCATTTACATATTGAATGAATGAATGAAAAATCACTCATTAACACCTACTATGTTCCATTCAACCTTCTAGGGCCTGGCAACATAAAGACAAAAATAAAACAAGCCCTGGTCTCAAGGAGCTGGGCTTGATAAAAATTTTCGCTCATTAAAAGGTGGTAATCCATCCCTTATTTAGTCATAAGCAATAACCATCAGTTTACTTGAGATAAAAACACACCAGGAATAATCTGTCCTTTCTTGGCACAGCCCTTTCTTTGTAAAATTTCTCTTGCCACAAGACTGAAATCAAAGTAAGTCTGTAAGAATGCTACAAAGAACAATAATTTATGTCCCACCCTCTCCCTTTTGGTTTTCTTTATTACTATGCAAATCTTCTGTTACAGTTTTGTTTTGTTTTTTTACTTTCAACTAATTCCCTTGATGCTTCATCAGACTGTGAAATTTAAGATTTTAGAAGTGGAAAAAGTCCGTACGAGTAAGTCAGTCAGTCTGTGGCACATGTACCAGTGCAGGCAGAAAGCAGTTGATGCAATGCTCTCCATGCCCACAGAATAAGTACTTGAGTTCACATTGTGGTTACTTTTCAAACAAACCTCTCCAGGCCCACATTATGAAAAGAAGCGCTGCAAGACTTATAGGCTGACTGTTCCCCTATTGGATTATATACTTCAAGAATGGAAATGGGACGTCACAGACTCACTTCACATACTTTCTGCTTCTCTTTAAAATTTACAAATTCAGCGTTTTCAATTAGGTTCTCTGGTAAGGTTTTTGTTTTGTTTTTTATTTTTTTTAAGGCTTGTCATTTTACTTTACCATAAAGGTTATAGACTTTTTCTTTTGGGTCAGCATAGGTCTCTAGTGATATCATGGTATCATTTTTTAAAATGTATCAGAAGAACTGAATTCGAATCTCAAGTGTAACATTTCTTGGCTATTTGATCTTGGAGAATCACTTAACCTCTAAGATTTTCAGTGTCATTTGTAAAATGGGTTTAATAATACTTGTAATATCTACAAGGTTTTGAGAAAAATGTTTCTTAAAACTTAAAGTGAAGAAGAAAAGAAGGAAGAAAGAAAAGAAGGAAGAAAGGAATGAAGGAAGAAAGGAAGGAAGGAAAGAAGAAAGGAAGGAAGGAAGGAAGGAAGGAAGGAAAGAAGAAAGGAAGGAAAGAAGAAAGGAAGGAAGGAAGGAAGGAAGGAAGGAAAGAAAGGAGTAAAGAAAGAAGGAAGGGAGGTAAGACAAATGGAAGGAAGGAAGAAGGAAGAAAAGTGCCTATCTCATAAGGCTGCTGTGAGGAGAGAGAGTGAAATGGATGAATGGATGGATTCTTTGGTTGATTGGTTGGTTGTTTATTTGGTTGGTTGTTATCGCTTCATTCTTGAAGAGGATAAAAATGACATCATTATGTTGGACTCAAGGTACAGTGTGTCTGACGGTGACTGGTTAGACCAATATGAGCTTGGAACACTCTACCACAGGTTGGGCACAAAAAGTTCATATGAACTTTTGGAGTGGAGAGATCTCTAAATTTGTGCATCTCACATTTCTTTTGAGCTACTACATTTCTGCTTCACTCATAGAGCACAGAACCTTATTTGATGGGGGCACACCATGCGTGGCAATCCTTCCAGTATCTTCTATATCACATAATTGATTCCAAAGTTCTTCAGAGAGACCTTGAGAGTGTCCTTGTATCTCGTCTTCTGACCACCATGTAAGTGCCTCCCTTGTACAAGTTCTCCACAAAATAGTCTTTTAGGCAAACATATGTTTGACATTCATACAATATGGCTAGTCCGTAGGAGTTGCACTCTCTGAAGTAGAGTTTGAATGTTTGAATGAGTGGATAAGCTAGTAATAAGAGAATCTTCTACCAGTTCTAGTAACTCAATTCAGAAGTTTCACTTCTCTGATTAAAATAATTTAATTAATGATTTCAAGATAATTAGAAGGAAAGATAGATCCGAAACAGAGATTAGTTTTATAGTGAACAGAAAAATCATCTTAAAATGATAGAAAAAGATAAAACCTTGGACATAATCTAGTCACACCCAAGAGAAGCTACATGACATGTAGAAAACTGATACAGATAGTGGCAATGCCAAGATCTGAACCCAGGTGACCTAGTTCCAAGTTCAGACCTCTTGATACTTTATTATGCAGTAGCTAAAAAGCATGTGGATTTGTGTTCAACCAGGATCTATTTTAGCTCCAACCCTCCTATATTCTGATGGCTCTATGTAATCTCATTAATGTGTATACTTTCTCCAACTATTTATTTTAGCACCTTTGAAAATTTCCCCTTTACAATCTAGGTATAAAGGCTGATACTGTAAGTAATCTGGGGAAACAAGGAATAGTTTACCTGTCTGATTTATGGAGTAGGGAAGACTTTATGACCAAAGAAGAGTTGGAGAGCATAATAAAATGCAAAATGGATAATCTTGATTGCATTACATTGAAAAGTTTCTGTACAAACAAAGCCAATGTAACCAAGATTAAGAGGGAAGTGGGAAACTGGGAAAGAATTTTTAC
>CM053583.1:147137947-147187629 GCA_028627135.1 Pseudochirops cupreus
ATCACAGACACATCGTATGTGTGATGACCAGCTTTGATAAACTAGACTCTTCTCAGCAATGCATAGTTGTAAGACGACTCTGCAAGTCTCAGGATGGAAGGAGGTATCTACATTCAGAGAAAGATCTAGAAAGACCAGAGTTTAAATGGGGACTGAAGCAACCTACATGCTATCATTCTTTTTCATGTTTGGTTGTCTTTCTTTTTTCCCCATTGTTCACTCCATTGGTTACAACCCTTCTATACAACCAGACTAACGTCCAATTTGAAAATATTTTCAGATCCAATACTTGATTGCATGCTGCCATGGGGGTGAGGGAAAAGGGAAAGGAGAAAATTTGAAACTCAAGAGATTATGGAATTGAATCTTGTAAACTAAAAGGAAATAAACGAAGCAAATTTTAAAAAAGAAAAAAACAAAATTTTCCCTTTTTGCTCAAAATTATAGGCTGGAATTTTTATGGTAAACATTTCCAGTGTAGAAACAACAAAAAAGTTCATAGAGGAATATATAGAGAAAATAATGGCCAAAAAAATCCTAAAGATGTTGTCGCCCTACTAAAAACATATATATGTGTGTGCGTACAAACATACGCATAAACATATACATGTTCTTATATGCATATATGTACATATGCATGCATGTATGTGTGTATACATAGATATTTTCCCAAAGTGAGAAAGCTGGCATATAAAAAATGGCATATAAAGTTGAACCATTTTATGTTCTTCTAACCTTTGCCACAATTTCCTCTCTCACTGCACCCATCCTACTTTTATTCTCTTTTAAGCAGAAGCTTTTTTTGTTTGTTTGTTCTTTACTTCTTGGCTCTTTTTTTATCTGGATCGATCACCCTGGCAAAAGCCCAGCTACTGCTTTCAACAGAAATTCCATTTAAAAGGATTTTAAGTTTTTGTTTTCTTTTGAATTCTGAATTTGTCCTTCACTGTACTCAAGGGAGTAGCTTTAATAGAAAAGAGAAACTGTGAAGGAAGGAGAAAGGAGGAGAAAAAGGGTTTTCATAATTGAATGTTAGGGTTTTTTTTTCAGATTTACTGAAAAGACCAACTTCCCTAATAAAAACACAAGACAAAATTTGAAGACTGATCATTGAAAGGGAAGAACAAGAACTTAAGGTCAGAGAATAATTTCAGACTGATATAGCTTGTTTCCTTTTTAGCATGAATTAGTAGTATGCAAAATTGTTACAAGGATCTTGTTTTTAATTTTTTCAATGTGGGGAGAGATGGGGGAGAGAAAATAAATGTTTGTTAATTAAACAAATGAAATTTATTATTTGTTTTAAAAGTGAATCAGATAGTCCTATCAAAAGCTTGGAGGTGGGGGGGGGGGGTATGGGATGGGGGTTGGGAGGAGAGAAGGTTAAATCCCAGTGTCCCCTGAGTCACCAGATGGTACTATGGAAAGAAGGCTGGATTTGGAATCGGATCTGGTTTCAAATCCTGGCTTTGCCTTGTACTACCTGTGACCCTGGGCAGGTTTCTTAAATTCTGTAAGCTTCAATTTTGTTACAAAAGGATTGGACCCTAAAATCTTGGTTAGCGCTAAATATATTAAGCTAAGTGTCTTCATGAGGGTCATGAGTGTCTGGAGTGGTTGAAGCTAAAAGTGAAAGCAGGGGTAATATATGCAAATTTCACAATCCTACCTACTCCTGACCCTGGTTCTTCTCATTTGTAAGATCTGAAAAAACTCACATTCTTTCCCAGAATTCTTTCCCTCTTGGTCCTGCTAAATCTCAAATACATAATTTTTCTCCAAATCAATCCTACCCATAGTCATTAGAGGTCTAGTAGAAGGCTGATATACTTCCCCTAAAGTTTCCAAGTTTCTTCTTTTTTTCATTATTTACTTTTGGAGGGACTAGGGGAAATCACCCATGCCTAGGATTCCATCAGCTTGGGGAACCCCCTCCACCAAAGCAAACTGCTTGCTCCTCTCCAAACTCTCATCTTAAGATAGTTACCTGTGGTCTTAGGAAGTTAAATGATCACATGAAGAAGTCTATGATCACAAAAATAGTATTCAAAAATCAAATATGAAGAGGAAGGATTTGAACCTAACTCTTCCTAGTGCCAAGGTCAGCCTGTTCTCCACTATAGTCAACTCCTTCTCGTTCACTTTCTACATTCTTTTTTTTCTTTCACATTATTATTACTTTTCAAGTCAGCTCTGACATGATCCCATCACCCTTGGCAGACAACTTACATTCAAACCTGCTTCTGAGCTTATCATCTACTGAAGCAACACAGATGATAAATGAATTGAGCAATATTTCACAAAGATCTACACAAAGAACAGAGGAAAGTAGGCCACTGGTTTTCTTACTTGGGGAATGCAAATTAGTGGCAGCCAGTCTGCCAAATTGTCCATTTTCCACGCATTTCTCTAGGTTTGTGATTATTTTATTTAGTTCTGTAGGACAATAGGATGAGAGATTTAGAGCCAGAAGGAGGTTCAGCACAGTTTATTTCCTTCATTTTACACATGAAGAAACTAAGATGCAGAGAAGCAAATCAACTTGTATATAAGGTCGTATAAGTAGAAAGTGGATGAGCTAGGAAAAAGAAAAGAGAACAAAGAGGGTCAATGAAGTAATTTTTTAATGCACAGAAAAGAAGAGAATAGAGGACGGCTAGGTGGTGCAGTGAATAGAGCACCACTCCTGGAGTCAGGAGGACCTGAGTTCAATTCTGGCCTCACACACTTAACACAAAAACTAGCCGTGTGACCTTGGGCAAGTCACTTAACCCCAATTGCCCTACCTTCCCCTCTCCAGAAAAAAAAAGAGAAGAGAATACTTGAAAGAACTACAGACAAGCAAGACAGCTTTGAAAGTTACATACTGAATTTATAATATATATTTTAAAGCAAGCTATACATAGGAGAGATTTGCAAATTTGTGTCATCATCCTTTTTTCTGCCCTAATATGTAAATGGAAATGCCTGTTTTGTTTGATGTTTCAGTTTAGAATTTTTTTTAAATGTATATATTTTTAAAAGAACTGAGTTGGGATTTGAACCTAAAAACAGACAATAATAAAACAGAGAACATAACAGAATGGGGATCTGTCTGTTGTCTTCATCAAAGTATACTGTCCTCTACACCTTATCTTTTTTAACCAGATTTGTGATTTTCTTGATGAAGACAATACGCAAAAGGAATCTCTCCTTTCCAATACAGATCTGTGTCTTCTCTGGAACTTGCAGGCTCAGAAGGGAGGTGCCCGGGGCACAAAAGGTGGCCAGGGTCGCACAGACAATACGAATCAGAAGTGAGACTCAAACCCACATCTTTCTTCTGTCTGCAACACACTGCTTCCTGCATGTTCTATATTAGACACTCCGAAAAAGTGGATCAGAGAAAACTAGAAGCTGGCCTAATTTCTTTCCTGCTAGTAGTCATACTGTGAAATTTCACCATAAACCACTATTAGATATAACTTTGTTGTGTCCCAATCAGAATGTGAAGGATACTCAACCCACCTTCATGCCTCTTCCTTAGAGGACAAATTGTCATAACTGCTCATAGTGTAATGAGGCTCTTCAGATCACAGAACTGAAGTTAAAACAGATTCTCAAAGCCAACTAACTCATTTTACTGATGAGACCTATGGAGGTACAATGTGGGTCACACAAGAAGTAAGGGTCTGAGGCAGACCCTCGCCTCAAGCCCTCTGACTCCAGAGCCAAGGTTCTTAGGACTGTGCTGTGCTGTCAGAAAATGGCAGGTTCCCCGGGGAAGACAAGCTACAGATGCACAGCATCCAAATAATAACAACAATTGTAATAGCTAGCATTTATAAAGCACCTACTATGTGCCAGGTATTGTGCTAAGAGCTTTATAAATATTATCTCATGGAGCAGCTGAGTGGCTCAGTGAATACCGCACCAGCCCTGAAGTCAGGAGGACCTGAGTTCAAATCTGACTTCAGGCACTTGACACTTACTAGCTGTGTGACCTTCCGCAAGTCACTTAAACCCCAATTGCCTTGCCTTCCTCCCTCCAAACATATATCTATATCTATATCTATATCTATATAGGTGTGTGTATATTTATATATACAACTTATATATTATAATATATTATATTATTATAATATTATATTTATATTTTATATATATAGGGGTGTGTGTGTGTGTGTGTGTGTGTGTATATGTAAAATCTCATGTGATCAAGTGACTTGCCCAGGATCACACAGCTAGTAAGTGTCTGAGACTGTATTTGAATTCAGGATTCAGACTCAGTGCTCTTTCTCCAGTGCCACCTACATGGAAGGGCATGGATAAAGTGAGAAGAGGAAAAGGCAGCATTTCACAAATCTCACCCTGAAAGTTACTTCAAAGGCCGTCTAGCCCAACCCCTTCATTTTACAGGTGAGGGTAGTGAGACCCAGAGATGATTTGCCAACTGTCATAGAAATAATAAGCATAATAAGAGGTAGGATTTGCACCTATAGTCTCTTGATTTGAAAGCCAGTACTCTTGATACTATACCATGCTGCCTTGCAGGCATTTATAGCTTAAAACCAAAGAAAACGAGTGTCAATCAGCCAGCATTTATTAAGCACTGACAACATGGCCAGCATTGTGCCGAGTGCTTGGATACAAACAAGAAGCAACAGATGGTCCCTGCCCTTGAGGTGCTTACAGTCTAACAGGAAAGACAACATGTAAACAAATATGGCATAAACAAGCCATAGACAGGACGCACTGCGTAGGGCATTGCCCTCCCCTCAGTCCCTCAGGCCCACACCCTGCATGTCATCCACACTATACCTCAGCCCCACCCCACCCCCAAGCTGTTGCCAAGATCTGTTGATTTCACCTTTGAGACATCTCTCAAATGGACCGCTTTATCTCCTCTGACACTGCCCCCACTCTAGTGCAGACCCTCCTCACGTTGTCACATCTAGATTACTGTAATAGCCCTCTGGTGGGTCTGCCTGCCTCGAGTCTCTCCCCACTTCAATCCATTCTCCATTTAGTTGCCAAACTGTCATACTCCATCCCCAGCCCCAATCAATAAACTCTATTTGTTCCCTCTAACTTCCAGAATCAAATACAAAATCCTCTGTTTACCATTCAAAACCCTTCCTAATCTAGCCCCCTCTTACCTTTCCAGTCTCCTCTCACCTTACTCCCCATTACCTCCTCTTCAGCACAGTGACTCTGGCTACTCCTGGAACAAGATACTCCATCTCTCAGCTCTAGACATTTTCTCTGGCTACCCCTCATGCCTGCAATGCTTTCCCTCCTGTTATGGGAATCTGAAGATCTTCCCTGCCCCTAGGCCCTTTGATAGGCTTAAGTATCTCTGAGAACCTTCCCTAATTTGAAAATATACTCTGCCCCCTAATAGGCTGAATGTGGTCACATGGAGCCTGTGGGGGAGGCTTGTGCTTCAGAAATACCCACATCTTGTTACTTTGTGATTGGGTAATGGGTCAAGAGGGCTGTGACATTCTCTGATCCAGGAGAAGGCTATATATACCCTGATGTGAGTTTTTGCTTTGGGGCTCACTTTGGAAAAAGTTGTGTGATTTGGCCAGATGAGACTCTGGGAAGCCATTGAGCCCCACAGCTTTGAAAACCCAGATGTTGATGCTTCCCTCTCTGGTAACTAACTAGGTATGGATGTAATGGTCAGACGATTGGAAGCCTGTCTGCTGATCTGTTTCTTTGTCTGCTTGTAACTTGTGTTTGTATTCTCTGAAGTTCAGGGTGCTGACTTTTCCCTCTGAACTAGGTAAATGATATATGTTTGATTAAAGTAAGATTGTTAACCCATTTTGAGTTGCTTTCCTTTAGAAAAACCGATCCAAGAACCTGTGCTAGCAGCCATCCTGGGTATGCTAGGGTGCTTGCTGAAACATCTCCTCATCTCTGCCTCCTGGCTTCCTTCAAGTCCTAACTAAAATCCCATCTTGCAGCAGTTCTCAACCTGTGGGTTATGTTCAATTTGTAACAATGAAAATACATCCTGCATATCATATATTTACATTATGATTCATAACAGGAACAAAATTATAGTTATGAAGTAGCAACAAAAATAATTGTATGGTTAGGGGTCACCACAACATGAGGAACTGTATTAAAGGGTCGCGGCATTAGGAAGGTTCCTATTTATCTTATATATAGTTTGTTTGTACATATTTGTTTTCTTGCCAAATATATTATTTCATGTAATCCTCACAATAACCCTGCAAGGTAGGTGCTATTGTGATTCCCCATTTTACATTGAGGAAATTAAGACATACAGAGATCAAATGACTTGCCTAGGATCACACAGCTAGTAATCTAGCTACTAGATTGTGAGTCCCTTGAAGGAAGGGACTGCCTTTTGCCTCTTTATGTATTCCCTGCACAGTGCCTAGCACATTGTAGGTGCTTAATAAATGCTTATTGCTTAAGAAAGAAAAATAATTAACAGAGGGAAGACACTAGAATTAAGAGGGATTAGGGAAGGGTAACTGCAGAAGATGGGATTTTAGCCAGGCCTAGAAGGAAGCCAGGGAAGCCAGGAGACTCACATGGGGGGGGGAGAGCATGTGGGGATGGAAGAAATAATCCTCACTAGAAGATGATTTTCCTTGGAATATTTGATTTGTCTTACTGTCTGTAGGTAAAAACTACAACCTCTTTTCAGCTACATCTCCTTGCCAATCCAAATTGCTAACCATATAGTAAACTTTAGCCTCAGAGGCTTTATAATTTTCTACACCACCCCCTCTCCTTTTTCCTCCATTCCCCTTCTGCATTCTAGAGCTCTGTGTAAAAGGGTAAGCACTTTGATGTAAGATTTAGTTTGGCATTTTAAAATTTTTTGTTATTTTTCATTGAGTTGAATTTATGCCAACTCTTACATCTGATTTAAGGCATGGACTTTGAGTTGCTTAGAATTTGATCCTAAAACTTGGCTGTCCTTTATAGTTTATGGCTTATGTTCTATGTAAGGGGATACTCTGTGTATGAATTTTAGCTCATGGAAACATGGCTATTTGCAGATAGAAACATTTATCTGTAAATGGTTGAACAGGTACTATGCCCAAGTTCAGAGAAACATTTAGAGCTATTGAAGACTATGTAAAGCATCAACAAACTTTGAAAGAAAAGCTAACATTAATGAAATTGTAATTATTTCTGATTTAAGTCTGAACCTTGCATTGGCTCCATTTCCTCCATTATTTACTTGATAAGCAGAATCGACAAAGAACCAATTAGAATATTTAGCTAAACTAAGTCCCAAAGGGGGATGGGGGAGAGAAGGGTGGATGCTTGATTTTGTTTAGTTCAATTCAGAGACAGTAGTCCTAATGCTTTTAAAAGAGTGACTCTGTACATTGACTGATATTAGTCACACAAATAACCTATTGGCAGATGGCCAGATTTCTACATAAGAACCACGCCATATATATATATGTGGATGTTGAGGTAACTGTAGACAATGGTTATTTACATAGAGAGAGAGAGATTATAGACATAGATATATCTTCTGAAGCCTGGCTCCAATGTTTCATTGGTTCCTCAAAGGTCATTCCAATGGAGTATCAATATATCAGTTAATAGGTCTTACTAATCCCAGCACAGTACTTTACCCAAAATAAACCTTTAATATATACTTTATTCATTCATATATGTACACATACTGGTAATTTTCAGGAATATAATCTCTTATTCCAACAAAGGAAGTGTAAAAATATATGACTTGCTTTTAGTATTTCATCAAGCAGTTATAAACTCGTTGAGTCAAATATTTTGGTTAGTCTGCTAAAAGCCTGACAGAATTTTGATAACTATAAGACCCCCTTTTTTCTTTTATACATTTCACATTTTTAAGAGTCAAAAGCTTGTTTAAACAGGTAAGGTTAGAAATGCCATAATTCCACAAATTCTTTTCTTCTTAATCCTTTTTCTTTTTATTGTGCTGATTTTGACATTGTCCTCTAATTAATCAGTCTCAGATAGCTGAGACAGTTAAATGACACCCACAAACTTATCATTTACTATCTGTTAAGCTCATCAGGAAGCAGAGCAAAGATGGCAGAGTAAAAGGTGGGGTTTGCCTGAGCTCTACCCCAAACTCCTCAAACATATATTTTAAAAATTACTCTAAACCAATTCTAGAACAGCAAAACCCACGAAAAGATGGAATGAAACAAATTTCCAGTCCAAGACAACTTAGAAAGTCAGCAGGAAAGTTCTGTTGCATCAGGATGAGAGAGGACCACAGTCCAGCAAAGACCAAGCCAGCACAGCCCTAGTCACAACAGACCAATAACAGACATTGGGAGTAACTGAATCAGCAGTGGCAACAGCAGTGACTGCTTCCAAAGCTCTTAGCCTACATATGGTAAGAGGATAAAAAACAAAAAACTGATCAGAAGGAAATTACAGGGATGTTTTTGCTAGCACCGAGGCAAGACTTTTTTGCTTTGCCCATAACAGATCTGGGTTGCAGAGCAGCATTAGCATAGCAAAAATTGTTGCCACGGTGGAGGAGGAAACCTTCTCACAATTCTATGGCAGAAAAAAGTGCTTATTATGGTCACTCACAGACCAGAGCACAGGTCAGGAGGATAGTAAACACCTCTCCTTAGATCGTACCACATGGGAAGAACTAAAAAACTTACAAGCCCCTGAAAACAGCTACACAAAACCCCTGAAACTGTGGACAGTATGCCCTCCACTCTGAAAGTAGAGTCCTACTTTAACTAAGAGTTAAAAGTCAAGTAATGGGCTAGGAAAATGAACAAAGAATGGGAAAAAACCTTTGATTATGGAAAGTTTCTATGGATACAAGGAAGGACAAAACACACACTCAGAAGAAGACAACAAAGTCAAAACACCTACATCCAAAACCTCCAAGCAAAATACACATTGGTCTCAGGCCATGGAAGAACTCAAAAAGGATTTTGAAAATCTAGAAAGAGGAAAAATTGGGAAGAGAAATGAGTGTGATGCAAGAAAATCATGAAAAAAGAGTCACCAGCTTGGTAAAGGAGACACACAAAAATACTGAAGAAAATAAAACCCTTAAAAAAGAGACTAGACCAAATGGTAAAAGACATCCACAAAGCCAATGAGGAGAAAAATGTCTTGGAAAAGCAGAATTGGTCAAATGGAAAAAGGAGGTCCAAAAGCTGACTGCAGAAAATAATTCCTTAAACATTAGAATGGAACCAATGGAAGCTAATGACTTTATGAGAAATAAAGAAACAATCAAATAAAACCAAAAGAATGAAAAAATAGAAGACAATGTGCTATAAGAAATGATGAGCAGGATGCTGTCAAAAAACCTGGAAAGACTTACAGAAGCTGATGCAAAGTGAAACGTACTGTGTACAACGTAATAGCAATATTTTAGGATGATCAGCTGTCAATGACTTAGCTAGTCTCAGCAATACAATGATCCAAGAGAGCTCTGAAAGACATGATAAAAAATGTTATCCATCCACAGAAAAAGAATGGATAGTGTCTGAATACAGATTAAAGCATTAAAAAAATATCATTAATTTTACTTTTTGCTAAAATTTTGGCATTTAAAATGTCACGGGTCCTCCTGATGCCTTCTTGAATAAAGTATTTATGTTATATACAGTATGAATCTCCTGAATAATCTACAAGTTTGTGACCCCTTTCATTTCTGAGTTCCATATGTTCCACCAGATTTTTCAGCATCTTTCTCTGTACCCATATTTACAATGTAGACACTGAATACCAATGTACATTTTGATTGTAATGAGAGGATATTGCCAAGTTCTTTATTGACTTTCTCTGTTTCTTTATTCTCTACAGAAGATGTTGGTGCATGAGTTATAATTATTCTCTTAGGAATCCTTTTGCTTAAGCTCTTTATAATCTCTACAAGATGTGATGATTGTAGCTAGAATTTTGTTCAAAGAGTCTATGATCATCAACATTAAAGAAGGCATAAAATGGCCAAATATATTTGCCTAAGTTGATCACAAATAGCATGGTGGATGTGCTATACAAAATGCAAATAAAGTAGAGATTCCCTATAAATAATGAGGTCCTTCAGATTTTCTGTTTGCAAATGGAATGGTCTTGATTATATTGAACCCAAGAACACTGCTGAGATTCATAGTATCTCAAAGCAGATAAGACTAACAATGTATACAGGAAATAAAAGCATTGTACCCAGATCATGACATGGAGTCATGCATTGTTCCAATAGTACTTTTATCTCATACAGACACTAACGGTGAACAATGATATGGACCCAGAATTGAAGCAGAAGAAAATGTACTGGATTGCATTTTGGAAAGTGTTCAGGGCCATTGATGGCCCCAAATTTCTCTCTGCTTCCAAAGCCCATTCTTTTTAACAGTAATATTCTCCTGGTAATGTTATCTGACTAAAACCCCACAATCTCAGAAGAATCAAAATCACAGGTCACAGCAATGGAAAGATGCACAAAGACTGTAAGACACTGCTAAACATTAGCATTGATTATGTGTATTATGAAATGACACAAAAGACACCATCAAGGAAGTATGTGGCCAGAAAAGAAGATGGGTCCATCAGATGAGTGCAAGGAATAACTAGTAAATAGCCTTTGAGATATATTGGCATCCATGAAATATTAAAAGATACAGAGGAGGGTCTTTAGTACATTGGGTAATTTTCCAGGAAGGTTTATATATGTCCATGTATAAGAATCACACTGGATGGTAGGACATGACTAGATCATGACAAATGTATCTCAAAGCATGTACAGTTCAATACAATGATGTGTGGGTATGAATTTTAAATTAAAATTCCAATTCAGTCAGGTTTTAGATTCCCTCTTTAGTACAGTTTTAAGCAAAAATGGAACATAAATTTACTAATTTGCATTCTGATCTACTTCTAGATAAGTTGACATGAAAGTAATTTTCAATTTTTAATGTGAACATGTTTTCTGATTCTGAATTCCTTTTCTTTCAAACAACTTATGTTCATAGTCTTTAAAACATATTCCTGCTCTAACAGAATAATTTTTTTTAATGTTTTCTCTAAAGGCAGTATAGCCTAGTGGTCTAAGGCCCTGCTTTAGACTAAGAATTCTTTTGTAAAACTATTGTTTCAATTTCCATCATGCTTTGTCCTTCAGATTTGGATAATGCATACAGGATGGAAATCTAAAAAATAGAATGTGAAATACTCTCTGCCTTTTTTGTCTCTGAAAGGTGTGTGTGTGTGTGTGTGTGTGTGTGTGTGTGTGTGTGTGTGTGTGTGTGTTTGGCTCAATCACAGGCTATTCAAGCTGAAATTTATCTTAAATGTAAGACTACTTAGTCTTACACTTTTACTTAATAACTGAGCGAATTCTCTTATCCAAATACTGCCCTTTAGCAAAAATTCTTTTATTTTAGTTGAGAACCAAATTACTCAGCTCATAACTATAACATGTAACTTGTATATGGTTGCAATAGTTTTACCAACCCTACAAGACTGTAGAATCCAAGGAATCTCATGAATGTGCTCTTTACAGCATCCTAGTAAATTCACTCCTCTTCTAAGGGAAATGCTAAATTTTCCTGGGCAAGTACTTATTGTCTATCAACCGGTTATCTGCAGATAACTGCAAGGTTTCTTTTTCTTTCTTTCTTTCTTTCTTTCCTTCTTTCTTTCTTTCCTTCTTTCTTTCTTTCTTTCTTTCCTTCTTTCTTTCTTTCTTTCCTTCCTTTTTCTTTCTTTCTTTTGCTAACAATGATGATAAATTGAGAATAGATATTTATATAGTTACTCCATTAATACTATTAAATCATACTAATTAGGATATCATCATGATGCCAATCTAAACAGTTTTCTTGCACCCACACCCTAGGCGAAATATATACTTTAGTGGGTAAACTCTCAGTATTCTTCTAAATACCATGAGTTCTGGCTTAAGAATGGTCACAGCAGTCCATGTCAGCTACCATAAGAGAATAGAAAGAGAGAAGCTGACTTGAAAGTAACCAGGGACCTAAAGCAAACCGGCTTTCTACAACAAGGTCAGCACCTTGAATTGTACCCAAAAATGTGTTGGTAGCCAGCCCAGTTAGCAGAGCACAAGATGAATGTGCCTCTGTAGATACCAGATAGTTATCCCCCAGCAATGAAGTGGCCTATTATCTGTATTCTTTTATTTGGGTCCATAGTATTCAAACACTGTTCCCTGCCCTCCCACTCAAATCTTAATTGTAATTTCCAGGCATTATAATTATTTGATGAACACACTCCTGTATGGAATTTATGTTCATTTACCGAACCTAATTTTTTTTCCTCCTCTTGACTTATTTTAAGAAAAACACTGCTTTCTTAAGGAGAGGTAGTGGCTTTTCTTGGCAATCTTTATATTTATCATTCCCCTTAGGGAAAATCTTTGAATTATTGGAAATGACACACTATGAATGTCTGCAAAAGTTTTATACTGAAATTTCTGAAAAACTGAATTATATGCGTGTCACCCACGCACACACACAAACACACAGATACACACACATGCCTTGGTATGCTTAAACAATTTGTGCAGGGCTTTACTATTTGTTTTGTTTTGCTAGTTTACTGACTATGCTTTTTCACAATTAAACAATGTAAGGAAAGGGAGGGGATAAACTTACTGAGGTGCTTAAGTATTTTGTCATGTGTATTTGTAATGTATCTAGGAAAGAAAGGAAAAAACAGTGGGAGGAAGGAAGGAAGGAAGGGAGGGAGGAAGAGAAGGAGAAAAAAGGGAGAGAGGGAGGGAAGGAGGAAGGGAAGGAAGGAAGGAAGGAGGGAGGGAGGCAAGGAGGGAGGGAAAAGAGGGAAGGAAGGAAGAGAAGGAGGGAGAGAGAGAGGAAAGAAAAAAAAGAAAGGAAAAGAAAGGAGAAAGAGAAAAGAAAAGCTCTGTCCCTGATTATCAAAGATATAGAGTCAAAGAGCTGCTCTTCTTTTTTTTTCCTTAATTTCATATTAAAGCATAAAAGCCTTTCTGAGGCTCGGGCCATACATCCATCAGGGAAATAAATCTGTTTTTCCCTGACTGATGTTGCCATTTGGGGGGGTTTGTATTGCCACCTAGTGGCTACCTTTATAAAGCACTTTCTAAGTTTCAGATTCCTAATATTTGACTCCTCATTTAAACTTAGTTTAGTCCATCATCTTTAAACATACTTTAAAAAAAATAGAACCATTAATTATGTAAATATAAGAAAGATTATTTTTATTGGGTCAATCCTTGTTTTTATTCTATAAGCTCATCTGTTATCACAATAGCAAAGCAATTTTATATGTATCATTAAAATAATCATACTTGGCTATCTAAATGGATCAACAAACCCCGACTGGTTATCGATTCCTTCTTGTCCTGTTCAATTCTAATTCACTTCTTACTGTCTTTGAGTAAATCCTCCATATATGTTCCATTAAGTTTGACGGAAATGTTACGGCTCTTTCAGTATATCAGAAATACCAGAGCAGCTCTGGGGTTATACATCTGTTATCCTTCATTCTCAATATGTTACTGACCCACTTCCTTTTCTAGTCATATGTGGCCTCAGTGATGTCTTTTTTTTCTACTTCCTGAGGCCAATCATCAATAGAAATACACCACAGTCTACTTATATCCATTATATGTCTTTCCATTGCCCTTTGGGCCACCTACAGTTCTTGCAGGTGAAACATGTAATTTACCATTTTACAGAGCACAAATTTAATAGAATCTTAAAATTACTGTTTTGCTCAGTATTAAAAATATATAAATCCTAAGCCTCATTCCAATTCAACCGAGTAAATAATAATAGTTTTTAAGATTTCTTCACTCACTTATTCAGAACATTCTTACCTTTTCATTGACTTCCAATTATTTTAATTCACAGTAAACAAAATAATGGATTTACTTTAGTTATAGCAGTTTGTGTCCAATTTTTATCCAGTTCATAATTAAGTTCTAAATTTAGAAAAATTCATGTTTTTGTATCACTGTATAAAACTACTCTTTCCATTTTCTTTTATTCAAAACACAGTTTTACTGAACATGAAAATAATGACCAATATTAATAACAGTGCTTCAAAAATCTGTATTTATCAGGTGTGTCCTTTTTTTCCAAAGACAAAAGTTGCAAATTGGCAGATGAAGCAAGACTTTCTGTGGCCAAAGACAATCCTTCATCCTTCATTACTGGTGATGAGTTTCCGCACATTTAGTTAGACTTGTGCTTGGACAAAGTCCATCACCAGGCTCGGGCCTCTCTAGTTTGGTAGGACCTATTAGAAATTCTGTTCCATGGCACAATCTTAAAGAACCTGGATCATTTCTACATCATAGAGAGACATCAGAGGAGGACTTTGGAGAAGAAAAAAGCTTACATACTCAAAGAAATTTACAATGTTTCCCCATTGTTTACATGACAAAGTACAAACTTCAAGGCCCTTCAAAATGTAGCTACAACCTAATTGTCCAGCTTTATTTCAAATGCTCTTGCCCTGGCATCTAACAGGATTCTCACCGCCCTCATCTATTCCTCTTTTTTAATGAATTCCCTGAGTATCAAAACAGAAGGTAATTCCTTTGGGAAAATTTTATCCAGATCTTCATATCATTTCTCTATTACTTCATTCTCTGCAATACATATTGGTGCATAAACTGAAATTATTTTTGATGTGGTCTTTTTTTGCAAATTCTTGTCATTAGTATTACAATACTGGATGACCAATTTTCTCACAAAATGATATCTACTGCTACCTTTCAATACCGATATTTGACCGGTAGTATTGTATGTTTACAAATAAATCATGCAAAATTGCAGTCTTTGAAGAATAAAAGTGAATATTACATAAAGAGCAATGGCGAGGTACAAGGTGGGTGTGAGTGGGCTGCAGTTTACAACAAATGAGGAACTTCAGAGAAAAGCCAGAGTAAATGATGCAGTCAGGGAAATGTATGAATGAAAAAGTCAGTTAATCAATCAGCAAACATTGATTAAGTAGATCCTTCGAGACAGCTGGGTGGTGCAGTGGACAGAGAGCTGAGTCCTGAGTGAGGAAGACCTAAGTTCAAATTCAGTCTCAGACACTTCGCTCTGTGACCCTGGGCAAGTCACTTCTGTTTGCCTCACTCTCCCCAGCTTTCAAACGGGGATAATAATAGCACCTACCTCCCAGGGTTGTCGGAAGGATCCAATGAGATACTAAACTGAAGTGTCCATATAATACACTATAATATGTAAAAACATTATTATATATGGTATTATTATGTGATATAATAACATTATAATTTATATATTACATGTGTATGATATATAATAAAGTATATTATAACACATGCTGTACAAATACTAGCTATCATTAGTAATATTATTATGGGATATTATCTATAAAGTAAACCTAGCACGGTTCTGGAACATGGTAGACATTTATATGTACCCTCCTATGTACAGGCTCTGTATTAAGTGCTGGGGATACAAAAACAAAGAATAAAGCCATGGTTAGTGGGCTGGCCATGTGGCAAGAAGCCATCAGCCAGAGTAAGGGCTTCATTTGTCTCTTGAAGTCAGGAAAAGAAAGGAGGACTTTGAGGGAACTCCTTCTGGCAAACAAGGACATGGACAAGAGTCTCCCAGGCAGGCATGGAAAGGTAGCTTTTGTGTGGGGAAGTACCTTACAGTCATTCTCATCCAACCCCTTCTTTAAAGCCATGAGGAAATTTCAGCCCCAGTGCCTTGCCCGAGGTCACATAGGTAGTAAGTGGCCAAGCTGGGATTTGAATCCAAATACCCTGACAGTACACACACACACACACACACACACACACACACACACACATATAAATTTGTACACTAAAGTATTCCAGTCGAACTAGAACCGCTCTAAGGCAATTCAACAAATAAATGTTTGTCAGATGCCTCCTGCATCTCAGGGGTTAGGCAAGCACTGGGGATACCAAGGCACAGTCTTATCCTCAAATCTACTGTTCTCGGTCTCATCCTGCCCTCTTTATTTACTTGTATGTGCCATTCTTGAAGCCTAAAACAGAATTCCCAACGTGTCTTCCAGCGGAAACCATTGCTGCTCAGCTGTCTTTTCTCCTATGAAGCTTTCCTGACCTCCCCACCTCAGAGACTCTTTTCCCTTGCCATTTGACCTGTCCCATCACAGGTTAATTTGTCTAAAAACCTATGTATACATCATCTCCTTTCAGCCCAATACCCCCTAAATATAAGAACTAGAACATAAGCTCCTTACAGACAGACTCTCCTTTCATTTTGACCTTCCTACCCACCCTCCATTCCTTGTAAATAATAGACACTTATTGAACATAATTGAAAAGTATTGCACTAGCACAGTGAAAACAACGGAAAATGAATGGGGATATGGCCCAAATGAGACTATCACCTAAACATCTGATCCCAAACTAATTTGAATAAAGTCATCTATTTCTTAATCTTTTTATTTTATGTTCAAAGGTGTAGATTACACTGTCTGAGGAGTGATTTAAATTAGAGTTTTATTAGTCTACAATATGATTTTCTAAAGTGCAACTCCTTTCTTTTATTAAGAGATAGCTCCCTTTGGCATAGAGATGCCATTTTCTCCTGTAGTGACCTGATAACGATCAGGTTTTAGTTTTTAACATTTGTTTTAAAGTCAAGTCAAATTTTTTAGCCATTAATTTTGTCTGGTATGAGTCAAGAAGAAGTGGTATGTTGTGAACGATAACCGCTCCTCCATTTAAAATAAACTGCACCTCTTGGCTTTGGCACTCATTCAACAGTGAAAGACTTATATCTGCTTGTAAAGTTCTCCCTCACATACATAGTTACTCCACTTAAGATTTTTTTTTTTGATGTGGAGAAAACTATGAAATGGAAAAAAAAACAATTTTTTTTGTAGTTATGTCTGCATAGTTAACTTTCTCTTTCCAAATGAATAATCTTTATCTCCTAATGAAATAATTTTTTTAAATGACACATCAGTTTGATGTATCAAACCATTTGAGAATTTGAACCCTGAGGGTATAACAAACCCTGGGTACAGTACAGTATAACAGAAAAAAGTGCATTCAGTTTGGAACCAGAAGAGTGGAGTTCAAATCCTGATTCTGTTAGTTATTAGCTATTCAACTCCAATTCTATGATCCTGTGTTGACTTTTACATTAAGAATAAATTGCAGCACTCTTAGTATTCATTTAAATTACTATATTTAGCATCCTATTTGGCTACATTCATAAGAAAGGGAATGGAGAAAAGAGGAGAGATCACGACGATTTCATTAGTATAGAAAATTTCCTCTGGAATTTAGAGTTAGAAAGTGGTCTTAAGGCCAGTTGAGCAACTTGCTCAGGGTCACACAGCAAATATGTGTCAGTGACAAGACTTGAACCCATGTAATATGGACTACACACTCAAATCTCTATTCATTGAGGACTGTAAAATAAACTAAGTATCTGGTGGCGTAGCTCAGCCAGGCTAGAGTAATGGGGTGACTGAAACGTGACAGCTAAATCAAAAGGATAATTCAAAAGACAAGGAAACAAGTAGTACCAACAAAAACATAATGGATAAGAGGCATCAGCCCCTTCTGAGGCAGAGGAAAAAGTGTACCCCCAAACAATTCCTGAGGCCAGAATTATTATTGGCAATTGGATTATCCCAGACTTAAAGCTAGATGCGGTACATAGACTTTTAGAGCTGCATAACCCAAATAAGCTCAGAAGATCCTTGACCCAACTCCCACTCTGACTGAAAAATCATTTCCTCCAAACTGGCTACATCTTCCCTTCAGGGTTCTAGATGTATTTTTGAGGGTCAAGGGGGTGATTCTCTGATGCCATCACTTCAGGCCTCCAGTGGTATGTTTCCCAAAGCATCATTTGGAAATCTTTTTATTCATACAATCTTAAGTTGCTTTTTAGCAAGAGGTATTTATGAATGTAGTACATGCAGTAAGAGTAATCAATAAAAAACATTCCCCTCACACCCACCCCCCCCCCAAAAAAATCCATGACACCCTTTAATCACAAGTACCTATAGAGTCCAGGGGAAAGTGGGCTCAAGCTTAGAAAGCACATGTGGTAAAGGGGAAAATCACATCTCCTGGTTGTGGAAAGTCCTTTTTCCCATTTGTAGAGTGTTCAAGAGGTTTCCTTTAGACATTGTGTAGTTTCATTTCTGGGCTCCTTGTGGAGCCATGAATCTACATACCTTCTGTCCTTGGCTCTCAATGCAGACACTAACATCAACAAGTCAAAGTAGGGTAGGAGTGGAAGGAGATCTAGGCTGAGATCAAAGATGAGGCCTTTCCTTTCCCCTCAGGTAGTTTCTATTCAGGGAAATGCTGAAAAGTTAAACTTGTTTCAACCTCTGGAATTCTCTGAATCCAGCTAACACTATGTTAGATCCATCCAGAGCATGAGACTAAATCCTTCAGCCAAGGGGAACAGACTTCAATCTGGCACCATTTCACCTCCTCTGATAGATTTCAAAGACACAGTCACATCTTGTCTAAGGCCCATGATTGATTTAGTATCTTACCACTTAATTTAAGTGGAGTGTCTGACTTGATTAAATATCAGTCAACCCCACCTTTACAGCTGGAGAGGACTTTAGAGATCATCTGGTCCTTCCTAGTCATTTTACAGGTAAAGAAACTGAGTTCCAGAAAGAGTAAATGACTAGTCCAGTATAATACAGCTAGTTAGTAGCAAAGCTGGTGGCTAGAACCCTAGTTCCTTGAGCTGTATTCCAAAATTCTTCTCCACTATATCCTAATTGTCATTTTCTTATTTTTATTCTCTTATTCACATTATTTTTGACCTTTCTCAAAATGTTGACTTATTATACAAAAGTATTAACTTTCAGGTTAATTGTAGCCTACCTACCCCCTCCACTTTTTTTTTTTAAATAAGAATGTCTTTCTTAAGTCAAAATGGAAAATTCCAAGAAATTTGTAAAAATTAGAGTTGTCCTTGGACATTTCCAATTATTTTTACAGCAAGAAATCTCTCATTTGATTGGTATTGGTACTCCCTCTACTGATGAGAGAACTCTCCTCAGCTTCTCATTCTGTGTAATTCTTGTCTAATGATTTCCCATGAACGAACGAATAAGCATTTATTAAGGACTTACTTTGAGGCTGTGGAGAAACAAATATAAAGGTGAGGTAGGCCCTAACTGGCAACACAACTGGCAATATAGAGCAGCGGGAATCGAAAGGGAATTTGGGTCTGAGGAGTCACAAGGATTATGGGGACATCCAAAGGGCAATTGATTCCCTTTCTAGTAGCAATGGTAGTTGGAAAGACAAGACCTGCCTAAAATCACCCTACTAATTAATGGCAAAGTCTCTTAAAGGCCCTAGCATGCTTATAATGCAGCAGAAAAAGCAAAGTCAATTTGTTGTGCTGGTAAGAGGCATATTCATTCCTAAAACTCACTTCACTATGAAAAATCATGCAGTTAAAGCCATAAGGCTTCTGGGAAAACTGTGGCAGGAAGCAAAACGCTACAAAATTTCAGCAGAGACACATTAAAAAATAGATAAAAACCTAATGAAAATAGCCATCCAATTTTTTGCACTTTAAATGGTTAGGAATATATAAGCACCGCAATAAATAGAGGCAGTGTCCTCCTCTCAGGTTGCTACTCCCCCGGGATCTGGACTGGAAAAGTCTTGCACAGGTTAGACAAAGTGAGATCCTGGGTTCTGGAGGCCAGAGGCTATGGCAAAAGGTATGTTGGGAGCACTAACCAGCCCTCCTCTGTCCATGGTTCCTACTGCACCAGAAGATATGCAACAAATAAGACATTTTACCTTGACAAAGACCTGAAGTTTACTTGCGGAAGTAGGTATCAGAAGGGTTGCAAATTGTGAGTTATTATGAAGCAATGCAATTTTCTGCATTCTCAATTTTTTTAAAAAATTGCTCATTACCAAACTCAAAATTCGAATTATGCTCAAAAGGTTCACCAGTATATCAATCACATTAGAAAAACTTCATGTTTTCAAAATAAGTGTTATAGTAGAACTGACTTATTAAATTGTTCACCATTCCCGGAAGAAGAGTGAATTCAGTTACATATGTGTTAGATTTTCATTTGCTCAATCCCAGGGCAGAGTGCCAAAGCTAAGTAGATTAACTTCCCCAAGGAAGTTATGCTGATTTATGCTGATTGATATTATACTGATGTTCCATAAATATTAGTACAGTACTCATGGAACACATTCCCAAGCAGCTAACTATTGAGTTGGAGAGATAAGACTTGCCTAAAGTCACCCTACAAATTAGTGACACTTCTCTTAAAACAAAGAAAAACCCTACAATACTTCCAATGAAGTAGAAATAGCAATAAATGCCCTTGAAATTGGAAAATATGATTACCATTTCTACTTCTGATTAGCTGTGTGACCTTGGGCAAGTCATTTCGCCATCTATGATTCAGTTTCTTCATCTGTAAAATGAGAATAACAAAAATGATCCTCTGGACCTCTGCACAGTCTATTTCACAGTACTGTAATGAAGATCAAGTGAGATCATAAATGTAAAGTCTATTGAAAACTATAAAGTTTAGAAGAACTAGGAAAAGTATGTGTGTGTATGTGTACATATGTACATATGTGTATGTATATGGACAATACGTCAAAACTCGATGCTATGACATTATGACCCAACTTCCTCCCAGAATAGAAGAAAAAGCATTGTTGTTCAGTCATCTCTAATGCATCACGACACCATTTGCGGTTTTCTTGGCAAAGATACTAGAGTGGTTTGCCATTTCCTTTTCCAGCTCAGTTTGCAAATGAGGAAACTGAGGCCAAAAGGGTTAAGTGACTTACCCAGGATCATGCAGCTAGTGTCTGACACTGGACTTGAACTCAGATCTTCCTGTCTCCAGGTTCAACATTCTATCCACTGTGTCACCTAGCTGCCATGAGAAAATTCATCTCTCTAATTGGAGAGTTGAATGAGGGACGCTGAAAGAGAAATGTTGAATATTCTATTAGGACTGATGGATAGGTTGGCTGGCTGGTTTTGCTCAACTATTTTTTCTTTGTCTTTTTTAATCTTTGTTACGAAGGAAGACTCAGGAGGTGGGAGAGGAAGAGAATATATCTGGAAATGAATGTGCTGAAAAACAAAAAGAATAAATAAAATCATATATATGTGCATATTGTATATATATATATACATATATATATGTATTGGAGTCAACAGCAATTGGATGAGGAATGTTTTGTTCTTAGTGTGACAATACTAACCAGATTTTATTAGGAGAGGAATAAAGTACATTACAAAAGTAAACACATTTAAAAACAATAAAGCTCTCTGTAATTGAGTTGCCTTTATTTTCATCTGCTTATCTTTTTTTTTTTTGCTTAGTTGCTAGGCACTTATAAGATCACAGATTTAAAGGTGGAAGAGACTTTAGAGACAATCTAGTCTCACTCCCTCATTTTAAAGAGGAGAAAATGTTATTCAAGGAGTTGAATAATTTGTGATCGCACAAGTATCAGAAGGATCAGTTCTTCCCGACACCAAAGCCAGCACCATATCCATTATACCATTATATATATTTTTTAAAATTTTCATTGTGTCTCTGAACAGCTCTGAAGCTGGCCAGCTAATTTCTCCTTAGATGAAGGAGAAATCCACACTCGCCCATTGGTCCTCTATTGGGCAATTAATTCAAACTAGTTTTCAAGAGGAAATTATGGTAGTTCTTTCATCTTGTCTTTGAATGTCGGATTATAGATACAGTGTTTGAAGACACTTTGGAGACCATCTGGTTCAAAACTCTCATTTTAAAAATGAATAGATCCAGGCCCATGTTTCTTGCCTGAGGTTCCACAGGTAGTTAAGAGGAAGAGGTGGGATTTGAACCCAGGAACTCTTGACTCCAAATCCATTGTGCTTTCCATTATACCACTGGGCCTGAAAAGATTTTTATCCATATAAGGAAAAGGAGTTTAAAAATAAAGCTGAACCTTTGCATGAAGTCAAAAACCTGAAAAGGAACTAAAAATCTTGTGGAAATGAATGTTGAAAACTAAAAATAAACAAATTTTTAAAAAGAAAAAAACCTGAAAAAGAAGGGGTTTAAATTATGAGCCCAGGTCTAAGACAATTTCTTGAGCTTGCTCCTAGCTTCTTCCCCATTACGTGAGACTCCAGTCACACCAACTGCATTTGTGCCAAGTTGAGAACCATGGTTTTTTAGACCAGTCCAATCACAGTTGACAATTCCATGGTAAAGGGACATGGGGAAACTGAGTCTCTCTCAGAGAGTGACATTTTAATGCTTCAGCAGTCCTCACTTCAAGATCAGATCTACATAAGAAAGAAAGATTCTTTACCAGAAGGGCCATCAGGCTACAAAATGATTTCAAGGCATAGTGCTATGCAGCTTAGATAAAAGCGTATAATGAAGTGAGAGGATGGAAACATGAAAGTGGGGAACAGACTTTCGGTTTCCATATGTTTGATGATTGCCTTATGTACTCATGATACAGTGATGCTTAGTATATTCATTTATTGTTGGGCAATCCTCCCCCTCAAAAAACAATGCTTACTGACTACCTAATGTGTCCTGTAAACAGTTCAGTTGTCAACTTTTCAGGATCTATTTCACATTCCTAAATAACTAGGGAAAGCTCCAATTTCAGTACCAAATTCCTGTTTTTTATTTAGTAAAATTTGGATGCTGTGTCTTTCTCTCCCATTTCAAATCACCACAGGTTTATTCCACCAATGTGAAACCGATATTACTTTTTAATGTGGTAATTGGTTTAATGTGTTTATTCAATTTATAGGATGTCTTTTCTCCACTCCCTGAAAATCATTCATCATTTTCTATTTTTAAATAAATAAAGTGACATTGAGAAGGGTTGTGAGTTCTGCTGTGCAAGACATTTCTTTAGGACCCAGGAATTCAGGTTTCTGCCAGGTCTATTTTTTTTCTTTTTACATGTTGACATAATCAATCTTCTAGAATCTGTGTTGTTTGCCACTTTTCATAAATAAATATGTTAAGATGGTGGGGAGGGGGCAGCTAGCGGCTGCACTGGATAGAGAGCACTGGCTCTGAAGTCAGGAGGACTTGAGTTCAAATGTGACATATGCCAGCTTTGTGACTTGGGTCTCCAAAGGGGAAAAAAAAAAAAGTATATTAAGACGGCACAACTCTGCCTTTAGTAGGTACTCTATTTCTAGACAGATATTCAACTTCTCATTGCAAGAGGACTGACAACCACATGATGATTTTTTCAAACACAGCTACACATTAAATTCATGTTTTTTCATTTATATAAAGATCAGAAATGATAGCAAAGTGGTATAATAGATAAATGGTCTCATAGACAGAGGACTTGGGTTCTCCCTACACCAAATTACAGCTCAGTACCAAGCTTAATAGGTACCAAATTAAAAAAAAAAATTTTCTTGATCTCTAGAGCAAGAGTGTGAGGTATTATGTGTAAAATAAATTACCTCCCATCCCCAAATAATAAATCAATAGAAATTGTTCATGTATATGAAATCACAGATCACTTAAAATATCAAAGTATAAGTAACCAAGATATGGCTTTGGCTGTACTTTACCTTGACTGAATAGCCATAAATTCTGACATTTGCTTATTCCATGTCCCAAAGCCCTTTTCATTCACTAGATCGGAATTATTAGGAGCAATCACAGATCATATCTAGGCCAATCAGGCAAGGAAAAGGGAGGGAATGGATGCATACTGAGGAAAATGAAACCTGTTACTAGGTATCCTGAATGAAAAATGAAATTGTTAAACAGAGCTGATGGAAATTTAAAAGGGCAGAAGCAAATGAGAATGAAAACGGACTCTATCTGTGGCATGACTGTTTTGCTCATTTGGCGGCTGCTTTTGCAGATTCTGAAGTCAAAGGTGAAGTCTGAATTCCAAGCAGACCCCTCAGTTTCACATGTGGAACTCAAATGCAAAGAAGGAAGTTTTTGTCTTTTTTTTTTTAATGCTGCTTTGTTAGATTTAAAGGGAGATTAGCCAGTCATTCTAATCATAGAAGAGAAAGTCTGTTTAAGAACTCTATCTGGCACACTCTTGAGGAATCTTTTTGGAGAGCAGTAGGTTACACCTCTGGGAGGAAGTGCATGAGAAGTGCATCCTCTTGTCAACGAGCCATGCTTCTCCCTTGATGTGCACATTTCATTTCTTGACCCCTAAAAGAAGATACACAAATTTTAAAAAAAAAACATACCTCAGGTTTTAAAATGTAAACTTGTAATGCAAACTGAAATATGTGGAAACTGGTTGAAAATAATCTAATTTCAGTTTATGCTTCTGGGGTCATGAGTTTCATATTTCTCATCACTGTATCCTCCAAATTCCAACTCAGAGGCAGAAAAGTTCTACCATAATAGCCCCAACAAGAGAATGTACGTTCATCAATTTACCCCACTCCCCCTCGAGGAGATAACCACTGCCTCCCCCGTTATGTTATCTTTATTCCAAGGCAGGAAATTTATCATAATTTATTCTAGGATATTCTAAATTTACCATGTTGATTACCATTATGTAAACAGTGTCTGGGGTTTGCTTTAGTCAGACGATTGAAGGTTGGAACTGGCGCTGATCTGGAGTCAAGATCCGCTGAAGAGTTTCAATTTGCTAAAGTGGTTGTAATATCAGTACAAACACCAGGGATAGCCTGGGAGGGGGTCAGTGGTTTGGAAAGGGGTGGGGGGGTGAGGAATGGGTCTTTTTCTCCATGTAACGTTAATGGGCCACTTACTGAAATAGATCTGTTTGGAGAGGCGAGTCCAAATGGCACAAGGTTAAAGAACATTAGAAAGTGGTTTCGGCATGTACAGCAGCATGGGCTTTCTCATTAAAAAAAAAACTGCCCTTCAAGCATTAGTAAGGGTCATCATAAAAAGCTTTCTTAAGAAAAATCTGTTTTCAGTGATTATGCACAAAAATAAGTAATGGGTAAGTATACTCCTAACTTTAGAAGCTATCCAAATCTAGGGAGTGGAATTTTTTTTAAAGATATGCAGAATTTGCACTTACTTGAAAAAAATATTTAGTCATTCAATTGATATGGACGGTTATATTGAATATTTCTTTAAATGAGCCATATCTGGCTCATTTTATTTCCCCTGACCTTGTTTGCTTCTTCTACTCTTTTCTCCACTCTTCTTGCTTTATGTCCAAAAACACAGGGATGACCTTAGGATAATAGCTGTAGTGCTGGAAAGGACCCACCAAGTTCAACCCCCCTCCATTTTTCTAATGTGAAAACTGAGATCCAGAGAACTTAAGTGATTTCCCAAAAGTCACACAGCTAATAAATGTCTGATGAAAGACTCAAACCTGGATTTTCCTGAATCTTAGTTCAGCACCCTATCCACTACACCACATTACCTTTCATGTCATTGGGTGAACCTAACTGGCCACTATATTCAATAAGAGGTTGGATTTTTCCATTTAACTTCACTTCCAAAGTTGACCTTTTTTATATAATGACTTCTCACATATCTAAAAAAATCAGGATAACTGAGTCTTGTTTAAATCTCTATTCCTGCCCCTCAGATCCTTTTCCTTTTTGCTTTCTTTTATCCTTTAAAGTTCATTCCAAGTGTTCCTTGCATAGTTTTCAAGATGTTTCCATTATCGTGATTCTTTAGGTATATAAGGATAGAAGACATGGATGAGAAGGTCTCAATAGGCAAGAAAGTTAATCTACTTTGTCTTTTGACATTTTTTCTTTCTTTTCTTTCTTTCTTTTTTTCAGTTTGGCCTATTTAGTCTACCTCTGAAGAAAAAAAAAAAACAACAACCCTGCTCTCGTTCTCTCAGTACCATACCAAGATGGGCACCTCTGTGCTATTGTACCATCTCTGTGGTCCCAGATTGGGTACTCTTTAAAGATCTTCCACCTCTAACTGTTACGGAAATCTTGGTTGATTGGTACACTTGTCTCTGAGTTAGCTGAGCTTTTAACCTGTTCTCCACTCCCATCTACTGTACACTATCCTACAGCTTTCTGATTGCAAAATCTACCTGCAACCTGCTATGGCCTTTAAGGAAATGATTAAGTCATTCAAGAGGACTAATCACTAATGGTGAAATTATAGCCATGTTATTTAAAAGGCTTTTTATCACTTAAAATATTGTTCAGACATTATTCCAATACCATCTTGTTGTTAACAGACACACAGAAATGCACTTTTGTTACTACATATATTTTGTTGGTATGTATACCCTTTAATACCTGGGAACCTTGACAAAATAGAACATTGGGAAATGGTGGCAATATAGAAAACAAAAAGCATTACAGGAAAAAAAAAACCATTCCAATAAATCTATGGTTTCACCAATTTGTGAATTTCCTTCTATGATGAAGTTCCCACCACATCCACGTTGGCCATCCTATATGGCTCCTAATTCAGGTCCTTCCATAAATTCAAAGGCTTTTCTCATTTTTCCATGACATTACAAGGTTGTGTATGTACCAGTGGAGCACTTGTCCACCTGTCCTCCCTCAGCCTCCCAATGTAAGCAGCCTATTTTCTCTTCCTATCATATATGTGCTTGACATCACTTACTCCAATAAAAGAATAATAAACATAAAATATAATCTACATTATTTTCATCTTCACTATTTTTGGCATTCAGTTCAATAATTCAGTATACATTTCTTAAGTGGCTACTGTGTACAGACTCCAGTGTTCTATACTATTCGTATAACTCCTCTTTCATCTCTTTCTGTTTCACTCTATCTCATTAGATAATACCCAAGAGCTTCCAATGCGGAAAAAAAAAACACACTTTGGTTTCTCTGGGTCCATTCATTCATTCATTTGGCTAAATAAAGCATTATGGCCTCTGTTTTTAATTTTAAAAGGCCATTGAGTCAAACATTTTAAAAATCTTTTTTCTATTAGAAAAGATTCTTTGCTCTGCACTCATATGTGGCCCTTGATATTTGGGGGAAGGGGAAAGAAGAGAAACATCAGTTATTCAACCAAAAAAAAACACCAGTTGAATGCCTTTCCTGAGGGGTTTAGTCCTCCAAATGCTTTAAAAATGTAACTATGTCAGAGCTCTTTTGATCAGTGTTCAAACACCAAAGTAACCAAAGGGGTTATCACTGCAAACATCCAACTCAGTTCTCAAAAACCAAAGCCAGAGGGCTCAAAGAATCTGTTTCAATCTACAGAACACATACCAAGATCTGGACTCATCTTTGTTACATTACAAATGTAGATTTCATTTTTACAGGTGCTCCCTTTCTCATTAGAGATCACATTCCTATCCATGCCTCAGTAAGCAGTTCTTACATTGGTTTGCAGAGAAAAATGTATCACATAATGACCAAACTTTTGATTCATAAGATCTTATATCTAAACTGAAAGAAACTCAGAGCTCTTAGAGTCCTCTCCCTTATTTTAAATTTTAAATTTCTTCTGAACTTAAATACCAAAGAAAAAATGATGTGCATGCCCACGTACACAGATCACAAAAGAGAAATTGTATATAAAACCACAAGTTTTCATTTGATATTCCTATAGATGTGTACATACATACATATATACATATACATATATGTATAAAATAAATTCTGCACCTTGCTTTCAAAACTATCTTACTTGTTGGTTCTTCCTCATGAACTTCCTTCTGTTCTGTGCATTTCTGTGGTTCTGCTAACTTCATTCTATGAATCTTAATGATCTCCATTTCTTTTCTATTGAGTTTGATTGATTTCTATATCAAACTATACCGTTTGTATTTAACCCTCCTTGGACCAATTCAGAAAAGAGTAAGGTTCATCTCATGCCCACTCCCCCTTCTTCATCTTCCATGTTTGCACAATATTCTACTCATGCATCCCAATTATGAAAAAGAGCAAGTTCTACTCTCTTGTCCTCCTTTCTACAATAAAATATTACTCTTATTCTCCTTATCCTTTCCTCTCCTCAAATAATCAAAACAGAAAAACTTGTCAGTTTTCCCCTTGTTTAGCTCCCTCAATATCCTTTGAAAATATTAAGGTTTGGAAGGAATACTTTTTTCTTCTCCCCATCTTAAACATTAACAATGCATAGTCATGAATTCCTTCCAAGAAACGCTTTAAAAAAATTACCTTTCTGGGTTTCTCTGGACTCAGTTCTGCTCTTTTCTTTGGAAATGCTTAGAAGCCCCATATTCCAACAAAGGTCAATTTTTCCTTGTATTATACTCATCTTTGCAGGAGAAGTTATTGTTGAATGAAAGCCCATATCTTCTGTGATTTGGAATATTGTATTCCAAGCTCTACTCTGATTTATAGTAGAAGATGCCAGGTCTTATATGCTCCTGACTGTGGTTCACTGGAACTTGAAACTCCTTCTTTCTGGATGTTTGTAGAATTTTTTCTTCAACACAGAAGTTCTGGATTTGAGCAATGACATTCCTGGGATTTTTCTTTTTAAGGTTTCTTTCAAGAGAGGATTGATAGATTCTTTCTATTTTTACTTGCTCTCTGGTTTTAAAAGTTCTGTACAGTTTTCATTTATGATTTCTTGAAATATACCACCTAGCATTTTTTTATCATGGTTTTCAGGAGACCGAGTGAGTCTTAAATTATCTCTCTTTGACTTGTTTTACAGGTTAGTTGTTTTTTTAATATCAGATATCCTACATGTTCTCATTTTTTAATCTTTCTGTTTAAAAATTAAGAGATTTAGGGGCAGCTAGGTGGTACAGCGAATAGAGCATCAGCCCTGCAGTCAGGAGGATCTGAGTTCAAGTCCGGCCTCAGACACTTAACACTTACTAGCCATGTGACCTTAGGCAAGTCACTTCCCCTATTGCCCTTCCCCCCCCCCAAAAAAGGCAAAAAATAAATAAATAAAATAAAAATAAAGAGATTTTCAATCTTTAAATTAATATTTTTGCTATCTCATATAGTCCTTCATTTTCATTTGGTCTATTCTAATTTTCTAGGAGTCTATAATGTGAATAAGGTTTACTTCTTTCTAGTCTCTTTGTGTGTATGTGTGTGTATGTGTATGTGTGTCTCAAACCTACATCTTCACCTTCTCTGACTCCTTGCCTTCTCTACGTATACTCTTGGTTTCTCAGTTTGTCTCATAGGATGATCATAGCTATAGAACTGGATGGAATCTTAAAGAGGCTCTAGTCCAATCCCTTCACTTTATTGATGAAAAAACTAAAACCATGGAAGTTAAAGTGGTTCACCCAGTATCATACAGTAGATGGGAGAGACAGGACTTGAATCTAGGTCCTCTAGTTCCCAAACCAGCTTTCTGCTATAAATATTTTGACTCATCAGGGTCTTCTTTGGACCTTTGTCTGAATTTGGGTCTCCTATCTAGTAGTTTGGCCTTTGCCCAATCTCACCCACCTCTTTCCAACCCTTCCATGAATTCTGTTCTGTTCATTTCTGATCTTCCTGATCTGTGTCTCACCTAATGGTGTAGCGGCCAATGCAATATTTACAGCACCCAGGATCATGATAAAGACCATGACTCTAAGTATCACATGATGTTTGATTGCAAAACATACCAGATTCTCCATATGGAGGATACAACTGAAGGATTTATTTAAATACTAGAAAACCAAATCCCAAAACCAGTAAGCTGATTCCATCATAGTACCAAAGATATTCAGAAGCCATAATAACACTGAGAGCCACAGCATCCTTCAGCCGTCCCACAAACCAATACAAAAATCAGTATTCACTCACAAACCTCTCTATCTCCTTAATGAGCATCCTCTCACCCCAGAGTCTGGCTAGCTCTCCACATCAGCTTCCTGTGGGCTCTGCTTCCCCTCAGCAAACTCCTCCCACCACAGGCTCCATGTGACTACACTTGGCCTATCAGGGGGCAGAGTTTACTTTCTAAGCAGGGGATGTCTTCAAACTCCTCCCTAGATCTATTAAGTGGCAGGGAAGGTCTTCAAATTCCCATTCCCATTACAAATGGTTACACAAGCATTCAAGGACTCCTTTCTTCATTCTGGACTTCATTTCCTCCTGTCAGATCAGCTTTCTAAAATGCACTCTAAAAGCTAACAAAATGGTTTCTCTGCAACAAATAGATTTCTCTCTATAAAGCATATTTAGTGGGAAATATTCCTCCATCTAGGAGGACTGAAAAAGTGACTGGGAAAAAGGCAACTATAGATGCATCATTTTAGAATGTCAATTCTCTGAGAGCAAATACTTTCACTTTTATCTCTATATCCCCAGGATGTAGTACATTAGACATAGTAGGTGCTTAATAAGCGTTTGTAGATTGATTTTGTATGAGATTGCTTTCTGAATGCATGACTGTATAGTGCATAGAGCTGTATCTAATAATTTTATCCTATTTTTTAAGTCATCTCTAATATTTTCATTCAATATTTTTTATTTATTGCCTCTTTACAAATAAATGCAGGAATAATTATGATGATGTCTCTGAATCTAATTTCTTATTTTGTCTCTGAAGGAACCAAACACCACATTTTTTCTATGTACTTTATTATATACATTGCAATATATATGCATCTGTGTTCATACATGACTGTACTCTACTGAAATAAACTATAGTATGTCAAAATTTAAAATTACTTTAACTTAGCAAATTTCCCTTCTTTCTTATACCTTTTTTCCCGCCTGGAACCTTCTGAGGGGGTCTATTTATGAATCACAGAAACAGAATTGAAACAGCTTTTAAAGGTCTGGTAATCTATCCCCTTTGCCTACTCTAGACAGCTACTCAAATATAGCTGACGGTTGATTTTTTAAAAGTCTCCAGGGAAAGAATTCCACAATTGCTAATGTGTCAGGGTAAGATGGTTACTGCTAACAAGATGAAAATATCATTGCTCTTATTTATGATAAATTATTCAAGGTTTTCATTAAGCTAAAAAAATTCAATAAAAGTTGGACAATGAATTGGCACTGAAACCTTAGGACAGAAAATAAAATCTACCTTCTGTCTTCTAATGAGATTCTTCTAATAGGAGATTCCAAAAGGAAAGATGGAGGATGTCGGGAATAAAACCCTCAAACCCTTTTCCTGACTCTTTTTTTCCATTTCTGTGTTGTCTCCTTGAGAACCCCAGGGTGAGATCACCCTTCACATAAGTTCTCACTTATTGGTTGGCTTTGGGTGGCTTTATCTGTTTCCAACTAATTAGCTGCAAATGCTTGTGGTGATATTGGGGGTTGTTGGACCTGTCATTCAGAGTAGCCATGTGGGAGGTCTTTGGAGGACCTTGTGCAATGTGGCAGGGCTTTTGTTTGAGAGGGGATTTTTTTAAATCTTTTTTTAATTAGTCACCAGGGCTACAGCTTGACTTCAGAATTTCAGATGTTGTCTGCGAAGGCAGTACACGCATGAGGTGAAGTTTATTCCTGTAAACCTTCTCGTGCTATTACCAAGGCTTTTATAATAAGTATCTCATCCATATAATGCATGCATTCTAGGCAGACTATTGGCGGGAGGCGGTGGGAAAGAGGGGAGGAAGAGTTGAAAATGATTTTCCAAAAAATCTGGTCTGCATCCATATTTACCATTTTATTTCATTCATTTCTTCAAACTACGTTCACTTTCTTCTTGTGGCATATAAGTTTTAAAAGTGCCTAACTTGTTCTCTGTTCCAACGATCTTGACCAACAAACATCTCTGTTCTGGGTCAATGTCTTAAATGTGTTAAGGACAGTTATTTTGTCACCCATTCCCCCCAGTTCACATAGTTAGAGTCCTTTGCACCTGACTAGAACTGAAAGAGAGTTTGAAAATGCAGGGTATTAATTATGCATTGGGGAGAGAGAAAAAAATGTCAGATACCGCATTTCCTCACTAGGAGAATACCTATTTTTCCGAACCTCTTTCTTTTTGTATATTCCCCCCCCCAAAAAAATATTAGTCAGATCTAATTTCTCACCTTTTTTTGGTCCTATAATAAAAAAGAAAAAGGAAATAGAGATAGAAGCCTAAGTGACCCTAACTATTGAAATTATTTCTATGGTATCAACATTGTTTTAAAAGAAAAAGGGGCATTTCCTTGAGGAAAGTGACTTTCAAAAGGAATATCTGAAATAAGGACATTAGTGTAATGCAGATGATATAGATAATAGTTTTTGAAAGGAAAGATAGGGAGAGAGGAAGTGAATTGACCCAGTGGAAAGAGCACTGGTTTTGGAGTCAGAGGAACTGGGTTCAAATTCTGCCACCACATGAATATATGAGGTCTCTATACAACGATGGTAAATTACCTCCAAATTTCCCCATACGTAAAATGAAGGCGTTGACATGGGTTATCTCTGAGTGTTCTTCAGCTTTAAATCCATGATCCTATAAGCTTAAAGACTAAAATAGGTGGGAGGGAGGTGGGGGAAAGGAAAAGCAAGATGGCAGACCAACATAGAAATAAAATGTAAGAAAAGGACACAAGCAAAAGAACATTAATAAAAGTGCAAGGTCTAATAGCTACACAATTAACCAGTTCTAAATTATTGTCTCTTCAATGCACACAATATTCAAGTCTCTACAGAGTAATCACAATTTATGACTCTATATTATAAATGCTTATGTGAGGACCAAGATAGACCGTTGCCTTTTGGTGGATTATTTAGTGTGATGTTTTCTTCTTTTTTCCCTGTGAATTTAGAAATATGAAAGTGGGAGGGGTGGTTAGGTGGTGCAGTGAATAGAGCACTGGCCCTGGAGTCAGGAGGACCTGAGTTCAAATCCAGCCTCAGACACTTAACACAAAATCAGCCGTGTGAACGTGGGCAAGTCACTTAACCCCAATTGCCCCGCCTTCCACTCTCCCAAAAAAAAAAAAGAAAGAAATACGAAAGTGTGTTAAGAATAATATATTCTCCCTAAGAAATAAAAATGAGTACCCCCCGCCTCCAATTTTAAAAGTGCCTGATAAAATTTTGGAAGATGCATTTACTTTTGGTAACTGCTGTTTTTAATAACTCTAATGGTCTAAAATGAGTTTTCATGCTTTGATAGCAGCTAGCATTCATATGTGTTTTAAGGTTTGCGAAGCACTTTTCGCATGTTAGCTTGTTTGATTCTCACTACGACCCTCTAGGGAGTGGCTGCCATTATTAGCCCCATATTGTAAATGAGGACACTCCTCGGCAGACAGAAGTTAAATGGCTCGTCCCCAGTCACTCAGCTAAGCTAGTGTCTGAGAGAGGACTGAAATCCACCTTCTTGATGCCGATTCCAGCACTACCTGGTTACATAGATATCCCCAAGATCTAATACAGGACTCGGCATGTAGTAAGCACCTGATATGGTTTTGTTGATTGATTGATTCATTCAGAAAAATGGAGGAAAGGATTAAGAGAAAAAAGCTGCTTTTCCTGAACCAGCAGAAAAAAGTTCATTTTTATTTTATTTTAATCTAACCAAGACCGTATCACCACTCTGTTGCATCTATAAATATATACCTGTATCTTTCATTTGTATGCATAGTTTACCTTGGAATGCCAGAGAATACATAAGAAATGAAGTTCTGCAATTTTTCCATAGACATAAAATGCATCTTTATTATCTTTGATGCTGTTCTCTGCCAGTGGATTTAATTTTTGCTTCCCATAAAGCAGAAAAGAAAAGCAACTTTATGAACTCCACTTCCTATTTCCTGGTATGCTACTTTTAAAGAGAAATGGTTCCCAGGTGTGGCCTTCATGTACAAAAAAGAAGCAAAGGGAAAGAAAAGGATGAGGCTGAAAGGTCAGAATCTACAGCTGTGTTTTCCTAAACAATGTAAAAAGGCATTTTCAGTTAAGGAAATAGCAGGAGAAGCAATTCAGAAGAGAGACTTCACCCAAGCAGCGGGTTTTTTTTTATAACCACAGACCCCAAAACCCACCAGGGAAATGAGAGAAAAGTCATTCTCTCTCTCCCCAGACCAACAGCCCCTGCTGACCCCACCCTAACCACCAAAACTATTTTTATATCCTTTCAGGAACCTGAATTGGTTTTCAATGTTGGTCAAGATTGTAGGAAGAAGTTAGTAGATTTTCCACACAAACACTAGACTTTGTCTTCACAAGGTTGTTACTAGGATTGGTAGCTGCTTTCCAGTTTATTTATAGAAAAGCAAAAAATGTCCTTTATATCCATAAATAGCAAATAAATAAAATCTTACGTATCTTTCTTCTTTTGATACTCCAACATTAATAGAAACATTTAAGAAAAAGCTGTCTTCATTTTCAAGGGGAAAATACATCTTTATTTTCCTATTTCCACTATCTTCCCTCATTCCCCTAAGAATATATTCACTCCATTTCTACTCTTTAGAAATACATTTTTCACAAGTAAAGAAGGAAGGAAAAATAAATTGTAAGAAAAAGAAATAACATCTACATAAAATAATGTACTCATTGAAAAAAAGTGAATTGAGTAATTACAGAGGTATGTCAACCACTCATAAAGCTGAATAATTTAATGATGTATAATAATTTTGAAAGGTCAAATTAAATCTATGTTGACAGTTTCATAATGCATCATAGCATCAAGGAGAAGATAAGACCATATTACCACTGACATACAAAGCATAATCAGCGGTAACATAATTAAAACTCCAGAATTATGGAATTCAATCAATCACCAGAGTCTGACAAATTTCCTACTTGCTACATTTTCAACCACCACTATATAAATAAGAAATTAGAAATGGATGGGTCCTGTTACATTTTTAAATGATTTTATCCATTAAAATGTATATATAGATTTTCAGGTTAAAAAACAAAACAAAACAATGCAATCCATTCAGATAGAAACATCTTATAGATACCACTAGTCATTTTCTTTGAGTGTGTATAAAATGTGCCAAGTCAGGAAAAATGTGTTTACATGGCTCCTGATAAGAAATTCAGTATTTTTCCCAATCGTTGACAATGAAATGTACCTTTTCTTAACACAATCTGTGTTATTAGGGACTCAATCTTAGAAGTATTATTAGACATGTCCTTTTTTTTTTCCAGTTTTCTTAATTGACAATCTCAATCTGGAAGGGCTCTGGCTACTACAATATGTGTGTTGAGGGGGTATGGAGGAGTATTTTACAGTTTAGCACCACTGACAAAGGAATAACTTGATTGTTAAGAGAAACTGAATGAAGGAGAACAACAGCAAAATAGCCAAGAACAATTTTCTGGATGCTATTTTGGCTAATAAATCTTTTCTTGGGAGATTTTGTTCCTAAAATAAACACATGCAGCTATTTGTTTCAGGTGCAAGAACAAAGGATAACAATAGCTTTTTCCCTGACGGGGTAGCTAGAGGAGGTTGTTACAGGCAGGAAGAGCAAGCGTGGATCAGCCAGGAGAAGGAAGGGGCATGAACTCTAAGGAAATGGAACCAATGAGCTTGGTTTGTCTAAAGGCCTCTCTCTTAGAGGAGTACATGGAGGAACAAAGACAGAGAAAGAGAAAGAAAAAATGTAGCATGCCCAGCCTCAGGTCCTTCCAAGGAGCAGCAAGTACATCACCCTTGAGCAGGCCCTATTTCTTTTTCACAGACTCATTGAATGTTAAAGGAATCTTAGAAATCATTTAGTCTAATTCATTCATTTTACATGTTGTGGAAGACACTGTTCAATGAGTTCCTAGTCCTTGGAGCCCATATTTGTCCTTTCTGGTGGATTATACATAGCATATGCAGATATCCCTTGCCTAGTTCTAATCTAACTCAGGAAAGTTGCTAAGCCTTCTTTCAGTCATGAGTGACTGAGGGGTTGGTAATGTATGGTGATGAGAAGTCTTCTGGTTGTCTTAGGAGCCAGAAGTGAATTCATATTCAATAGATTTTGAGCAGATAATCTCTCACTCTTCCCTACTGGTTTTCCAGGAGTTAAGAAGTTTGGTGTGTGTGTGTGTGTGTGTGTGTGTGTGTGTGTGTGTGTGTGTGTGTGTGTGTGTGTTGGCTGTGGAGAGGGAGAGTGAGAAAGCTTGAAAATGGATAGAACCATTATTAATGAACGAACCAAGAATAGAACCAAAACCAATAAAGCCATCGAAGGTCCCTTCAGCCATTGGAGTTGATAGCAGAGACCCCTGCAGTTGGTAGCAATAGCAAAGCTGCTCAGATGTCCAATAAGAAGCCAGCACAGTAGATCAGCCATCTGCTTGACCCAGCCCAACAATGGAGTGAGCCATCAGTGGGGGGATAGCATCCTATAAAGATCCCTCTCAGCTGAACAAGGAGAGCAAATAATTTATTACCAGCACTTTGCATCAAAGAAAACCTGTTGGAGAATTCATGAAGAGATGAAAGAATGCCCCAACACACTCCCTACATGTGTACCTCACCACTTCTGATTAATATTGGGCAAAGTAGGTCCCCATGAAATGAATTGAATTGGATTGAATTGAATTATGAATTGAAGACCTCAAAACTACCCCTAGAGCCCTGAGAAGACAAGTAGTAGTTAAGTATCCTCTGGAAACCCTATTTGCCAGTGAAAATAAAGGTTGGGAAAGTAATCTCAGAGGGGTGCTATATACAGATAAGGAAGCTAAGATGAGGAAGTCAAGTGGCTTGCCTCAGGCTACATGGACAGTGTGAGCTGCAGTAAAATGCTAGACTTCTGACTTCTGTGCTTATGGTGTCCCATTTCCATCATACTCTTCCTTTTAATTCAGCCAGTGAACTTTTGCAGTTGGAACATCTTCTATAGTCTCTTACAGTACTGTCTCCCATGTGAACACTATCATACTAACTCTCTCTCAAGCCATTTCCCCTATATATCTTGGTCAATATTCTACCCCACCCTCAAGAAAGAAAACTAGGAGTTCCTGGTTCCAAACCTACTCAAATATAAAATAGAATTTAAGGATTTTTAAATATAATAACTAAAATTAAAAGTTAAAATTGGATCAAAAAGAGCCATTGGAGAAAAAATAATTTTACATGGGTAGATACTGTCCACTCAGACACTTTAGGACCCTCTCTCCTCCTCTAACTATCCCCAGAGTAAAGGTCATTTTCTTCTGAAATCCCCAGGTTCCTTCAAGGCTTAGCTCATGAGTCATCACCTTTTTGGAAGCCTTTCTTTATAAGGGTATACTGTGCAGCTCCAATATACTCAAGGATATACTGTGCAGTTCCAAAAGGCTTGGAGAACTGAATGTGAAATTTTCTGAGTGCACATATACAATTCAGAAACCAACAAATACTGCAAATTGGGACTCGACTTCTTGATTTGTTGATTGTCTGGACATAAGAAAGTGATGAATAAAATGTTAATATTGAAAATTATTAAACATTTATCAACATACCCATTTTCTTAGTTGTTAATATATTCTCCCTCCCCAAGTGATCATATATATCTGTGTGCTCATTGCTTCTCTCCAGTGAATATAAATTTCTTGAGAGCAAAGATTAGTTTTCCTTTTGACTTTTATCATCATTGTCCACCATAGGTCCACCCATAGCATAGAAGCTTAATATATGTTTCTTGGTAGTTAAGAGTGTGGCCTGTGTAGTTCTAAGAGAAAAATGATTCTGGCGTATATAATCTGATGTAAAAATGTCAATAAAAGTCTAAAATGAGACACTTTTAAAAAATACTTGTTGGATTAGATTGTCTACCCAATCCCTGCAAAGCTACACAGTTTCTGAACATTGGAACAGTCCCACATTAGCATCCACCAGCTAATTATAAATACATCATTATTTGCAAGATATTCTCAACCAGGCCTACCTATTCCAATGTGCACGTGCACGTGCATGTGCATGCCTACCATATACTTAGGTGGATTCACAAACTGATGAAAATAGATACTTTCCTCACTGAAAAAATGTCCCTTTAAAAACTGCAATATAGTTAAAGAGTTGAACATTTTAGTGCCCTCCCATTGCAAAAAAACAAAAACAACTCTCCCACAAATTAATTTGGTCCTCATTTTGGCCACTATAACAAAATGTAATCAGAATACAGTAAAAGAAAAAAAATGCCTACAGACAAAATGGTAGCAAAATCACAGCTCATTTTAAGCTTTGAGTGTGCCAGACCTTGAGTAGCAAGCATACTGATCTCAGCTCAATAGGTTCCTTTCCTTAACTCCAATGTCCATACCCATCAAGTAGAGCCAGCTCCCAAACAGTTTTGATTAAACAATTTTGTATATGTGAATAGGGTTTTACCAGATGTTTATGGATTCAGATAGTTCTGAAAGACTAAGCGTTCCTCCTCCTTCTCCCCCATTTGAAGGGTTCATAAATCTGCTGGCTCTATCTTCCCTACATCTTCCAGATATTGCTACAAATATTTTCAGTTGGCACTGCAGACAAAAATGAAGAGGGAACTTATCATTCTCATAATCAGATTTCAAAATCTTTGGGCATCACTACAGGGCCCATCAAGTGAGGAATGTGCTTGAGAATTTCAGCCTCTTCCACTCCAGTTTTCCAGTGCTGTAAACTACTGTTGGAAGGCAAATGATCTTCTTAAGCACCAAATGTTAGAGCAAAGTACACCTTTTTGCCATGGGAACTGCCATCCACAGTAAGACCGAAGATAAAAATTCCATTTCCCATAATCATTTTACTGTTTCTATTTACTTTCATTCACATTGGTGAGACATTACCATGAAAATTTCTCATTAAACCATAGTGTGTTGATACTTTCATAATCTGACTCAACAGCAATTCTATGGATTCCATTGTCTGAAAAAGATGATTTCAAACTTAACTGGCAAAGTTTTTCAGCTGGAACTTGAAGGACTTTTCATTGCCTAATACCTAGTTTAAATGTCACCCAGGAAAATTCATTATTGTACTTAAATAATAAATAATTACATTGGCTATTGTAAAAAATGTATATTTATTCTGATCCATAAATTCATTTGTTTCTGTTTTCAGTCATTTTGGATGAACGCTTTAAAATAATTTTTTAAGGTCAACTTTAGCAGAAAAGTTTTAAAACAGGTTTTACTTCCTAAATGGGTTTTATGACTCAGTGGATTTTATGACTTAGGGATGTCATGCCTAATCATTAATCAAGCTGGAAAGAAGCTCTTGAATTTTCAGTGACCTGCAGAGAGTGCACGATGTTTGTGTTTCTGCCAATGCCAAGCAACAGCTATATATATACAAAGTACAGGTTGGTCTCTTTACTGACAGAGAAGGTGAATGGAATGTAGGAATGGCCCTTTACTTTCTAGCTTATCAGAGATACTGAGATATTTCTTAAACAGAAAAATTAATAAGTGCTTCAAAGGGAAAACAAAAAAGAAAAGGGGGAGATGTAGGAGAAGCCTCATTTCTCTCATGCTATTGGAGGATAATGATAATGGATACCATATTGTACTTAAGATTTGCAGAGCATTTTTATAAGTCATCACATTTGGTCCTCACAACTCCATGAGATAGGTGCCATTATTTTCTCCATTCTACAGATGAGGGGACTGATACCCCAAGGTTAATTGACTTGCTCAGGATCACACAGCTAACAAGTATCTAAGGAATGATTTGAACTCAAGTCTTTCCAACACTAAGTTTAACTACTGGTTAGAAGAATGTGACAGAGAAGAGAAAGGGAAGGATTTGGAGCTGTGTAACAGGTATAAAATTTTGATGACAAAGCCTACAGTTAGATTTCCTGAGGAGAAAGCAGCTTCTTATGTTCCATGGAAGGATGATGTAGATACAAAAGTGCTGCAAAAAGAATCGTCATTCAGAGGAAGACCAGAGGTAGAGGATCCAAGTAATGGCATCAGGGATTTCCTACTAGGGGGTCCTCAGGTGCCATACAACATCCTGACATGAATAATTAAGGGTATGCTGTCTTCCCAAGGCAATATATGTATGTGTGTGTCTATATATGTGTGTGTATATACATATATACACATAAACATTTCATAATCTCTGATCACGATGTCTAGGTTCCTTCTGACAGAATTTTTTTTATCATCTCTCTCCATATGAATCACCAGAAGAGGGAAGGTTTCAAGAGACTCTCCACGAAGTATACAGACACATACGTACACATATACACATATACACACTTGTGTATATAAACGTACATTATAATTCCCATTTTTCATGGGGAGCTGCCTGAAACTTTTTAAACCTGACAGTCTCCTTGCCCCTTCCCTGATTCATCTGGGGATAGATGATCAAAAAATTCTGCCAGACATCATGAGCAGAGATTGTGAAGCCCAATGACCTATGGAACACATCTGGCGTTTTCGTCAGTTAGTCAACAAACATTTACTAAGCATTTACTATACACTAAGATAGGGTTGGGGACACAAGGAAAGACAAAAGACAGTCCCTGCCCTCAAGGAGCGCACACTGTAATGGGGGAGAATTCTTCACTACTGCTGATGAAAAGAAAGGCAGGTTTGGGAGAAGAGCTGGATAAGAACATGATTACATCAGGATTTGGATTTCCAGATCATTTATTGTTGTTGCTATTCAGTCATTTTTCAGTTGTGTCAGATTCATCATAGCCCCATTTGGGGTTTTCTTAGCCAAGATACTGGAGTGGTCTGCCATTCCCTTCTCTAGCTCATTTTACAGATGAGGAAATTAAAGCAAACAGAATTGAGTGATTTGTCCACGGTCACATAACTAGTAAGTGTCAAAGATTGGGTTTGAACTCAGAAAGATGAAAATTCTTGACTGCCAGTACGGCACTCTACCCGCTGTACACCTAACTGCCCATGGCTTAAGACAAAAGAACGATGAGCTCTTGGTTAGCATACCTATCAAGGGCTTGTGAAAGAGATTTGCCTTGGTTCTTGAAGATCTGATTAAGAGATCTTTAAAGCAAGAACAGGAAATGGAGAAAAATGCCAACATATATCTTCAAAGTCACATAAAAACAGAAAGTAATAATTCCAACATAGAAAGAATGTTACCTTGTATTTGTCTGGTGTTTGTTCTTAATTTAATTTGTACATTCTTCTCTGTGTGCACAATAGACCATAAGCTCCTTGAGAGCAGGGACTGCTTCACTTTTGTCAGCAGAACCTAGAACAAGAGCTGGAACTTAGGAGGCACTTATTAAGTACTCATTGGTTCATCAATTATTTGAGAGATTAAATATCAACAGTAATTAATGTGCAAGTAATAATATCCAAGAAGATGACCAGTAACAAAACCTGCATCTATGAACAAATGTACCAAGCATGGCTAATAAGCAAGGTCAACTGGATTATCTTCATACAAACCAATAAATTCATTTTTTAGGCTCCATGGGATTTTAATATGGGACTCTTAAGTGGGATATGAATATGCAAGTACATACTTCTATAAATAATACAGGTGATGGAACAACAGTAGTAGGAATGTTGAAAGAGTAAAGAACTTGAAGGAGGAAAACAGTGAGTTCTGTTTTGGACAGGTTTAGTTTGAGATAGTTAGGGGGCATCCAGTTTGAGATGTCCAAAAGGCAATCAGTGATACGATGAAGCTCAAGACAGAGATTAGGCTAGATATATAGATTTTTGGCTTTTTTTTTAGCATGGAAGTGATAATTGAATCCATGTTCACTGATGAGATCACAGAGTCTTGGGAGATATCCACAGTTAGTGGGCATGACTTGGATGAAGGCTCAGCAAAGGAAACTGAGAAGTAGTGAAATATGAGAAAGTAGAACCAGGAGAAAGTAGTATCACAAAAACCTAAATAGGTGGGAGTATCTAAAAAGAGAGGGTGATTGACAGTGCCAAAGGCTGCAGAGATTTCAGGGATGAGGATTGAGGAAAAGCCAGTGCCTACTACAGTGCTTGGCGTATAATAAGTATTTAATAAATACTTTTTCATAAATTAATCAATTCTATTGACATGGATAGATTAATGACTACTCTTTGAGTCTGATTGAATGCAACAAGCATTTATTAAGCATCAAATGTTTACAAGGCACTGAATCTCCCTTCTTGTATCAAATTCTATCCATCCTACTCCCAAAGACAACATAAGTAGTTTTATGAGATGCTTTGCTGAAAGCCAGGTATATTCTACCTGACACTCTCCTGATTTGACATTATAGTTAACCTTATTTTAAAAATTAACTTGTTCTACATGTTTCACTCTTGATGAAACCACGCTGACCCTCTTCTTCAAATCTTAGTTTATTGATAATTTGTGTTTGTACATCACCATAATTTTTGAATATATCCTTTTGTCCTCCTCAGAGATCCATCCCTAGTAACAAATGATGGGAAATGAAAGAACAAAACCCATGCAGTATGCAACACCCAAAATCCCTCACCTTTGCAAGGATGTTTCTTGGTCCTTTGGTTTTCAAAACTAATACATGCCCACTACCTTACTTCTCCTTTAAAGTTCAGTCTACCTCTTCCTTCACACTTGTTTTAGGCACAACTACCACCACTACCACAACCACCTCCTTTTTTTTTTTAAGAAAGTAGGAAATGGAGAAAGCAATGAGAGTGGGAGAAAGCTATTCTAAGCTACTCAGAAACCAGAAGCCATTGGGGGAAAAAATGTTGGTATCAGTGCAGATCATCCTGGGATGTTGAGGGATGTTAAAACATTTACCCAAAATGTAAATGTTTACTTGGAAAATGGGTTAAATGTCTCAATCCTGGGCTCTAGTTTCCTCATGTGTGAAATAAGAGAGTTGAACTGCATGTATCTGTCTCTACCGTCCCTTCCAGTTCTAACATTCTATCATTCTCTGAAATATCCCAGAACAATGACAGCTCAATTATAGTGGTAAGGCAACTTCTGTACAATGCCTGGCTTAAGTCACAACTTTTGAGAGAAAAAAAAATTACATTAGACATGAAAGCTTCTGCATTTGATCTCTTTCAAAAGGTACAATCTTTTGAAATCATAAAGAGGTCAGCCATGTCTGTGTTGTCTGATTATTGGCTTATATCCACATTTGTATATATGGATACTTTAAAAGTTAAAAGTAGTAGCTAGATCTTTATCTTCTACTGTTCTGTATGTCCCCGACTACTTGTTTCTCTGTCCTGTTTGTGTGACCTTTATTACTATATTGTCTTGCTATTATTTCCCACCAAGCCACAGAAGACTTCTCATCCTCTGCCTTAGTGGTCTTTTCTTCTAATTGGTTGTTGTTGCTGTTCATCCTTCTCAAAGAGGCCCAATGACATCATGAGGATGCTGTCTTGACTTGGGTGCGAATTGGATTTAAGTGAGGCAGAGCTGTGCTATGTTGTCAACCTAACTCTATTCCAGAGTCATTGAAGTGGCAAGACAAAGTTTAAGATGACCAGCAATGGCCCAGGTTGCAATGGGTGACTTTGGCCTTTCTAAATTTAGGTCTGATTGGTTAGTTCCTCCCAGAATCTCCATTTTAAGGACAGTACCCAGGCCAGCCATAGGTTCCTTTCCCTTCAGTCTCTACCCCTAAATATCCAGGCTTTCCCTACCATACCCCAAAGTCCCACCTTCCTGTTCCCACTTTTCTTCTCATTTACCTTTTATGTTTTGTCTTCCCTATTAGAATGTAGGCTCCTTGAAGGCAGGGGCTTTCTTTTTGCTCCAGTTTGCATTCAGAGTTCTTAGACCAGTGCCTGGCACAGAGAAAGCTCTTAATAAACACTTACTGACTTGATAGAGTGTTTTAAAGTTGCTAAGTATTTTACGTACACATCGTCTCATTTAAACCTCACAATAGCCCTGTGAGGCAGATGCTAAAGGTGTTGTTATTCTCATATTACAGATTAGGACACAGAAGCTCAGAGATGTTAATAACTTGATGTTAGTCACATAGTTACTTGGTGTCAGAACCCACATTTTCCTGAAACCTAGCAAGCACTTTATCCACTTTGCTTCTCAAGATAGAAATTCATCCTCACAAAACAAAAACTCCAAATATTGGAAGATTCTCCTGCCCTAAGTGGGAAGAAATGAAATATTTGAGAGGCCTTGAAATCAAATATTTCTAGTATAATTTTCTGAAATACACTTGATAGGTTTTGACTTTGTCATTTGACAAATACTAATTTTGAGGTGGGGAATTAACATTCATTTCCCATAAATTTAGTAAAGTAATGAACTAGACCTCAATTCTTGCCTCAGCTCCTTCCTTCATTTGTTATGTGACCTTAGACAAGTCACTTAACTTCAGTGGGCCAAATATTTCTCATATATGAAATGTGAAGAATGAAACCTACTAGATAATGAAGTAAAATAAGATTATGGCTATAAAAATCACTTTGATTAGTACAATTTTAAACTTTAATAACTTCAGGCTTAAAACCACACTAAGACTTTGGGGACATCCAGGAATAAGATGTTACTTAAATAGAAGGTATAACTATTATTATTATTATAACTTTACTACAAAAAGTAAACATAAAATTGCTATACTTTGAGTATATTTAAATTAAAACACTTGAAAATGCAAGGTGTTTACAATAACAGTATATAATATACCTAGGACTGAATTTTAAATGAAACATAAACTTTACTTCTAAAATAATTATCTCTAGTGTGATTATTTATATTATTAAGAATAATTTTAGTGACATTACACTATCTGGTTTTCATCCAATTTCACAAAACTTTATAAGCCACTTATCATTCCTTTATTTTTATTATACATTTCATTATATGTTTTTTATCTCTCCTGCTAAATTATCACTCCACTGAGGGTAAGAACCATCTGCTTTATCTTTATATTCTCTATCCCCAGTGCCTAGTACAATAAAATAAATTGCAATTAGTAGGCATGTGAAAAATGTTTGTCAAATGAATTAAACTATCAGTTTATGATCATAAGATCCTTTCATATATGTTCATTTCTTTTATCCCAAAAACAATCTTATGAAGTGGGTCCTAAAAGTACTACTTTGTTGTTGTTAAATCATTTTCAGTTGTGTCCAACTCTTCATGACCCCATTTAGGGTTTTCTTCGTAGAGATACTGGAGTGGTTTGCCATTTCCTTCTTCAGCTGATTTTACATATGAGGAACTGAGGCAAACAGGGTTAAGTGACTTGCCCAGAGTCACACAGCTAATAAGTGTCTGAGGCCAGATTTGAACTCATGAAGATGAGTCTTACTGGTTCCAAGGCCAGTGAAGGTACTACTACCTCCCTTTTAACGACAAGGAATCTGAGGTTCTCAGAGAGTTAAACAGTTAGTGTGTGACCAGCATACCTTAAATATTGCCCTTTATTTACTCCTACCAATTCTAATCTTTGGAATTCATGTTTCAATGGGTCAGATGAAATTTATCACACTAAAGATACATATCCATATCTATTGAATGAATGCATCACGGTAGAACTTTTCAAGACTAAGTCATGTAATATCAGGCTCCATTCCTCCAAAGACCAATTCCCACTACCGTCTATGGATGAGTTCATCATTGGCGAGCTCTTGATCAGCTGTAGAGCTATGACATAAAGCAATGTACAGTATATAATGCATTCTGCCACATCTGCTTGGCGTCTCACATATTTAACTTCACTTTCATCTCTGAAGTGTAAAGATAATTATTTCCAGAAGTCACTGAAAGGAGGGGGATTCCCAAAAGACATAGTGTGTTAGAGTCAGCCTGAGCTTTCACACAGTGAGGAAAAGTGAAATCCCCTCAGAGACGGATTTGTGAAGTTCTACAGGAAGTATGTGTTTTTACAATATAAATTTGTCCTTGAGAACAAGGGAAATATAGTATCCCTCAAAATGTCCCACCCCAGGCAGGCAAGCAGGCAATAGTGGGGAGAGAAGGGGTCATCCCATTTAGTAGCTATTCCCAGGGTTCTGAGATTTCTGAAAATGCAGAGGGAAGACGAAACTATGGGGAGATATAGAAAGTCTTCTGGTGATGATGAGACTTTAGCTGCACAGCTGCTCACCATTTTGCATGTGAACAAGAAATGAGGCATATTATAAGAAAGCCACATTTATTAAAACCCTTCACTACACATTTTTAAAAGGCCATTATTGTTCCGCTTAAAGCATACCACATGGTTCTTGAGTTTGTGCTGTGTAATTAAGTGAATCAAAGTGGAATCATAGGGTTTAGAGCTGGTAAGGATCCTAGAGTTCATCTTGTGTTCTTTTGCCTGTACTTAACCCCTTGAGTAAAAATCTATTTAGTCAATCAGCAAGTGTTTAAATTCTTACTGTATGTTAGACGTGATACTAAATGCTGGGGATAAAGAAAGTCCCTGCCTTCAGAGGGAATACATTTCAATGAAAGAAAAAAAATAGACAACTAGGTACATAGGAAATTGTTGTTTGTCCTTCGTTCTCAAAGAAGACCTCTGTTTGCCTCAGTTTCTTCATCTGTAAAATGAGCTGAGAAGAAAATGGCAAACAAAGCAGATACATGCAGGGTAGAGAGAAGGTCATCTCAGAGGAGAAGGCACTAGTAGCTGGGGGATGGGGAGATATCTCCTGAAGAAGTGAGTCAATGACAATAATAATGTTGGTTTATTTTCAGAGTGCTTTTCATCTATGATTTCATTTGTACTCCCAATCATCCTTTAAGGTAGCTTTGAGAAGAACTATTTCCATTTGGCTGATAATGAAACGGGCCCAGAAAGGATAAGAGACCAGGGTTAGGATCTAGGTCTTCTGAAATTCAAAATACATATAAATTTCTTCCTCCATACAAAATCACCCTGACAAGCTGACCTGGATCAGATGAAAATAAATAAAACACACTTTTACCTAAAAGCATCTGCTTCACAAAGTTGGAAAAGCAGAACAAAATGCTTTGATGTCCCTCAGAGTACAACCTTCCAATTGTGTGGCATGCATACATGCATAGCTGTGAATGATGGAGGAGGATAATAGCAGGCACATATGTCTGGTGCATTCAGCTCATTTTTACTCCGAAAGTATGCATTGTATAAGGTTTAGGGCGAGATACAACTAAATACATCACAATCTTCGTCCTCAAGGGACTTACAATCTAGCACTTACCATGGTGCTTGACATATAGGAGGCATTTAATAGATGTTGATTGATTGAATAAGTGGTCGATTAATGAGCAGCTATAAAACAAAAGAACAGCTTCTTGGAGTCAAGGCTATGAGCACATCCCTCTGACCATACTTTAGGATCTATTTAGTTGATCAGAGGCAATGAAATGCAAGTGGAAAGAGCTGAAGACTTAAAACTTATATTTGCATTCCTGGACCCCGAATTCAAATCCCAGTTCTACCATTCACTGTTGTTTGTCCTTCGTTTTGGAAGAGGACCAATGATATCACAGGGTGAAGTTTTGAGACATGAATGAATTGGATTTAAGTGAGGCAGAATTGCACAATGGAGTCAGGCTCACTCTCTTCCATAGGTCCAGAAAAAAGGCAGGGCAAATGGCAATGGCCCAGGACGCAGAGGATGAGCTTGGCGTCTTCAACGTCTGACTAAAGCTCTAAGCATTCCACAGTCACCTTCATGGCTGTTGGAACAAATTGTTCTCATGTACCCATTCTGTCTGGAGAAGTCTTCACATGCTTGGGACAGACCTCTCCCTAACTCATCCGTGGGTTTGATGCCTGTCAGTGACCCTCAGCCTGGTTTAGCTATCTGCCAAGGCAGCTTACCAGGTTGTGACCACTGTGCATGCTACAGCTTCTTGGAGCCACAGGAGAGAATTGAGAGAGTTGGCTGAATCAGGTGGATACCCAGAGTAGACGATCAGGTCTCAGATCAGTGGTACCAGCCTTTCCAGCTTGAAGTTTATACTCAAATTCACAAGACCTGAGTTCAAATCTCAGTTCAGCCTGTCATTATCTGTGTGGCAAATCATTCTCTCTCTCTGTACCTCAATTTCTACCTTGAGGAGGTTGAACGAGGTCACCTTACAACTCTCCAAGGGATGTAAAAGGCAAAGAGAAGAGAACAGTATTAAGTACCTACCACAGTACTGTGCTAAGCACTTTTAGCAAAAATTACCTCATTTGATCCTCACAACAAGTGTAGAAGAAAGTGAGGCTAGATCTATTACTTTCCCCATTTTGCAACTGAGGAAACTGAGGCAGACAGTGGTTAATGATTTACCAAAGGTCCCATAGCTAATAAGTGAGATGGACTTTAATCTTAGTTCTTCCTGACTCCAGGCCCAGCATTCAAAGGTCCGATGGTTTTATTTGGTTGCAGGCCAGCATCACCAGCTGGCACTCGCATTAGTTATCTCATAAGCATCTCACACTCAACATGTCCAAAATAAATCAACTAACCAATAAGCATTTTTAAGTGCCTGTCATGCTAAGAACGAATACAGAGAGCAAAAATAAGCAAAGCATCCCTACTCTTATGCAAAACATAATTTATTATCTTTTCTTCAAAACCTATCCCTCTTCCTATTTCTTTTAAAGGTGTATCACAGTTTTGTGACCTCAGAGTAATCGCAACTCTTTGGTTCCCCTCCCTGTGCCTCCATTTCTATTCAGCAGCCAAACAAATCTTGTCAATTCTACCTCCATTCTATCATAGTCATCCCTTTCTTGTCATCCAAACAGCCACCTCCCTAGTTTAGATATTGATTAATTTTTGCCTGGACTATTGCCTCCCATTTGATCTCCCTGACCTCTAGTCCAGCATAGGTTATGTTCAATTTGTAACAATGAAAAATACATCCTGCACATCAGATATTTACAATACGATTCATAACAGTAGCAAATTTACAGTTATGAAGAAGCAACAAAAATAATTTTATGGTTGGGGGTCACCACAACATGAGGAACTGTATTAAAGGGTCGCAGCATTAGGAAGGTTGAGAATCACTGCCTAGTCTATTGCTCTATATGGCTACAAAATTGATATTCCTAAAGCACGAGTCTAACATTACTCCTCTGCTCAAGAAGCTTCAGTAACTCCCTGTAGTCTCTAGAATAAAATGCAAACTCTGTTATTTAACACACTATCTTAATACTCTTCACAGGCTGGCTCCAATCCAGCTTTCTTCACTGAATTCACATTATTGACCCTCACTCAAACCATGTTCCTGCAAACCGGCCTATTTCCTTCTTCCTATACTTGACATTCTGTCTACTCTGTGTCGTTGCAGAGACCATCCAGCATGCCAAGTTTTCATTCCCTTTCTCACCTCCACCTCTTGGAATGCCTAGTTTCCATCGAGGCTCACTCAGCTACCATCTCCCACATAAAGTCTTTCTCTATCTCTCTTCCTACTCATTCAATTAAGTTCAGTCCAACAACACAAATTACATGCCAAGCACCTTACATCCTACTGGGGAGAAACATATACAGATAAATATATATACAACATAATACAAAGTAGTTTTGAAGAAATAGAAGAGCAGCAACCACGAGGAAGACCAGTTGTTGCTTCTGCCAGAACCAAAATTACTATGTAGTTAGCTAGCTAGCTATCATCTTTCTATCTATATTTATCAATCTATCAACCAACCTCTCATTCTACTTTTCTATCTAGCAATCTATCTGCTTATCAATCTATCTACCCATCAACCTATCAATCTACTTTTCTATCTAGCAATCTATCTGCTTATCGATCTATCTACCCATCAACCTATCAATCTACTTTTCTATCTAGCAATCTATCTGCTTATCAATCTATCTATCCATCAACCCCTCATTCTACTTTTCTATCTAGCAATCTATCTGCTTATCAATCTATCTATCCATCAACCTCTCATTCTACTTTTCTATCTAGCAATCTATCTGCTTATCAATCTATCTACCCATCAACCTATCAATCTACTTTTCTATCTAGCAATCTATCTGCTTATC
>CM053583.1:147195330-147217992 GCA_028627135.1 Pseudochirops cupreus
CTGGTGGCCTTTCTCTAGTTCTTTTTACATTGCATGGATATCAGCTGTATGTATCAATGTATGCATATATATGTGTATATATGCACGTTTGTCTAGAAATACATTTATTGGATGGAATTGAATAATAAGAGATTTAATTGAATAAAATGTCGGCATCTTGGTTGTTCATGAGAAGTATTATGTAATATTTTATATATCTTTTACAATAGGAATTTTGAGTTGACTCTAAGAAGAAAGATCTTGGTCTATAGCTCTTTTAAAGGATTAGATGAATTTTTATTTGGCATGCTTTTTCTAGAGCCACTACAGGGTAAAGACAATATTTCAGTTCTGAACAGAGGAAAAAATAAAGTTATTTGGAATAACTTATAGGCTATTCCTCCTGTCTGGTATAATTTTTTTTTCCTACCAGGAACTAAAGAAAACTTATAAAACTGGAACCATAGTTGATCATTGATTCATTTCCCTGGAAGGCCTCCACTGGGATTAATAACAAAAATAATGGTGGCAGCAAGTGACTGAAATTTAGTGATGGTCACCTCTGGCAGCAGGTAGATGCAGCTGCCCAGGAGTCATCACTGGCAGCAGGTAGATGCAGCTGCCCAGGAGTCATCACGGGTAGCAATAGTAACACTTACTCATGAGCCCTCCCGGGCTTCCTTGTTGTAAGGGGACCTGGTGGATTTTTAAACCCTAGCAGTACATGTTAGGACCATTTGAGTTGTTCAAGGGCGTCTACGTTTAGGGTAAAAGAATTCTTATGTGGATCGTTTCTCCTGTGTAGTTTCAGTACCTGACTGACTCTTCCACATTTTTCTTTATTTGGTCTTTAGGAAACTAAGGGATTATTTATCATTTGGAGAATGACTTAATGTATTACGGAGTGTGAATGTAACTGAATACCCATAGTGCAATAAGAAATGATTGAGGGATGGATTCTGGGAATGCTCATATTATTCATCTCCTGGGAAGTGGTGCAGAATGAAAGTGATGCAGAATGAAATGAACAGAACCAAGAAAACAGTAATACAACAACACTGTAAAAATGAATAATTTTGAAAGACCAAAGAACTCTGACCAATGCAATGATCAGCCATGATTTCAGAGGACCAGTGATTAAACATGTTACCCTCTTCCTAATAGAAAAGTGACTGACTAAACATGCAAAACAAGACATACATTTTTGTACATAGCCAATATGGGAGTTTATTTTGCTTGACTTTGTATACTTATTACAAGGCAGAAAAAGGCAGAAAAAATGAATGTTTGTTAGTTGACAACAAATTAAATGAAAAATATGTAGTGTTAAGCACATCCTAGGTATATAGAGCATGAAGGAGCTGGACAAGGATCCAGATGTTGAAGTCATCCTTGCTCCTGATTTAACACCCTTCCCCCTTCTACTCTTACAGCCAACCACTTTCAAGGTCTCATAAAGTATGTCCATCTTGATACAGGAATGAATTAAAATCAAAGCTGCATCTGACAAAATGCATAACCCTATTTTGGAGATTAAGCAGAAAATACTTTACATCTCATTATTTCTGAGTCAATCAGCTCCTCAAGATATCTGAAGACTTTGTCCTGATGGTCTTATGTCTTTAAAAGAACTCATAAAATCCTACAAGGAGTGAATTTGGCTATTGTTCTTATCTTGAAATTTAGCCTATGATAACCCTATTGTTATTTTAAAAAAATATATATATGTATATGTATACACACACACACATATATATATATGTACATATATGTTCTTTCTGGTTCCTTGATTGTCATGGCACCCATGAAGAAGGAAATCTGTGATGAAGGGCGGCAAAAAAAGAAGCAAATCCTAATTTACCCTGGATTGTACTCATCCTGTGGAAGATGTGATAATGGATGCAGCTAATTTCAAGCAGTCTTTACAAGAACCAATCAAAGTGAACTGAAAGGTCAGCAATCTCGAAGGCAGAGTCATGACCATTGAGAGAAGCAAGAGCAAGATCACCATGATGTCAGAGGTGCCATTATTTTTCCTGAAAGGCGTTTGGAGTACTTGACAAAGAAATACCTAAAGAAGAACGGTCTTTGAGATTGGCCAATAGCAATGAAAGTTACGAATTGTGATACTTCTAGGTCAACCAGGATGAAGAGGAGGAAGAGGAGGAGGATTAAATCCTCTTGGGTCTGAAAATGTTTTGAATAATGAACCAATATGTATATGTGTGTATACGTGCACGTATATATAGCTAAACATACACATATATGTATATTTAATAATAGTGAGATAGTGTTAGTGATATAGAGGCATAATGTTTTAACTATGGGAGTATGACATATGTTTCAACCTATATTTAAGCTATATTCAACTATAGTTAGGCAGTTAAGTGGTGCAGTGGATAGAATGCTGGACCTGAAGTCTAGAAATTTGAGTTCAAATCTTACCTTAAATTTGAGTTCAAATCTGGCCTCAGACACTAACTGTTTTACCTTGGGCAAGTCACTTAACCTCTCTCTATCTCGGTTTCCTCACCTATAAAATGGGGATAATAATAACACATCTCCCAGAGTTGTTGCTAGGTTCAAATGAGATACTTGTAAAAGTGTTTGGCAAACCTTAATGTACCACGTAAATATTAGCTATTATTACTGCAATATTCTCTTATACAAATTCACCTTGATTCAAATAATAAATATACTTCTGTAAATTTATATGTGAATAAGATTTCTGTAAAGTGAATCAGTCAAGCAGTCACTCAGCAAGCATTTATTTAAACATGTGCTGTGTTCCAGGCATCGAATCTGAAATATATTTCAGACGTGTGTGAGAGAGGTCACAGTTTCAACCTGTGTTGAATCCTTTTATGGAGCAGAAATTCCTTTTGTAGTTTATATTTTAAATTCACATTTTTGTGTATCAATTTTTACAAAACGAGGCTCAACTTCATAATGATGTTATTAGTACAATTAAACCTTGATTCACCTGGACCTCTCTAAGAATGGAGCTTTCTAGTTATTTGCATTTTCCTGGCAAACTCATGTCTGAATCCTCTTGTTTAAATCTTTCTACGGCCATTTTCAGTGGAATAGGTGTGGAAGGAGGAATCCTTTAGGTGAATCATATGACCCATATTTTTGGGGTGTATTATCATTTGGACATGTACGTGTATTTTCCTGTTTGTTCTGTCCAGACAGGACCTAGAGATTGCGTATAGGTCTAAAATTATAGACATAAATCCCATCTGTTGCTGATGAATTATTTTTATTGTAAGACCATAGCTTTAGTGCTAGAAGAGACTTTAGAAATAATCTAGTTGTATCCTCTAATTATAGATGGGTAAACTAAAGCCCAGAGGAGGGAAATGACTTGCCAAACATTACACAGGTAGTGAGTATGGCAGATCCTGGATTTTCCTACATAAAAATAAGATCATAGGACTGTAGAATTTAGAGCTAGAAGGGCCCTGAGGGCTGGGTAAATTGAATTCTTTTGTATTTACATGTCTTTCAGTGTAGGCCTTGTTTAATTATTTTAGTTATATTGGGAAAACAAATGAGTGAGTTGATGCTGTAGATATGGAATTTTAATATAAAATGTATTAAATAATAAACCATTGTTAATTGCTATTTTAGGATGAACAAATAGAATGATTAATTTTAATAATTCTAATGGAAACATAATATTGAATACATGAATAAGAACCATTTTACTAGAGAAATAACATGTGTGTTATATGTGGTTCTTTAACTCTCTCTGGAATAATAATAATGGAATAATAATTTTTTTTTAATCTTCACTATTGTGGGAAGTAGAGAGGAGACTGGATGGGTATGGGAAGAAGGTAGCAGAAATCATAACTGCAGAAGACAGAATCCAACAAGGAAAAATCAGTTTACAATTTTAAGAAATATTAAATCACTTGGTAACTTAAAATACAATGTACAAGACCTTAAAATAACCTCTCCTCTCTTCTTCTCTTCTCCCCTCCCTTCTCCACAAAGGGGGTATCATGCCCTTACCTGAGGGAGTTCTACCCAAAGAAAGGTAAAATTTGATGGCTGAAACCTACTTAGTTATCTTGGGGCTTACTGGCTAGATTTCTTTCTTAAAGACCGTGCCTTTTTCATTGATTGGACAACAATAGGTCCCTGCCCAAGCACTGCTTAAAGATTACTGTATTTCACCACATAATTATCACAGATTTTATGTCAAATTCTTTGCAAAAAATGTGGGATGTAACCATTTTGTGAAGCTTCAAAAAATTGTTCCAGTATTACTTAAAAATCATTTATTACTGAACTGTATTACTGGTGGACTAAGTGTACAGTTTAGCTAGTGTGGGAAGATGCAAGTCTTATCATATCATGTGACTTACTCATGGCAGCTTCACCTGCACACCTGCTCCCTTTGTGCCTATAGCTTTTCATTGGGTTGAGTGATAATACCTTTAGTACTGCAGTCTTTTAAACAAACTGGGCAAGCTGGCTTTTGGAAATATGTTGACAATGCACGGGTGCTGAGAATTCTAGGCTCACAACTAAATGTGTATCCATATGCCACTGGTGAATACATTGCTGCCCTCTTTGCCTTTAAAGCAGCATAAGGAACAGAATTATCCCTTGTGAAGATTAGTGATGAAAGATTATATAAACCAATTTTTGGACTGAAAAAACAGGGTGTGACAATTATGGAGAGAAATACTTTTGGGTCTTCATGGCTCAGAGTGAATGTAAATAGTAATTGTTTCTCTTTTGGCCAGGCAACACTGAGGGTCTTCTCTTTCAGTTTGATTTAATTTTTTTTTTTTTTAATTACAGGACCATCCCTTGCCTCACTTCTTAAACAGGTCCATTTACTGAATGGGCCTCACTCAAAGTGAGAACTTGAAAAACCTTAGCTTAAAAGGGCCAAGGTCTCCCACTGTAGCCTGGGCCATCTTTAGTCAGATCTATATCTGGCCACTGGCCATTTGGCTCTGGAGGAGAAAGGAAGGCTGATGACTTTGCCCAGCCCTTCCTCACTCAACTGCAATTCAGTTGCTAGTCATGTCATCATCTTCTTGATGTCATGGTCCTCTTTGAGAACAAAGGACAAACCACACGAGGAAGTCATTCTAGGAATAGAGAATCAATCATTAAAGGTTTCATTAAGTGGTTACTACAGGCACTATTCTAGGTGCTAGGATACTAGATAGCACAATGTACTATCCTCTGGAACTTATTTTCTTACTGTGTGAAGTGAAGGGGTAGACTAATTGATTTCTGGGGTCCCTTCTCAGGTCTAAATCTACCATCTTATGAAAATATGAGATCTAACCTTACAAATGTGATCAGTAATGATACATGAAGAGAACTGAACTTCTTTTCTTAGGCTCCATAGCCCACATTTCTCACACGATAATAATATCCTGGGGAACTTTATGATGTAAGGAAAAAAATTAGTATTCATTGAGTGACTCTTATACTGGGTACACAGAATTAGTATGGTATAGTAGATATTATATAGTTGATATAGTAGATGCTGGCCCTATGATCAAAAAGACCTGGGTTGAAATGCGTACTTATGGTAGTTATTGATTGTGAGACTTTTCGTTAATCAACCTCAAAAAAAACAAAACAACTCTTCAGGACTATGAGCTATAAATAGGTCTGTTCTTTCTTGGTAGAGGGATTTCCCATTCTGATGAAATCATAGTTTCTTGGCATTAAAACAAAAAATTTATTGTCATCTTTTGTTTTTTCATCATCTTAATTTCCCAGTATGCCTTCTCCCCTTTCCAGAGAGTTATCTTTTGTAACAAAAAAGAGAAAAGAAACGCTGAACAAAACTAAACAACATGTTAAATAAATTCTATATCATGTATGGTGTTCAATACCCATAGTATCCTTCTTCTGAAAAGAAGGAAGGATCATTCTCATATTTTTTCTTTGAGATATTGGCCATTATGATTTCATACCATTTTTGTTGTTACTGTTTTTTCCATTTACATTGTTCTTGTCCTTGCATATATTGTTTTCCAGGTTCTTCTCACAACATTTTGCATCAGTTCTTATAAGCCTTTCAGTGCTTCTTTGTATTTTTCATATTTATCCTATTCCATCTTATTATGGGTGTTATGGGAAGCTATATACAAATTAAAAGATTAGTACTTAGGCTTTGCTTTGCTCATTCGGTGTCTTGCAGATAAAGCTAAAGTGACTGAGTCTGTTAGATTTTAGTCCCCTTGCATTAATTTCACCCACAATGCAATTGGAGACTGGCAAAAGATGACTGTGATGTACCCTAGTGTCTATACTGATAAGTCTGGGATAGCAATTGTAAACCCTTTTTTCTGACACTCAAGGGGCAAAGGAAGACAAAAAAAATCAAAAGAAGTATTGTTGCTGTAGGTAGCTCCCCTCAAAAAAGCTCTTTTTCCCACTCCCCCATTCATTTGACTAAATGGATCCCTTCTTTCCCTTCATTTAATGCCAAAAAAGGAAGTCCAGCTTACTCTCATCTCAACCAGTGGCTGTGTAAATCATAGCCAGGATCCAGCCTGGAGAACAGCTTGCATAGCATGCATTTTGTAAGCTTTGGTGATTGTAGAATCTGCTCCAGATTTCCAGTGTCACAGGGAAAAGAATTTATATGGCTCCAGGCCAATGTTTAAAAAGTGTGATGTTGGTGCACTCATTATCATCAATGAAAAGATATTTCCCTAAGAGAAAAGGGCACATTCTATTTCTCCATACATTCCCTGGCATGTATCTTTTTCAGTCACACTGGTATAACAATCTGGACTTCTAATTTTCTAAACAACATGATCTACCAATTTTTTAGTTGTATGACTTATGATAATTTGAAATAAATATTTATTATTGAGAGCCCATGATGGAGCACTGAACATCTGAATCATAGTGACTTTTAGATGATGACTATTATGTATCACAACAATATTTTTATGCCTTACAAAGCATCAGGAGAAGGCAGGATCTCCTCTATTTTTAAAATTAAATCTCTTTATCAGATAACCTAAACCTCCAAAGTCATATATCCTATTTTAATTAAGAAATTTCTGGTTGTGATCACTCTACAGAATTAAAATCCCAAATAAAATATGGGAAGAAGGGAGGTAAGGGGAGGTCATATAGTGTTACCTGATAAAAGGAGACAGTAATATTTAAAATGAGGTAAGTGTTACACCGATTTATGATGTATTTTCTCTTCAGGAAAAACCATAGTTTATCGTGGTGTCATTCAGCTTGAATAGTCAGCTGTATATCTTGCTCTTTTTGAATGTAATCTTAGGTTGAAAGGAAAAGACTCTCAGAGATGTGATCTATAAAGCAGATCAAAAGCTTAAAGCAATTTTGTCTTGGTAGTTCAAATATATTTTTATTGAAACATATCTTGTTGTCATGCATACATAAATATTATGTATCATTTCAAGAGGTTAAGAGCAAAAAAAAAAAATGATTGTTTTGTTAGAAGAAAGCCATCTATCGATTTAAACACCCCTGTATAGATTGCAATTTACAGATCCTTGATTTAATACTCATTTAAAAAATTTCATCTTTGGTAAATAGTCAATCTTTCATTGTAAAATAATACAATATTCTTATTTTTTCTAAATATTCAACTTTGGATTCTTTTTTTTCCTTTTGTTGCTAAGCAGCTACACCAGTTTCTGGGACATAGTAGGTATTTGGTAAATGCTTGTGGGAGGAATAAATGAATTTAGAAGGATGTTTAAATTGGTAGGTGATCATCTTATTCACATTATAGAAAAGATACATAAGCTTGAGACATCAGGGATGCTAAATTGTACTGTGAAATAATAATGCATTTTGGAAACAAAAATTATTTTGAATAGGAAAAAAAAGATATCTTAGAAAGGTAATCAAAGTTTACCATCCTTATCCTATATGTTAGTATAATTACTTCCTGCTACTGCTATACTAGTTTTTCCTGGTCTACATTTGCTGAAGTTATGTTTATTTCACATTTTAAAAACTTACAATAGTATTCAAAATGTTCGTATAACTTCTCAAAGCATGGAAGTACTCAGTGTTTGAGCCTCCCCATCAAAGTGATTTAGAATTATTTCACTGTTGAAAGATATATGTACTTGTCTTAGTTTTTAGATTTCCCCATCTGTATTTTAGAAGCTAAGAAATGCAAATATTAAAATTGAATCGCAAGTGATTGTTAATTTTTGCCAGTTGAAAAAGGTAGATTTTCAGAAGACAATTTTACTTTAGAGTGGAATGATGTGTTTGCTATTTTGGGAAAACTAGCTTTGTCAGCATTCTCCAGGCTGAGCCTTGAGGTAGCTTTATTAAAATTTGAGGGTAAGAGCTGATTAGAGCTCTTAATACTTTGGGGATTTAATAACTCCAAAGAGATCAAATAAAAATGCAGTTTTCAGTGACAGTTAGAAATAACTATTGGGGTGGGGGAGAAGAGAGCAAGGGGAAATTTGATTTGTAATTATTTTATTGTTCAGTGGGGCACCTTTTTTTCAATTATTTTTCTCTTTTGTTTCAAAGAATTTTGAAAAAGAAAGATGAGGGAGGAATTGAAAGCACTCAGGACTGACTTGGTATTTTTAAAAAAATATGTAATTAAAAAAAATTCACCTTTCCATTTCTTTTACCAGAGCCCTTTTCTTAAATAACATCATTGCTTTTGTGGTTAATTTTTTTTTTTTGTACTGTGGGTAGATTTTTAGGAGGGGTGGAATTTAATATAGAAATTGAATGAGAATTTTAGATGCTATGCCTCCCTACTCAAAACAAATATCGCTGCTTTGCTGTCATGTGTTTGTACTTTGATTTACCCATAAAAAGAAGCAGAACTTTGATACTATTGGTACCTTTCAGGGGATTAAAGACAGAACAGCAGCTTCTTGGGCTTCCCACTTTTCTTTTGTTGTTGTTATGGGATCAAGAAAATAATGAAATGAAAATCATAAGCAAATGAAATAAAAATAAATGAAAATAATAAAATATAAAGATCTTAGAAAGCCATATATATGTGTAATATATGTATAATTATAATAATAATAATTATTATTAAAAGCCAAGGGAATGCATTGTCTTAACTATTCTCTACTTTGTTAAAAGGTTTACACTAATGCCTACTTCATTTTTCATATCCTTTTCCCTTAAAGCAGTAAGTTTAAGTTATAAACAGATGACAGATGTGTGTTGAGCAATGTACAGACTACTTACTGTCTATTCTGTCTTGTTTAGCATTTCGAAAAGTTTTTAAAAAAGAAACCAATTAGTGGCCTTCTTTCTTTCCTCCCTCCCTCCCTCCCTCACTCCCTTCCTTCCTTCCTTCCTTTTCTTCCTCCCTTCCTTCCTTCCTTTTCTTCCTCCCTCTCTCCCTCTCATCAACTAGGCATTTAAAATTGAATGTGAATATTCACGTGAGTAAGAACTACTTCTTGAACTCTAGCAATAAGCTAGGGGTAGAGTAAGTGCTAGATTATTTTGATCTTTAAAAAAAAATCAGTTTTCCAAGGACACATGTTACAAAGTTAAGCTGTTAACTTACGCTAACATGTTGAGAAGAATAGTGATATAATAATGATAGTGAAAATAGCTAACATTTATATAATGCCACTAAGTCCTTTACAAATATTTTCTCATTTGATCTTTACAACAACCCCAAGAAGTAGGTGCTATTATTATCTCTATTTTTACAGTCGAGGAAATCGAGGAAGACAGAGGTTAAATGACTTGCCCAGGGTCACAAAGCTAATCAGAATCTGAGACTGGATTTCAACTCAGGTGTTTCTTACTCCAGTCCAGGCACTCTATTTATTGCACTAGTGGATAGAGACCTAGTCTTAGTTAAGTCAGGAAGAATTGTGTTGAAGTCTCGCTTCTGATATCTACATGACTGAGTGATTCTGGGCAAATCACTTTACCTATCAGAATTCTAGGTAACTGTAACAGGTGCTGATCTGCATTGATACAGAGTTTCCTCCTCAGGTAGGAGTGAGGAACCTGCAGCCTCGAGGTCACATGTGGCCCTCTAGGTCTTCAACTAGATTCCATCAAAAAGCTGCAAACGGACCTGGAGGGCCACATGTGGCCTTGAGGGAACCTGCAGGTTCCCCACCCCTGACCTAAGGAGTTTCCTACATCAGCAAAATCACAAATAAAATATAAATAATAAAGAACCCAATCATAAATATCTCAAATAGGGGAATTTATTCATGAAAATTGATGCAACATGTACAGTAAAAGATCATCAATACAGATTCTACTAATTATGAATTTCATAAGATCATAGGTTTAGAACTAGAAAGGACATTGGAGGTCATTTAGTCCAATCCATTATTTTACAAAAAAAGGAAACTGATACTGAAAAATGTGGTGACTTGTTCCAAATCATACAGGCAGGAATCTGCAGAGATGCAAGATTCACATCCAAGGCTTCAGATTCCTAAGCTGTCACTCTTTCCATTGTACCACATTGTGTAATTCGGGCTCGTTTCATAATTGTATGGAGTCCAAAATAATTTCCCACATATAAAATACTGGACTCATAATCCCATACACAGGTAAATTCAATACATAAAATCATCAGAGCTCTCCTAACTGGGACTTGAGAAAGAAGGATTCCTCTGAGGAATTCTCTGTTTCTGATGAATCTCTGTTTACAATGTATCACCCAGGTCCATTTGGAATTTAACTTTTTCAAAAACATCTTTATTTGCTTTATCAATACCAATTGATGTATCAGTTTAGAAAGTAGATGTATTTAAAAATTATAATATAATTCAGGTTTATGACAGTTTGATTTTCCCCAACTCCATTTCCATTCCCACATTTTAAAGTAATAGCCATTTTCATTCAGCTTTTTCTTCCTCTTCCCTTGTTGTTACCTGTTTCATTCCTGGGCTACATGTTGTCCGAGGTACACATGAAGATTACTGCTTAGCAAATTCCTTCTGGGTCTTACAGAAGATTTCTCTTACAAGTCTGTCTCTTATATTTGGGATGGGATCTAGATTTAGAAGGCGATCTTTATGTTTAAAGAAAACAAATACACCCTGCTCTACATACTGCAATTAGCAAACAGTTTTAGACTTCTGATATTCTCCAAATACAGGACATTTTTAAGAGTCTAGTCATTAAAACAAACAAATGAACAAATGGTTTTCATAAATAAATTTGCCATACTAAACACCACAGTGCAAAGCTGAGTTCATGACTGAGTGACCATGACACCTTTATTCATGATACCTATTTATTGCATTCGTGTTACAGATATGATATTATAATCATCTTGGAGGTTAGAGATGTAATAATTCAGTAGAGATTTGCAAGTTTAACTCAGTTATACTTCATGTAATAACCTCATTAATAATTGCTCCCAGGGATTTATTTCTGGGAATTCATGTGCAATTAAAGTAGAGTTAACTCCTTCAGTGAAAGTAGCTCCTGATTTATTCCTGATGAATTACCGCATACCGTCTGTGAGATAGAAGAGATATCCACCCCACCCCCCATAAAATATACCACACCAAGATTATGAAACTGAACCAAAATGATGGATCTTCCTTTTTCTTTTTTTTTTCCCTCTAAACAAATTGGATTCTGGATCATGTCTTCCAATACTACTTATGCATGAATCGTTTTACATCTTGCAATCATCAGATACTAAAAATGCAAGAGAAGCCAAGGATGTGACTGCATACTAACGTACCTGAGGGAAGAATTAAATCCTTACTCTGCCATCTCTACAAGCAATAAACCCCATGTGGACTCCAGCCTATTTTACTTCAAATATCATGAGTTACACTAAATGTTCCAAATAAATTATCACGCTGTAACATAAGCATTATTTTTAAAAAGAAAGTTAAAGAATTTATGTTTCTGAATTCAATAAAAGAAGAATAAGAACTTTAAGACCAGATCTGTTTCTTACTTATATTGTTATTAGTCTGAAAATAAGCTCACCATGGTGAAACAAAGACTTCTGAGTCTGATACGTAAACACAAGGCTGGATTTTACTCAAACAGGTATATGGGCTATTAGTGGATTTATTGTATTTTTCTCTAATAAGTTGAAAGTCAGCATTCTAGCTGCTTTGTCACCCTCATATATTTTTTCTCATTAGAAGTTTGACTGGTTTTGTTATTGTTGTTTCTGGAGATTTAAAAAAATAATTGATGACAATTTCATGAAGTAAGGCAGACAGTTTGGCTATTGATCCTGTTCTGGAGTTGGGCGTACCAACTAGAACGGATCAGCCTTTGTCATTTGTAATTCTGATCCTGTCTTATAATTTTTTTTTGGCTGTTAAAAACTGAGTCTCCTGGTCTGTTAAATTGCTACAGCTCTTCCATCAGCAGACAGGCCTGTGAAAATCTGCAATAGTCTTCAATGTGGCTTGATGAATAGCAAGAGAACTCAGTGGAAATGTTGAACTCCTTTATGATTAAAAAGCAAACCTTTAATGTAGCTTTTGTTTACCGTGTCATAAGTGCAGCATTGGAAGTTGCTGCCAAAGAGTCATTGGAACCAGGATCAGTACGGCAATGTCAGCCAGCCAGGGCTTTGAAAATGATTCAGTTCCTCTAGCCTTATGACTAAAATAATATCCAGTGGCTCCAGCCTCAAGCCTGGTTAATGCATCTGTCCAGAACACATAATTACCCGGTCATAACATTCCCCCGGCCACCAGCCAACAAACCAATCAGCATTTCTTCCTAACTCACTAGAATTTTTGCTGTGTCAAACTGTTTGATCTCTAGGTAGTAAAAAATGCAAAAAATTGAAAGACGCTACACTGGAAGGTTTTAATTTAGCATAGTTTCTCATGGAAATTAAATTTGAAGAGAAACATGTTTTTGTTGACATGGCTGAAGTTGAGACTTTCATTCTATATGCTTCAGCATATCTTGTCTTTTGTTGTTCCTATATAAGCAACATTCTCTGGTGTCACTTGGGTGAGGGAATATTTTAATGCTAAAAATGTTCATACATGGCTCTCTATTATTATAAATGGTTTTTGTTGCTCAAACATACACAAATACAACTGCAAAGGAACTCTCTTTTGGTATAACATAAATATACATGTGTGTGTATATAGACAGTGAAACCACTTGCATTACTTTCAAAGGAACAAGGAAGAAAAACATCTGTATATGCTATCCTGGTATTTTCAAAGATAATCATTAGACATATAATATATGATGCAAGGTTCAAAACCACTGAAGTTGCACTACATTAAATAAAACTCTGAAGTTTTCATTTTTCAAATAAGAATTGACTAAAATATTTGAAAAGAAAATAATTCTTAGGAGAAAAAGATAAAGTGATATGCATGTGGGATCTAAGTACATGAATGCCTAATACAACACTTTTTGAGTAAACTTTTTTAATGAACAAAATTTCACTGACTCAAGGACAGTAATATACAATGCACGATGAACTGCGTACAAAACCCAGTAGCAAGTTAGGCTTTGTGTGGATATATGACAAATGTATTAAAACTGGGACAAAATTCTAAACAAAATTTAATGATCCGGATAAAGAAAGGAGAGGTCCTCAGGTGGCAGAGGTTAGTTCACACCTCTGCTGAAGACTCCAGCACTCAACCCTCAGGGGACTCCAAAAAGCAGCTGTTCTGAGTAAGGATACAGACAATCTTGTCTCCAGGGCATAGGGTCCCTAAGGATACCTGGAACTCCACAATTCTGGATCTCCCCTCTTTCTTTTAAAGCAGAACATTGGGAAGAAGGATGGGACAGGAATATTTTTTTCCTTTTTCCCTTGCTCCTGGTCTATATTCCAGGAATTTGAGATCTTTGCTAAACATCTTTTACTCTAAAGGGTTCTCTGTACTTTCTCCTTGTGATTCCATGAACTCTAGCCCAAGCAGCAAATTCTTATCATCTGTGAGGTTAGCCTGGTCTACCAGCCAGGGTTTATGCCATTATACTTGAGGACATATACAAACATAATACAAACATATCTAGCTGATTAAATGATGTCACAAGAGCCTATTAGAGAACACAGATGATGCTAATGCCCAATGGGACTTTGCTCCTGGACCTAACACTCAAGAGGAAGTTCGATAAGAAGTTCCATTGTTTTTAACATGAACATTGATGTGCAAGGCTCTGTGGGAATAGGATGTTGCCCCTTCCCTAAAGGAAATTAGAATTTTCAAAAAAGATAAGATAAAGAAACAAAAAATATAGTAAATGAAAACATTAGAAAGGCAAAAAAATAAGCGTTATGAGCACCAGAGGAAATATTGCTTGTAGAGGGGGAATCAGAAAAGGCTTCTTAGAAGAAGTGATGCTGAAGGCTGTTAGAGTCTGAAGAAGGGACATACTTCAGGGAGAGGAAACAGTGTCAGTGAGGTAGAGGAGAGAGAAAGTAGGATTCTTTCGAGGAACGATGAACAGCCCAATCTGGCTGCATTATAGGGTATGTGAAAGGAAATAGAAATAGAAGAAATAGAAGAAATAAGGAGAGTTACAGCTGAGGACAGGAAAACAAGCTGGCTAACACTTGTAATTTCTACTACCGGGGGAGGCTGAACCTAATGTATTGCCTGAGTTTGTGAGTTTGAACTGCAGTAGAGCTGATCAGGTGTCTGTATTAACAGTCTGGCAAAAAATATGACTAGCCTTCTGGAACAGTGGGACTCTTGGCTGCTTAGGGAGGGATGAATTGGCCCAGGAAAAATGAAGAAGGCTAAAACTCCCTTGCCAGTAAGTATTGAGATCAGACCCATGAGGTCTAAGAAAGGAAGAAAGGAAAAAGAAAAAAGGCAGGAAAGGAAGAATGGAAGGGAAAAAAAAGAAGGAAAAGAAAAAAGAAAGGAAGGAGGGATAAATGGATGGATAGAAGGAGGAAAGAAGAAAGGGAAGGTAGAAGAGAAAGACAGAAAGGAAGGTAGGAGAGAAAGAAAGAAAGGAAGGAAAGAAGAAAGGAAAGAGGGAAGGAGACAAGAAAAAGAAAAGAAGGAAGGAAAGAAAACGAAAGAAAAAAGAAGGAAAGAGAAAGAAAGAAAGGAACAAAGGAAGAAAGAAAAAGGAGTTTGGCATGCAAGGTTGTGACAAAAGAACAACAATGGTAGATCTCCTTGCTAGCTCTGGCTACTGAGTTCATTCACCCTGCATCATGGTTGGCTAGCTGAGGGCAGAATTGGTCCAAGATTCCTGCCAGCAACAAGATAGCAGAGACCAGGGGAAGCAGTTAACCTTCTGGGTTCTGGTTTGTATTGTATTCCAAGTTTCATTCTCCCATGCTGTAAGTCCCAGGTTAAGAATTCTCCTAGGTTTCAGAGTCTGCTCCAGATAACCAATCCTACTGAAATTATGACTTGAACATCCTTTGGGAATCATTTTATTAGGTACTATTTCAATGGAGGAATTGAACTGTACATTTCCTAGAATTATGGAGTCCAGACTGATTCTGTGTTTGAGGAGATTTCTAGGGACTGAAGTAGCAACAAGTTTATAGTTGCTGATAGATGCACTGTGTTCCAGCTCTTATGTACTGCTCATTTTTGTACTGATTCTATTCTCAGTTAATACTTTCTTTGGTTTCCAAACACGCTTGATTGTTGTTGTTCAATCATTTTCAGTCGTGTCTGACTTTTCATTATCTCATTTGAGGGTTGTTGGCAAAGATATTGGAATGGTTTGCCATTTATTTCTCCAGTTCATTTTACAAATATGAAAAATGAGTCAAACAATGTTAAGGGACTTGCCTCGGGTCACTCAGCTAGTAAATGTCTGAGGCCAGATTTCAACTCATGAAGATGAGTCTTCCTGATTCCAAGTCTAGTACTCTATTCACTGCACCACCTAACTGCTTCCATCATGGCAAAGTTACCAAACTAGCATTCATTGAAATACAATGAGCCCTCTGAAAAGATGAAGGGTTTTGTCAGTGGGTGGGAGGCTCAGAGCTAAATTATAATTGGGTAGATCCACAAATCCAAATGTCCATTGACAGTGAGTTGAGTCACCTCTGTTTCACTGAAAGAAGTAGAGCTAAAGAACAGATGGTCATTGACTCTTACAAACATAGTAAATATGGCATTTACTAAGCAGTTCTGTCCTACCTGAGCATTAGGGGTGAGGAACTTGTGGCCTCAAGAACACATGTGGCTCCCTGGGTCCTCAAGCATTGCCCTTTGACTGAATCCAAACTTTGAGGCTGCAAGCTCCCTACCCCTGCACCAGGAGCTTTTCCAGTAAGTTGCTATCTATGCTGACTGATGGTTAAATATACATTGTAATTCTCTCCTCCTCCTACTTCCTGTTGCCACCATAGGAGGTGTCTGTACTCCAGATAATCACAGAGAAGTGCTACAATATCTATGGTATCCTGGCATACATATATAGTAGTATATGGGAGAATAATTTAACCACAAAAACATTTGTGCTACATCAACCTGTGTGCTGTCTCTTAATACCTAGACCTGAAGGTGGGGTGAGAAGTCCATACACAGAATAACAATAACAATGATGATGATAATAATAATAATAATAGCTAGCATTTATATAGAGTTTCATGGGGCAGCTAGCTGGCACAGTGGATGGAGTGCTGAGACAGGACTTAGGAAGACTAATCTGAGTTCAAATCTGGCCTCAGACACTTACTAGCTGTGTGACCCTAGGCATGTCACTTAACTCTGTTTGCCTCAGTTTTCTCATCTGCAAAATGAACTGGAGAGGGAAAGACAAACCATTCCAGTATCTTTGTCAAGAAAACTCCACATGGGATCACAAAGGGTTATAAGTGACTGAAACGACAGAACAATGACAACAAACAGCATATAGAGTTTTACCATATGTAAAGTGCTTTACAAATATTTCATTTGATCCTCACAAAAACATTGGGAGCTAGGTGCTATTATTACCTTCATTTTACAGATGAGGAAACTGACACAGATGAAGATTAAATGACTTGCCCAGGGTCATATAGCCAGTAAGTGCTCGAGGAGGGATGTGAACTCTGGTCTTCCTGACTTCTGCTTAGCTATGACTGACAATTTTGCCATCCAAAAAGTTGCTTACTTTGCACTTTTAAGAAGTAAAATTTTAAATGGCTTCAGGTTCAAAAATAAAAATCCTGTCTTCCCTTTGCAAACACATACATTCATGTTCCAAAATATTTATAGAGCTCTTCCTTATTTCCAGACTGCTTCTCAGTCCCAATCCAATAGTAGCCAATGTTATCTCTTCCATGAAATCTTCCTTGATCCCCCAAGTAGAAGCAATCTCTCTTCCTTCTGGCCCTTAAATATATATTTTGTATCTTTTAAAATGTTCTTATCACCTTCCTATTATATTTTTGATCATATGTAATGACAGCTAACAATTATATAATTCTTTAAGACTTGGAAAACACTTTACATATATTATCTCATTTGATCTTTTCAACTACCACGGGAGGTTGGAGCTATTATCCCCATTTTACAGATGAGGAAACTGAGCAGGAGGGAGGCTAAGTGATGTCATCAGATCTGTTTGCCTCACTTTCTTCATTGGCAAAGTGGTAATTATAATAGTATTTACTTCCCAGGGTTGTAAGGTTCAAATGAGATAATATCTGAAAAGTGTTTAACAGAGTGCATGGCACATAGTAGGTACTCAATAAATGCTCATTCCCTTCCTTCTCCATCCCCTTCCCCTTACAAAGAGATCTTGGTTTAGAGTTTTAAAAAATGGCACGTCAGATGGTTACAACTCATGTGATATAGAAAGGAAAAGTGTCCAGCTGAAAAAGCAGAAAATTCCCAGGTTTCATAAATTATTATTGCATATTCTCTTAATGAATCAGAAAAGAGAATGACAAGGGAGAGGGGATATTAGCTCTGGAGATTTTTAGTTTGAAATTCAGATCTGTCATGAAAGTCATGGCATGTACAGTGGCACGTATGAAATCAAGAGATCTATCATCTCAATTCAATTTTAGTGCTCATAATAATAACTGACATTAATGTATTGCTTATAGCACTTTAGCTCGAATTATAGGTCCTCCAGACAAAATGACTCCCACATCTCTAGTGGAGACAACCATCCCTCACTGCCTAAAAGCACCCAGAAGATCATCACCTCCCAGGCCACCTGGCCTGCTTCTAGTAATGTCCCTGAAACCACCGTCAAGGGGAGCAATCCCCATGGAGAAGGAACCTGACATCACAGTTACTATCACCATTAAATGATGCCTTTTTGGAAGGCATTATATAGTTATTTTATTATCATTATTATATATATCATTATATAGTTCTTTTAATACTTTTAAGACTTGGAAAGCACTTTACATACATTATCTCATTTGATCCTTACAACTACCCTTGGAGGTTGGAGCTGTCATCCCCATTTTAAAGATTAGGAAACTGAGCCTGAGAGGCTTTAGAAGAACAGAACTCCCCTCCCTCCCCAAAACCCCACCTCCCCACAGAACACCAGTCCTTGTATCTAGTCTTCCCCTTGCAGCAATTGATCAGGCAGGGTATGAAGCCAAGTGGAAATAAAACCTGACAATTGCCTTTGTAGGTGCTTCAGCCCCTGTCTACTCAGCAGCCAAAAGAACAAAAAAAGTTTTCACCATCAAAGTCCTTAACACTGTTAAATGGTTCAGGAATGTGGTTTTTATCAATGGAATGATAAAAGATAGAGGCATTGTCATTTGCTTTGTCACTTCATCCTAAGGATCTTTGAGACTTTCCATCTGACTACTTAAATGCATTGTTCATCACTTGCCCCACCATCCCCATTAGAACATGAATTCTTTGAGGGCAGAGACTGTCTTACTTTTCTGAATACATTTCTATGACTTAGCACAATTCATCGTCCCTAATAAGCACTTAATAGATTCTTTTTCCTTCATTCATACTCTAATTTAAAGGCACTCTGTTGGACCGCATCACTCAAAGACATAGCTCAAGAGCCGCCATCAATGGTTTTATATTTTTTAGTCATTAAGAGTAGAGTTGTCAAACTTGCATGTTGCCTGCAAAAATCTTGAGTGTGACCCAGACCAGTCAGTCAATACACATTTATTAGGTGGCTACTATTTCAGGCATGATGTTAAATGATGGGGAAACAAAAAGGGCAAGACAGTTCCTGCCTACAAGGAGCTCACTATTTAATGAACTAGATTAAATTGTAATTGGGAAATGTTTAACAAAATAAATTAAAATAAAATACAACATAGATAATGTTAAATTTGGAGCCTGCTAAATCAGCATGCAGCTCCAGGGATCTTTTTCTATTTAAGTTTGATTCTTCTAACTTAGAGAGGACCCCATTAGTTTAAAGCAAAGCTATTTAGTGAAACAGGATAGTATTAGAAATAACAAAAAGACATTTACCCCATAAACCTTGGCACTCTTCTACAAGCAGACACACCACCAATGGGGAGAATGGGCATATGTAAGAAACACATACAGTCAAGGCATACTCATGGAGCGGCATATATGGGGGATATGAGTGGTTATGGCACATGAAAGGAGGGACCACTCATGCCCAAAGTGCTATAGGGCTGCTTCTGTCTTCTGGAAATGTTATCATGTTGGATTTATTTTGTCTAGGTCTCATGTGCCATGAAATCTCTGCTAGGCATATGGAGTCTACCAGATATCTAGACTTCTATATAGATGGGTATGATATATAGTCTCCATCAGGCATTGCTCTCTTTTGGTCTAGTTGAACACTCCTGGACAGTATTCTGCTGGTTCTGTGGTCGCTGATGGTCACTGCCGGTATGGTATGCCTCTACCAGGCATGAAACTATAGAGTTTCTTTTGACTTCCAGCTTCTGCTTTCAGCTTCAATCCTCAGCTGAGGACTGGTCTTCCTCATAAGGGTAAAAGTGCAATCTCTCTTCTAATTTTTACCTTAAAGTCCCATACTTGGGCCTCAGCTCCTTTAGAAAAGCAAAGTTTTACAACTCTAATCCCGAGATGGGGGAAGATACTTTAGTGAGTTTTCCCCCATGAGGAAGATATTTCTGTTCTCAGAGACTTGGGTGAGTTAGGAGATACCAAAAGGAGATTCCTCTTCCTCTCACCCTCACTCCAAACCAGATGCCAAGCCCTATGGAACACATAACAGTGCCTTCTAGTCTGTTAGCACTGATTATGCCCTAGTCCCTAACCTGTGCCTTTAGACTTGTCTATTTTTTTTCCTTTGAGTTCTTGTTCCCCAGGGGTAGGGTTTCTATCAGATGTCTGACTTAGGTTAGAAATTCTTTGTAAGTCTTTGCTTATTTTCCTTATAGTGCTCCTGGGCCCCCAAACCCATTCAAGGGGGCTCTGCCAAAGATAGCCTGTAGTGCTGTGTGACTTTGACCCACCATAGTTTTCTCAGGAACACTCAGATGCTAGACATTGTCTGTACAAATGAATCAGAGGAAGCACAAGGGCTAAGCTTTCCTTCAGTCCAAATGCATTCCTGTTTTTAATGTGTTTTTTTCCCAGATAGTTTTTTGTAAAGTGCAGCTATAGATAATCTCATTCAAATCTCACAACAATTCTGTTAGGAATGTACATCACTATTCTCATCCCTATTTTACAAGTTCAGAGACATTAAATGGCTGTGGTCGTGTACTTAAGGGGAGATTTAAACCCTGGCCTTGCTGACTCCCAGTCTAGCATTGTATCCACTCTACTATGTTGCCTCTCAAAATGACATAAACCTCCACCCCAGCGGCCCCTCTCTGCTCAATTCCTTTCATCTTTGGAGATTTCTATGATTCCGATGGTACAGGTATGCCCTGTGTTAATCTCTCCTCCTGGATTACTTTTCCTCCATACAACGGTAGATAGTCTTAGTGAATCAACATAGCCAAAAAACACCCTTTAATATACCTGGTAGTTCATCAGTTGAAGCAGGTAGGTGGCTCAGTGGATAGAGCACTCAGCGTGGGGTGAGGAAGACTTGAGTTCAAATCCGGCCTCAGACACTCACTAGCTGTGTGACCCTGGGGAAGTCACTTAACTCTTCGCCTTAATCCAGTAGAGGAGGAAATGTCAAACCACTCTAGTATCTTTGTCAAGAAAACCCCATGGATAGTATGTCACAAACACCACTGAACAATAACAACAGTTCATCATATAATGAACATCTCTAAATTTAGCCAGGTTGGTCTTCATGCAAGAGTCACATAAGCCACTACTAGATGTCACAATGAAGCCTTTCTAAATTGTGAGAGCCTATGGGCCACTGGCTCTTTGAAGATACAAAGTCCCCTGAATGCCATGATAAGATATCAAATTAGGATTTTAGTGCTACTCCTCTCAACTCATAGGATTTTTGTATTTAGAGCTATAAGGGGCCTCAGAAGCTACCTAGTCCAACTCCAACCCCTCATTTTACAAAAGATGAAACTGAGGCCCAGAGAAGTAAGCTATTCACCAAAAGTCCCACAGATAGTAAAGATGAGAAGTGGCATTTGAAATCAGGTCCTTCTACTCTAAAACTCATGTTTCTTCCATTTTACCATGCAGTTTCCTGAGGGATCATTTGCTCCAATCTCTACATTTTACAGATTACAAGGCCCAGAAAGGCAAAGCATTATACCCAAGGAGACAGAGGTAGAATGCAACAAAGATAGGCTTTGAGACCAGGTCCTCCTACCCCATATCTAGTGATCCTATACTTGGATTGTTCTTTCTTGGAAAATTTGAAAAGCATCTTTTTTTTTTTCCTAAGAGGTTACATTAAACACTGAGTGATTTTTTTTAAAGCTTGAATTACTCTTATTCTTTTTTCAGGAATGAGTCCTTTCAATGTAGCATGGTAGTCCAAATGTTAGCAAATTATAAGGAAGTTCCAGTTGGGGCAGAGCCAAGATGACCTAGTGAAACTAGCATTTTTGCCAACTTAAAATGTGCCAAATTGAATTTGGAGTGGGAAAATGAAGAAAAATCACAATGAGTCATTTTTCCAGCCAAGAGCAACATAGGAAGACAATGGAGAGAATATTGCAGAGGGGCCTGCTTGGGAGTGTGATGCTGTGGAAGTATCACTGACTGTGGATTGTGACAGCAGCAGCTCAGTGCCCAGGGACACTAAGGTAATACTGACACTAATACTGAATATCTTGTCATAAAGAGATTGAAGGAGGCCCCTGTTCCAGCAGTGGGAGGAATAGGCACCATCTGGCAGCTATGTTTTCCATTATACAGTTCCTGGACATAGTTCCAGGGCAGAGAAAGGAATAATTGCTATTGGGAGGGAACAGGATAAGGACCAGAGCACAGTCCAGGAGGGCAGTAAGCAGATCTCTCCCTACATCATACTACTTTGGAAGCACTGAAAACTTACAGGCCCCCAGAATGAGATGTGAAAGGAGTATAAGGACAATCTTAGGCCAGTCATCCCCCTTAGAAGTGAGCAGAACCAAACTCTAACATAAACTCCAAAGTTAAGAAATAGGCCAGAAAAATGAACAAAAAAAGTACCTGACCATAAAAAAATCTCCTGTGGTAACAGGGAAGCTCCAGACATAAACTCAGAAGAAGATAATGATTTAAAAACATTCACATGCAAAGCCATATAGAAAAATGCAGATTGAACATGAGTTCAAGAAGAATTTATAGAAGAGCTAAAGAGATTTTTAAAAATCAATAATAATTTTAAAAATAAAATAAGAGCAGTAGAAAAGAATTGGGAAAAGAAATGCAAGAATGCAAGAAAATT
>CM053583.1:147218492-147251966 GCA_028627135.1 Pseudochirops cupreus
TGTGTGTGTGTGTGTATGTGTGTGTGTGTATGTGTGTGTACATATGTACATGGGTACTGTATGCATACACTTACCACATAAAGGTGTGTGTATATGTTTAAACTTTATATTTAGCATTAACATTTAAGCTTATTTCCCTCTAATGCTACTGGGTATTACTTCTGTTGTCTATGATTATCCAAGTAAAAAGACCTTTGTGGTAGGCATTCTCTTCCATACTGATCAGAAACAGAAGAATACTTTGTTCTCTAACTGTGGTGGTCTCATAACAGGCTTACCTGTAGATAAAGCAGGCTGAAGTATATTGAAGTATACATTTTTGGCCCCTTTCTATCAATCTCTACTCCCCTTCTCCACCTCTTCCCCTGCAAAAACTTTATCCATTGTTACTAAATTTCCCACTTAATTGTGCCCCTGGTTTTTAGCGTTCCAGTTAAATATAAGTAAGTGATTGTAACACATTTTGCCATTATCATTTAAGTATGAACTAAGCAAACATATTAGTTCTAGTCACCTAGTAGAGCCTTGAGGACAGGTCAATTTTGAAGAGGAAAGAAATTCAATTTAATGCAGTTCAACAAGCATTTGAGTGTCTGTTATGTATAAGGAATTGGGGTTACAAAGGAGAAACTGAAACAGTTGCTCTCTTCAAGGAGTTTCAGTTCTACTGGTTAATACAAGATATACAAAGATAAGTAAAGACATAATACTTAGAAAGTAATTGCAAAGTATTTGGAAGGGCGAGAACATTAACAGCTGGGAAAATGGTAAAAACCTGGTGTAGCACTTGAACTGAGCTTTGAAGGGAGCTAGGGAAAGCAGGTAGAAGTGAGGAGGCACTCCTATGCAAAAGGTAAGAAATGAAATATTGTGAAGGAGAAACAGCAAGTAAGACAGTCTGGCCAGAAACATTAGAAATAAGCCTAGTACTGTGGAAGGGAAATTCATCCTGCCTTATTGGAAAGTTAGAGGAGTGATGGGGGAGGACATAGGAGAGATTAGATTGGGGGAGGGGTCCTACAAGGGGATGGCTATTTTGAGGGGGGGGTAGGGGAAAGATGGGGAGAAAATGTGTAACTCAAAATCTCATGGAAATGAATGATGTAAACTAAAATAAATAAAAGAAAATATTTTAAAAAAGAAAAGAAAAGAAAAAGAAATAAGCCTAGTGCTGGCCCTGAATGCAGGAGGACCTGAGTTCAAATATGGCTTCAGACTCTTGACACTTAACTACCTGTGTGACCTTGGGCAAGTCACTTAACCCAATTGCCTTGCCTTTCCCCCACCAAAAAGAAAAAGAAAAGAAAAAAAAGAAAGAAAGAAGACTGAAAGTGCCAAATGTTGAAGGGATTTAAATGCAGAACAGGAGAGTTTGCATTTTAAGCTAGAGGCAATGGGAGTAATACCCAGTGGCATTAGAGGAAAATAAGTTTAAATGTTAATACTGAATATAACGTTTAAACATATATACCCCATTGACCATTTTGCCTACAGTCACACCTGATCAGTCCATATTTCTCCTGATCAATCTCAATTTTTCAAACAACCTTCCCATGGTAGCTCTACATTAGAACTCCCTAACAAAGGCCATAATTTCCTAGCTATGGTGACTGATACTTTATTTATTTTTTACTTATGTAAAATTTTTTTTTAATTTTCACATTAGTCGTGGAAAGAAGAATTAGAACCAACATTAGGAAACATGAGAAACAAGAAGAGAACAATTATGCTTCAATCTGCATTCAGAATCCATGATTCTTTCTCTGGATGTGGATAGTATTTCCTATCATAGATCTTTTGGAGTTGTCTTAGATCCTTGGATTGCTGAGAAGAGCTCAGTCTATCAAAGTTAGTCATAGTACAATGTGGCTTTTACTGTGTACAATGTTCTCCTGGTTCTGCTCACGTCACTCAGCATCAGTTCATCATATAAGCCATTCCAGGTTTTTCTGAAGTCTGCCTGCTCATCATTTCCTATAACAAAACAGTATTCCATTACATTCATATGCCACAACTTGTTCGACTATTTCCCAATTGATGGGCATCCACTTGATTTCCAGTTCTTTGCCACCACAAAAAGAGTTGCTATCAATACTTTTGTACGTGTGGGTTCTTTTCCCTTTTTTGTGATCTCTTTGGGACACAGACCTAGAAGTGGTTTTGCTGGGTCAAAGGGTAGGCACAGTTTAATAACCCTTTGGGCAAAGTTCCAAATTGCTCTCCAGAATGCTGGATCATTAGCTGATATTTTAATTGAATTCCTAATTTCTAATCAGGTTCCACCAAGCACATCTTTACTAAGTGGGAGCTTTCATTTAGTTCCATTAGTTGAATGTCTGGAATGAACTAGGCATTTTGCATAATCTTCCCATCTTCCCACTCCTACTGCATTCATACACCCCTGTCATTGGCCTTTATTCTTCCCGTTCTGTGCAGGAGGATGGTGGCAAAGTATTTCCTGAGGTGGGGAAGCAGAGGAAGGGGAAAAGACCAGAATCCTCTAATGATATCCTCCCTCCTCACTTGGGAAGTTCTTCCAGAATAAGGAATTCAAATTAAACAGAGGAAAAACTAACAAATTCCAAATTCATCTCTGCCACTTATTAGTTGTTCACCCTTGGAAAAATCATTAAACTTCTCTGGAACTTTGTTATTCTGCAAATGAGAAAATTGAAGTCAAATCCTATAAAACTCTGAATCAACCAAAGGCCAAAATTTTAGGTAGGAACACAGAACCACAGATTTGGAGCTGGGAGGCATCTTAGAAGACATCAAATTCAATTCTTTCATTTTAAAGATAAGGAAATTGAGGCATTAAAAAGCTGTGGTTTGTACTTTCTGACTTTTCACAGAAAATGGAAACCAAAAAGGCCATGTATTGTATAAAATGAGAACTAAGTAAAAGTCAATTGATAAAAGTGAGAGTTAGGGAGATAAGTGAGAAATCATTTTTTTTAAATGACTGGCTGGTCTATGAAACTCTTTATGTTCTTATGTACTAAAATTTTAAAACAAAAAAGGCCTTTCAGCAAGCTGTATCTTCCCAAATTCAGCTTATGTAAGAATAACATCCTCTGATGCCTTACCGTGCTGATTTGAACAGAACGAAATCAAAATCTTCCAGGGCCCTTTCTCTTATATAGTCTCTGGACAGCCTAGAGACAGTTTCAGCTTTCCCTTCCAAAAAGTGGCCCAAGATAGCAACCCTTTTTGTGGTGGCAAAATATTGGAAATTGAGGGCATGCTCATCACTTGGGGAATGATTGAACAAGCTATGGTATATGAATATAATGCTATAATACTATTGTGCAACAAGAAATGGTGAACAGGAAGATTTCAGAAAAACCTGGAAAGACTTGCATGAACTGATGTGGAAGTGAAATGAGCACAACCAGGAAAACATTGTACACAGTATCAGTAATATTGTGTGACGATCAACTGTGAATGACTCAGCTCTTCCCAGCAACACAGTGATCCAAGACAAGTTCAAAGGACCCAGGTATGCTATCCATACCCAGATAAAGAACTGATGGACTCTGAATATAGATTGAAGCATATTTTTTCCACTTACTTTATTCTTTCTCCTTTTTTTCCCCTCTTGATCTGTTTCTTCTTTCACAAATGTGATTAATATGGAAATTTTTTTACATGATAGCACATGTATAAACTATATCACACTCAACCATTTTCAGAAGAAGGGAGGAGAGGAAGGGAGAAAAATTTGGAACTCAACATCTTGTAAAACTGAACGCTAAAAGTTTTCTTGACATGTAACTGGGGGGAAAAATAAAATAATATTAAAAAATATAACCTTTCAACTTATTGATTCCCCCCCCCCAAAAAAATCCCTCCCCCCCTTCCAATCCAGGTTCATCGGGCAGTACCAAAGAAGAAGTTCAGAAGAATCAGAAAATATTGGATCAGGAAAGAAATCCAAGGTGCCTTCCAACACTAGATTCAGGATCCTCTTTAATTTACAAATAGGAAAACAAAAGTTAGGAAGGATGGACGGAGATCAGGACAGCTCCTAAGTGTCAGAGCTGAGACGCCAAACCAGAGCATCAGACCCCCAAAACTAGTGACTACTCTTTCAACCTGACGACCAAGTTTCAATTCCGTACTTCACGCTCCCCAATCCTAAGTGTATTCCAGGAGTCAGAGTAAGAGTGAGTCCGCTTTGCAGGGATTCATTCATTCACTTGCTCACCCCCTGGGTTCGGCCCGTGCTCCTTACGCCTGAATGTAAACGTCTCCAAAGGTGGGGACTTGGACGCTTCCCCGGCTATCCGCTCACTTACTGAATATCCTTTGACCCATCTAAGCAACAGGCGGTGCTTCTTCGTTAAATTCTTCAAGTAAATGCAAAAATCCAGCGGCTGCAGAAAAAGCCGAAAAGATTTGGGGGTGAAAACTGGTTGGCTTTATTGTATTAACACATAGACTTAAGAGCCCACTCATTGCCCCAGGTTATCTGAGTACTCTGTTTCTGGAGAGGGCATTTACTCAAATCACTTTATTCTTCCTTTCAATTATGTATTTAGAATGTATTTACGCCTCTGTTCTTATTATCAGTATACACACCGAATACTGTAGCGCAAGGGTAGGAGGGGGACCGGCGTAGTGTGGGGTTGTTATTCATTTTCATTTCTGACCTTAGTTTCGGATCACAAAGCGAGTTAATAGCCTCTGCAGAACACGAAGCAAACAGCTTGAGATGTCTGTGCTGTAGATATAAAAGGGTTCTCTACTACAGATGAGAATGCTGAGGCCGAAGGGAGGAAATCTGAACATAGATCCTTCTAACTCAGTTTTACTGAGTCATTGGCTTAGTTTTTCGTCCATTGTCAAAGGGACTTTAAAATTCTCTGATCACTGCCCCAGATATTCCCTTCTTCCCCCACCCCCCAAACCCCAGCCGAATTTAGATTGGGTGGGGAACGGATAGGAGACAGGGGCTAGCTAGCTAACCAGTGCACACTACAAACCAGGCTACTAGAGGGTCTTAGCAGTGTTCATGGAAGCTGATTCTCCATTTGGGAATAGAAGATGCGGCCTCTAAGACTGGCATATATTGAGATGCCTAGAGCTCTTGGGAAGTGTTTCTAGAGTAGGAAGAAAAAAAAAATTCCTTTTTTGGGGGGCGGGGGGAGAGAGGAAGGTAGGGCACTTGGGGTTAAGTGACTTGCCCAAGGTCACACAGTTAGTTTTGTGTTAAATGTCTGAGATCGAATTTGAACTCAGGTCCTCCTGGTTCCAGGGCTAGTGCTCTATTCACTGAGCCACCTAGCCGCCGCGAAAAAGAAAAAAAAAAACATTAAATGCATAAACAACAAAGTGTTTGCTTGTGGTGTTGCTAAGGTTCCCTCCTGTGGGTCTCAAATCTTGAGCCCTACGATAAAGAGCCTTTTCTTGAGGAGGGCAGTACCCGATTCATGCTCATTGGAAAAGACAACTCTCCCAGACTGTATGGGCACAATATTTCTGGCGTTGTGAGAACGTTTCTCAATGACTAAGGGGGTAGGACCAGGTAGAAGGCAAAGTCGTCCTGAATTATTGTTTCCATGGATTTGAGGAACAAAGAACTTACTTTAGCTTAACTTTGCAGAGTGCTGGAATTTCTCCCTCTATTTAGAGAGATACCTGATTTCCCTTTTTGAGAAACAGGTAGCAGGGATAGAGCAGGGGTTCTAAACTTGGTGTCTGTGCACTGTTTCTTCAATATTTTAAAACTGTTTCAATATTATTGGTTTCTTTTGTATCCTATGTATTGAGTTTTACACATTTTAAAACATTCTGAGAAGGGTTTCATTGGCTTCACCATGCTGCCAAAGGGGTTTATTACACCTAAAAGGTTAAGAACCTCTGGCTAGGGGCGCTAGATGACACAGTAAATAGAGCACCAGCCCTGGAGTCAGGAGGACCTGAGTTCAAATCCAGCCTCAGACACTTAACACAAAAAAAACTAGCCGTGTGACCTTAGGCAAGTCACTTAACCTCAACTGCGAAGGATTCCTCCCTCCAGAAAAAAAAAAAAGAACCTCTGGCTGGAATTTGGAATTATGCAAATAAGGCTAATAAAATGTCCATACCCTTTAATAAGAAAGTTTCCATATTCACTAAAATATTTATATCAGCACTTCTTTCTGATAGCAAAACATTAGAATCAAAGGGATGCCCATTGATTGGGGGATGGTTAAACAAATGCTGCTTGGATGTAACAGTTGTGCTGCAGCCAATGACAAATGTGATAAATATGGAGAAGCAAAGATAGATTCACATAAATTGATGCTGAGTGAAGTGAGCAGGCCCCAGAAAACAATGTGGGACTGCAACAATGTTAAAGACAAAACAATTAAAAGTGTTTTGTGTTTCAAAATTACAAACAAGTAGGGCTCCAAAGAAGAAACATAAGAAGACACTATCCCGTTCCTTCATGGATTGGCATGTTGAACATATTTCATACTTGGATATATTGATCGGTTTTTCTGGGGGTTTTTAGTTTGTTTTCCTTTCAACATATTTTTTGTTGTCATATGACTTTCGGGGAAGTAGAAGAGGAAAGGTATTGGGGGAAAATTTTGATTGTTTAAAAAAAAGTGCCCCCAAATAAGTAATTTTTAAAAAAAGTCCTGGCCAGGGAAACAACATTTGGAAAGAAGCCCAACTCTGCAAAAAACTGGTCATTCTCTGCTGTAAAACAAAGGGTTAAACTAGATGACCTTTCAGGTCCTCTACCAGTTCTCAATCCATCATGCTACGTGATTGCAGTCATTTTTCAGACCCACTAAAGGCCCCTTTCAAAAGAAATCCAGTGTCCAACTGATGCCCATCTTTTAGTCATTCAGGGACACAAAACTGCTGAGCAGCATCAACTCCCAGTCACTTCTTCCTTTGGTTTTAGTACTAAACCTTCACTAAACTCTACTGTTGTTTCCTTGTGGTGGGGAGATCTTGAATTCTTGAATATTATCCTCTGGCTGGTCCTCCTAAGTGGGAAAGGGTAGCCTACTATACAGCATTGCCGTTTGAGGACTAGCATAGCTAAACTCTAAGCAGATAATCATCAATTTTATTCACCATGTGTTTTGTTTTGCTTTTTTCCTATAAGCTATGAAGACAGTAGGCAAAGGAGAGGAAGGGCTGTGTACATTAGTGGAGGAGTAGCTGAAATCACCAGTACTGGAAGTAAATGGCATAAAGTGAACAGGCTAAAACAGGGTGGAAGAAAGGGAGAGGGGGAGGATTGGCTTCAAATCATTTTAACCAAACCATAGTTTGCCAAACTGTTGGTCTGGTGCAGGGTCTTCTACTTCCAGGTCCTGTAGTGTCTGAGATTAAATAAGCATTACTAGAATACAGTTGGTTGAGCTATTGGGAAGAGAAGACGATGTGATATAGCGAAAACTGGATCTGACGTCAAAAGACCTGGACTTCAAAGAAGACTTTGTCCATTACACTTGTGCAACCTTGAACGCGTCACTCACCGGCTCCGGGCCCCGGTTTCTTCCTCTATAAAAGAGGGAGTTGGACTAGATGACCTTTAATCACAAAATCTCTGATCTCTGCCTGGCCGTTGCTCTACACAGTACCAACGGAGAGAATTACGGGGGAACTCAACTCTTTCGACTAAACAAATCAAAGTATTTCTTATTATTTAATGAGAAAAGGAAGCAAAATTTTGCAGACGGGGGTGGGGGCGCAGCAAGCCCTAGAAAAGATTCACCAGGAAGTGGGAGAGTATACAAAAATTTTCATTTGTAGTAAAGCAAAACCCAACCAAATTGCTTAGTGACCAGAATTGCCCCACAACGATCCCTCCTTAGACGATTTGAAAGAAAAGACAGTTTCTACACTGTCCCATTAGATGCTCCACCTCACTCCCCTATTTAGAATTGTATTTTCACAAAAGAAATTATATGGTATATTGGGACTACTTTGATAGAGAAATGTTCCCCCCCCCACCTGATTTCATTTACTTTTAGTTTTACATTCCCATCCCCCTCTCACCTCTCCAACCACATTTTAAAATTTTCCTTTATTTGACCATTAAAGGTAATACTCCGCCGCCGCTCCCATTCCCCCAGTAGGTAATGAACAATGAAAGACAACATTTTTATTTTTTTTGATGAATCTAAGGCTTAAGTCTGGGACTATCCTGACTCTCTAATAAAAAAAAAAGCATCCAGGTTTCTGTCTCTCCCTCTCCTTCCCTCCTCCTCCCCCCCCCCATGATGTCACTACCCTGAGCAAACAGCTACTGCCTAGCTCAGACAGATGGGATAATTTTGTCAAAGAATCACTACCAGACTATGGGGTCCCTTCTGCTCCTGGAATGCAATTGGTCTATACTGTACATCTTCCAAGTTTCCACTAAAGCCTGCCTGACGTCTAGGGGGTCGACTAGACTTGGAGTTTTGTTTGTTTCAGAAAAGTTTCCAGGGTGTGAAACCAACGACGTGCCTCCCCGCCCCTCTTTCCACCCACAAGACTAGCTAGCCTAACTATCAAAGGAGGTATGGGAGGGGAGAAAGACTAGGAGGCAGGAATGGGCCACTCTCTTCCCCAATCCCCAGCTTCCCGTTTGATTCCAATCTTGGCGTACACTAGAGAGAGGAACCGAACGGGTCCAGACCGCTCCTCTGGAGGGCCTTAACAGAATGAGGCTGAGTAGACTCCTTGAAGGTTATGAAGAGCCCCAGGCACCGATTTAGGGCTTTCACCTGTTTGCCTCCCCGCTTTGCAGAAGCCGGGGGTGAGGGGAGCGGGGGCGGGTGTGGGTGTGTCCGTCCTTGAAGGTCCCCTAACAGATAAAGAAAGGCAACTCAGTCCAGAACCCTTATTTTTCAGTCTAACAGACTCCACGGTTTGAACAGAATATCTCAAGATGAGGAGGAAAAGGAAGAGGAGGAGGAGGGGAAGGAGCGAGAGGAGGGGGAGGAGGAGAAGGAAGAAAGTGCAAAGAAACCCTTATCTTTCCTTACTCGGTTCTGATTTTAAGCAGCTGCGATCTTGGGTGGTATGGGCCCTCCTGGTTGTTAGCTGTGCCGTTTCCTGGGGCCAGTAAATGGTGTTAAATTGGTGCCGGAGTAAGGCAATTCATTAGCCAAGAAATGGATTAGCTGTTTATTATCTATAAACATTCCAACCAGAGCAACCAATCATAAAATCACGGAAGGGCATTAAAGCAAAAAGACTGAGAAGTCCTGGACATGGAAAATGCCTTCTTGCCCCCATGGTTCCCCAGTGGTAAAATTTTAATTTGTAAATGAGCAGGAAACTACGGAGAGAGAGAAACAAAACACACGCGCAGGCGGGAAAGTACACAAATACACACACCAATTTAGCAATAACGTAAAGTTGTACTTGTAGACAAAATTTCGCGGCCAGGAATTTAGAAAGCCTGGAACTAGAACGAAGGGAGCAAAAATTTGGGGAGTGAGAAATAGTGCACAGCAAGAAGGAGAGGGAAGAGAGGGAGAAGAAAGGGAAGAAAAGACAACTATAAAGGGGTGGGATGGGTGGGATGGAGTGGAGTGGAGTGGAGTGAGGTTAGGTAGGGTGGGGAGAAAAGGGGGGGAGGTGGGTAGGCTTAGTACAATCATTAGGGGAGACTGAGATCTCTGCAATAAAAGCGGTTGAATAAATGCGGTGCTAGTAAATTGAGAGGAACGATTTAGACTTTGGTTTGTCGGGTGAAATACTTAGTAACTAACCATGAAAGCAGCCCAATAACACTTTTATTAGGCAAAGAAAATGTTTAAAACTCTGAGCCTCCCCTAGTAGCTAAAAATTAAGTTCCGACTACACCTGGGATCCCCTCTTAAAAGAAATGGCAGGGTTTAGATGTAGATATTGCCCCCAAAGGATTAAGCTTTATTAATAACAATAATGATAGCTATTATTAATAATAGTAATAGTCATCAAGTTGGTTTTTTTCTTTTACATGCTTCTGAAAAGGGAAGAAAAAAGGTCAGGGGACGTTTATTTCACGAGGAGAGGAAAAAGGAAGAAAAAAAGGAGAAAGATTTTTTTTTTTAATTTTGAGCCACAAGATCTGCTTTTTATCAGACGCAAAACTTATTTCTGTAGAGTTTCCTTTAGGAAAGTGATGTCCAATTAGTAACGGTACAGCATACAGTTCCCTGGAAGATGATCAATCGTAGCAGTTCAGGGGCTTGATTTTTCAGAAACTAGGGGGGCAGGGAAGAATTCCATTAGCAGTTTGGAATGATATTCATTAATGTTATCATATATTGTCCAAATCTGTCAGTTATAGTACTTTTCTAATCTGATAAATGCTTTTCTATCTTTTTGAATTGTAAACTCATTAGTGTGATTTGGTTTAGGTTGGGAGGGGCCTTTTTGTTTGCAAATTAACTATATAGGTGGTTTTAGTGTTTTATTTTTTGTTTCTTTGGACAGTGCTGAACTCTTGAGTTTGCTTATTTTTTTTTCTAGCCTAAAACAAGTTAGTAATAGTGCTTCAAGATACACGGGATTTTCAATAATTAGCACAATATGTACCGTTTTTAATTAGTTCAGATATGGGGTACTGGTTAAGAATCAACCTACTTTGTCTTGGGAAAATCGATTGAATAATGTGAGATCTAAAGAATTTTTTTCCCCTAGGGAATTCGATTTTAAATGTCGTTGTGCCTATTTGCATATGTAAGTCAGCAAAACTTTCTCTATTAAATCTTAGTTAACAGCACTTTTTTAAAAGCCCTTTATTTGTATTATTAAGGAAAAGATTTGCAATTGCTGCTTTTCTCATGATGACATATATGTGTATATACACAAACATATATAGTTCATTTTCATGCTGAGAATGGGATTTTTTTTAAACTGCTTTAAGTTTTCCTGGAATCTAAGGAGACATTGGAGTAAAGGGATGTGAGTTCCCCTTTTTCCTTCCCTTTGCCCAGTTTGTTTATTTTATACCAAGAGACATAGCAAACAAACGATTAGATGTTGGGAAGCATATTTGAAAACAATAAGGTCACGTTACGACCAGGTCCTGGGGAACATTAATCTGGTGTTTCCCAAAACAGTTGACAGTTGAGTTGCTAGCTCTCGCTCTCTGTCTCTGTCTCTCCTCTTCCTTTTCTCCCTTCTTCCCTATTTCCCCTCTCCTTCTCTCCCTCTCTCTGTCATTTTCCCTCTGGCCCCATAACCAAAAGGAACTTTAAGGGACAAAGAACCTTGGCAAATGTATGCATGCATCTTCCTTCCTACCCTCCTCCCTTAGAAACAAATGGTTTTAACATTGTAATTTATCAGCTTTCTAAACTAGCTAATAATAGAGGAGAAAAAACTGAGAGGAAATCTGGCGTGAGAATACTGTAGCTTCTGTGTCGACTGCCAGTGGATTTTTTTTTTGAAGAAGGCAGATCAACATCTTAAAATATGAATAGCATGAAATAATCAGGATAAAATTGTGTCTTGCGTGCGTGTGGGAGTGTATGCTGGATACAAAGCAGTCTTTTCACTAGGGTGGGATACGGAAGGGGGGGCGGGAAACAGTATGAAAAGGTGAGAGTTGATGGACCGATCATTTTTAAACCAAAATTCTCCTACCTTCCACCCCACCCCCATCTCCATCCGCATCAACCTTCTCTGTACTTCGGCTCTGCGGGAGATTTCCTTTCCTCTCTGGGGCCAAGCGGCCAGCACAGAGCCAAGACTGAGGCAGCTGGAAGGTTATCTGGTGTCTGGCACCCTGATATCTGGATTTGATTGCCTGAGATTCCTCTTATCTAAATTCACGAGGTTGGGAGACTTCAAACAAAACACCAAGAATGTGAGCAACGGGCTTAGCCGACAATCAGTGCTAACTTTTCTCAAGGGGAGGAAGAAGAGGGAAGGGATCAAAAACATTCGAAGATCTTTATTGACCTTAACCATTCGTGCGATTGCAACTCAGAAGAAGAGAATCCTCCCGACCTTGAAGGTCAGAGCTTTTCAGAGACCGATTACTTAGAACTTGGTGTATTGCAAAGAGAGCAGAAGGGAGAGTAGTGGGCAGCAGATGTAGGTTCTTGGACTGATTCTACCATTAACCCATCATCATTTGACCTAAGTCTTTTCTCCTTCCTTGGGCTTCCTTTTTGTTTTGTTTTATTATTTCAACTAAATACAACAGGTATTTAATAACAATTGCTTCTTTGAAGTACTTTACTCAGATGATTTTATTTGATAAACCTGGGTGGTCTGTGCTAGAGGTAATAGCCTCATTTTACATAAGAGGAAACTCGGGTGAGGTGACTTGCCCATAGTCATAATGCTTGTAAATTGTTGGAGATGGATTTGAGCCCAAGTCTTCCTGATTCCAAGCTCAGCACTACACCAGGCTAGGTCATAACTAAGGTCTCACCCAACTCTAATGTTTTACGATTCTATAAACATAATTAATCAACTAGTATCAAAGGCACACGTACCTGGCACTTTCTAAGAGTCTGTTGAGCTGACTTTGCTGATCCCAATCTGTATCTAGGCTTGTTTGAGGGTCCTAGGCTGGACCAAAATGTTTCAGAGAGGCAGTTTGGTAAAGTTCAGGGCTAGGCATGTGGATCCAGGCAATCTAATAGTGTTAATTCCTGTCCCTTCCTAGAGCCCAGAATCCTACCACTCTTGAGGAGAGGATCAGGGGTTGTCTGAGTTGACAATGATTCATGAGAATAGATCATTGGGCTCAGAGACTGGAAGATAAGTCCATAGGATCATAGATTTACATCTGGAAGAGGTAATTGAGTAAGTCACTTACCCACAGTTATACCACTAGCAAGCATCTGGAGCAGAATTTCAACTCTTTAACACTGCTGTGTCAGTGCCCCCCAGACTATTCTTTAAAACCACAAGTTAACAGAAGTGTTGCCTTCATACAATGGCAGAAGGAGTTTCCACACTGGGAGCTCCCCAGAAGGATGAAGTCAGACATTAGGACCAAAAGCAAAACATTTTACAAAATATAATGGGCACAAACCTGCCTGTGATTTATGGTCCTGGGTTGGGCAAAGGAATGAAAATCAAGAGAGTGGATTCCCACTTCTCTCCTGCCATTGTTCCCACCCTATGCACAACCCTATCACAGTATGGTAACACCAAGGTACTGAAAAACTAAGAAAAAGTTTCATACCACCACATTTCCCTGTATTAGCTCTCCAGACCCCCCAGCAAGAGGCTGTAAGTCAAATTAAATTGCAATTTCTGTTATTTATTAGAGGTTTAATAGGCTGCAGAGCCAGAGCCACAGAGAGGCAAGGAGTGGAGAAGGTGTGAGGAGGAAGACTTTCTTAGCCTGAGACCTTTGGTCCTCCTACCAACCAGCCCTTGGGAGAGGCCAAGGAGACCTCTCCCTGGCCTGCCTTGAAATAGTGGACAGAGACAGTCAGAAACTGGGACGCAGAGACACTACCTGTGTAAGGAGGGAAAGCATCAGCCTTTCTAGGAGGCTTTTCCTTCAAAACACCAATATTTATATAAGTATTGCCTTGCCGAATAGAATGGGAACTTCTGGAAAGCTGGGACTGCCTTACATTTCTGTTTGTTTCCATAGCACATGACTTTGCACATAGTAAGGCTTAAATGTTTCCCCCTACCCCCTCATTCATTCATTCATTCATTTATTCATTCAATAACAACAGTTTAGGCCAGGTTTCGCCTAAACACCAAGAACTATTAGAGTGGCACTTGACTTACAAAACATGAGGGTTTTTTTAACTACATTTTTAAAAATTGTAATCCTTTTAAAAATTACCTTTATTTCCATCTACAATGTCCCAAAAGTCATAGTGCAATTTAAAGCTTTTGGAGACACCTTTCATATGAAAATATATCTCTGCCCCTTTCATTTCTCTCTTATAAAAGACGAAAAACTTATTTCTTCTGACTTTAAAAAATCCCTCTCTCCCCTCCACTACCATTGTCATGGCCTGTTCACACCATTCACACGGAGAATAAGGTCTGAGACTGATTCTTAAGGAGTGAGTCTAAATCCCCGAAGCCTTGGGACTCCTCCAAGTCCAGTTAGACAATGAGTACTATATTACATATAGAGTAGTTAGCTCAAAAAATCCTTTAGTCTACTACCTTCATTTCACTGATGAGGAAGCTGAAGCCTAGACAGATTAAGGCTAGTGCCAATGTCATATGATGCTGTGTGGCCCACCCGGAATTAGAACCCTCATCTCTGAGTTCCTGGTCCAGTTCAGTTCTCTAAGCTATTGTTCCAGGGTACAATTTAGGACTTCTGCAAAACCTAGAACTCCGTTCTAATCTGTATAGTTCATTCAGACCCTCTGCAAACAAGGCTATGAAAACAGATGGCAAAAGAAAATGAAAAACTGAGTCCCCAAGTTGTCTGGGTCTCAGTCTGTACATCTGTAAAATGAGGGGATCTGACTCTCGACTCCTCCACCTCACCCTGCCCCAACTACTTCAGCTCTAAATCTGTGGTCCAATGATTCCACCAACAAAATTTCCTTGGAAGGGTTTTCTCTTGTCTTCTCAAAACAGCTTTCAGACCCCGTGGGCAACACTCTTTGAAATCAATTCAGTTTGACAACCATTGGAATAATTCCTCCTAAATAATTCACTTCGTCTTTAAATACACACACACACACACACACACACACACAGACACACACAGACACACACAGACACACACACACACACACACACACACACACCCCACACACACGCCCTTGAACCAGAAGGCAGCGAAAGACCAGGACGTGCCTTTCTTTTCCAGGTAAATCTGAAGTCCTTCTGGAAGAGATGTATGAAGCTATGTAAAATGGGAGGAGGGGAGGGGTAATCAAGCGTGATTTCCAGGCGTAGGCTAGTTAAGCGCTCCCCGGGAGAGAGGGACTTAGTTCCTGAATAAATATAGTATAGTTTCCTATATTCACAAAATTCCTTCTTGTTTCAAGAGAGGGAAAGATTTTCCCCAGAAAAAAAAAAGTGGAGAAGAAGGTGAGAGAAGGTTGAATCCCACAAAGGGGACGGTTCTGTTTGCTTAATTCCAGTTTTTGTGGAAGCTGTAGCGAATTCCGGCTTTCAGAAAATGTACTTTCTAAAGTATTGGGAGAACTCTCCTGCCCATACATTTTGTTCTGAATGTGTTCCAATTCATTGTTTTGATTCTGTTTAGAAATCTCCAAAGCTACAAGGTTTTTTTTTTAAATGCCTAAAGAGATTAGGTAGATGTTAGTCATGTGTCAGAACACAGTTAAATAAGAAAGCTGAAATGCCGCATTCTTTTAAAAAAGCAAAACCCATCATTTAAGATGACCACACATGAGACACACACTCTTCATTTTCCTTGGAGTTGTAATGATAAGTTCATTTTCCAACGTGGAAAACACAGGTTTTTTTAGTCATTTGCACACATCCCCCTTCCAATTTTTTTTTTTTACCTTTGAACATAAAAATCCTTACTTTGAAGAAAGAACATGGTTATCCTGACGATTTGCAGGCCACATAACAACAAACAAAATCTCTTAGCTCTTAGACAGAAAATAAATAATACTTAACAAGAAAAATTCTGTTCCTTCTATATCCTGGGATTACAATAATTTGTGTAAAAATGTTGTACCTCAAAACAAAATTCAGTTACCCTTTCTTAAACCAATAAATGATAGCAAACTATACTGGGCTAAGTATTTTTTCTTTCCAGTTCCCATTTAGAGTCTGAAAAGCAATATATAGATAAATATTTTTGTGAAAAATTTTTTATACTAAGAATAGAAAATGTTTTATATTACTCTTCACTGAACATTTAGTTTATCTACATATTCATAACTACTATTTGTAAATTTTTTATTCTGCGGAATATGCATCCCAGTTAAGGCTGCATTACTTTGTGGAAGAGTAAAGGTTTTGTTCTTTGCATAAACACATCTTTGTAACAGCCTTTACTTTTATCCTTTTACGAAATTTTAAATCTGACTTCTTTTTTAAACTTTTGCATATAAATATAAAACCTGGAAAGTAAACATGATTCTAAAGGTCTTTTGCAAACTCAGACATATAGGACATTATGGATTTTTTTCTTGCATTTTCATAGACCAAAAAAATAAAAATCTCTCCTTACATTAATGCAGTTTTTTGGATGAAGGCTTTCCCTTCTCTTTTCCCCTCCTCTTCTGCCAGCCCACCTCTCTTCAACCCACAAACAGATTTTCTCATACACATTATTAAAATTCTGTTTCATGACTATGATGTGAGTAAAACAACAGAAGAGTTTTAGATCAATATAGTAAATGAAGTCAAGCAGAAATAGTGAGCAGAGAGTTTATCTTATATCTTCTAGATTAGTGGTTCTCAACCTGTGGGTTATGTTCAGTTTGCAACAATGAAAATATATCCTGCATATCAGATATTTACATTACGATTCATAATAGTAGCAAAATTACAGTTATGAAGTAGCAATGAAAATTATTTTATGGTTGGGGGTCACCACAACATGAGGAACTGTATTAAAGGGTCGTGGCATTAGGAAGGTTGAGAACCACTGTTCTAGATAGATTTTATGTTATATAAATATTAACATGTAGCTTGAAAATAAATTTTGTTCTAAATGGGATAGCTAAGGATAGCTTGAGGATGGTAGATGCCAGAAGAAGAATAAAAGAATCTTCCCATTGTACCCCCACCAATACTGCTGAAATAATCTCCTTATTCCATTAAAGTGAAATCTAATCTAATAAGTAATAACAAGAGAACATTTTGATCTCTTACCTGAAGAAATCTTGTAAAAACTAACAGGAGTGAAAATTGTGACTATCCAGTGTTGCCTATTTATTTGAGATGGAGTGTTCTGTATTATATTGCCTGCATGAAGGCTGAAGTAACATTGCATGACTATTGCCCCAAGGGACCTTTATGAAAATGAGATATATTGCTGTTCTAGTAAGCAAGCAAAGATAAATACTGCATAGACGTTGGCTCACATAGAGGCTTGACAAATACAAAGTATTTCATATCCTCTCACAAATCACATAACCGTTATTCTAGCTTCTGTTGTGCCATTTTCCTATGGTGTGTATATATGTATGTATGTATCTATACATGCACATTGATTTATGTACAATCAAATACTTCATATATATTGAAGAATAGAACACATATATACAAATGTTAGCAAAATAAACATTTTTATAGGTTGCAGGAATCCCATTAAGAGGCTAGCTAAACTATATCTTTTGCTATCAAATTCTCTGAAGTTAAAACACCCGCTACTTAAATTCATTTCAAATTTTTCACTCTTGGATGGCATCTTGTAGAATTGTACACAAATAATTGTTTCAAACAATTTGCTCCTCCGGAAGATACAGGATTTTAAAATATTTGTTAAATTAAGCCTTTTTACTTTCTGAATTTTATTTTATTTGAAGGTTATACAAAGTTTTGAGTTCCAGAGGATAGGGAACTTTGTTCTTATAAAGCATCATCAAGTCTTGGGTGATAAAGATGTATAATAAGGAAATTAGTCATAATAATAAGAACAACAATCAGAATACCTCTACTTCCACACTACATGTTAAAAATCTATTTTAAAAATTTGTTAACAATTTGATTTGAAAAATGGAAATGTAATAGTGATAATTCTGTCTTCCCAATATTATTATTATACATATAATTTTATTTACTGACTCTAGGCCAGAAAACCATTCTGCCCTAACAGAGAAATAGCTCTAATGACCCAATAGATTTTTTTCTATCTCTAATTTTTAAAGTTCCTAAATAAAATCATATATTCTGTATTTCAAATCTATTTGACAACAGAATGACTAAAGAGTCAAGCAAGACACTAGAGGAAAGTTACGACTTAAAGGGTGGGACCCTGCTTCTGCTTTTTTTTCCCTTCAAATGAGAGTCACTAATCTTTATAGAAATAGAAAGAAGTTCAAATGAGGTTCCCTTCCTCAATCGCCTTGAAGTAGAAAAAAGTTTCTAGAAAGGAGCAAGGAGAAAAAAAGCCAGGAGGGTAGAAAGGGCTCCATCATTTTGGGCAGCAGATATAGGGGACTAGTAAGTAACAATAAAAAAAAAAGGGAAAGCTGACAATTGTTTGGTTCACTGAGGCCCTTCGGGCCATCACAACTACATGATCCAGGGCAGAATTCAGTCTATTGGTGGCAGGGGGAGGGAGAAGAACCTGAATTATATAGATTGTACCCCAATCAAATAATTCAATAATTTCCACAGTAAACTATAGAGAGATAGACTTAAGTCTAAGAGATGCCGTAGCCCTAACCACTTGGGTCGTACATGGGGGTTTTCATTTGAAATTAAGAAATTAATATGTCTTAAATCCAGCCATTCTACTATGCTGTCAATCAGTATGTTCAGCGTATATAACATGATGACGCCACAAACTCCTTGGACACAAATCACTGAACAGAGGGTTTTTCAGACAAGGACACTTTTCCTCAGTCTCTTTGAGGCAGGCAGGTAGCCTTCCTCGGCAATTTTAAAAATTCTGTAGTTGTTGGTTATTTTGTTTTGTTGAAGGAGTTTTATTTTAAGATGCCAAGTTATTTTAATCTTTTTTTCAGCAATTCTTTTAAGTTAATTTGACCCCCCCCTATTAAACCTAGTTGACCTCAGTCACTTACAGCTCTAACATTTTATGATTCTCCAAATAAAATGTAGCTAGTCACCCGATACTGTCATTATTTTAGTCAAATCCCTTACAATTCCAGCAAACCACGACTCTTCTTTCTTGCCATTGCATTTAGCTTGCCATGAGTAAACCTATAGCTGATCATTACATCAACCTACAATAAATACCACCTAAGGGTGACCCAAAGATTTTGTTTAATTTCCTCCAAAGCTTCTCTAGAACAGCACCAGGGAGAGAGTGAGTGAGTTAAAAGTCAGGAAGTCCTGCTTCCTCTTCCACCCCCAGCCCCCCATCTTTCTAAAGGCCCTGTAGTTTTTCCAGTAATCCACCAGGTGGCAAGGTCCACAAAAACTGTGGCTCGATGCAAGACAGAATTTGGAGGAACACATCGTGTATTTCCATAAACTATCTACTCTATTTTGTTGCAAGCATCTCCTAAATGTAACCACTGATGTTCAGACCATGAGCGTCTATGGGTCTTTCTTTCCAGAAGCCTGTTTTCAGAGTTTGGAGAAAAGAGAACCAGCTGCTTTCCCATGAGAGAATCCTACAAGACCCTCAAGCTTGCCCTTCACTACAAAACTTCCCTTTTTTCCTTCCCAGATTTCTCCCCACCCCCAGGTGTGTGGATTATAGAGGCCTGGTTGAGGCCCCAAACATCTGGCTTTGCACAGGGCCCCACAAAGCCTTAGGTTGGTGTAGTCCACATTAATCCAGATAAGCTTAGGCATTATAACATCATTCGTCTTTTGCTGTTCACATTAGATTCTTAAGCAATATCCATGCTGACAAGTAACTAAACTCACATAAGAACACACAGTGTACACATACATGCACACCAGTTCCTAAAATTACTTCTTAGAATCCTCCTCAAGGGGATGTCTCGGGACTAAGAAATACAAATATTATGTCTTAACAAGCATCTCCTAAGAGAAGAACAGGAATATCTTTCCCAAATTAAGCTGTACCCTTATTCACCTTCTGATCTTCCCTAAAAGATAAAAAAAAAGAGACCTTTCTTTCTTTGAAATGTAATTTATACACAACACAGTATTTCTTGTAATCCTTTTAAAATAGAATTTGAAGTTCTGCTACCATATTGAATGAGGATCTTTCTTCTAGGTAGATGGGAGGATATTCCTTAGAATTTCAAGATTCTCCATACCATAGCATAGCTGGGCCCTAACACTTAATACATAATTTTGATGTTATCAAAGCCATTGGCTATGATTCCCTGGACTAAGAGCAGGCATAAAACTTAGAATGTTCTAGGCCAACCTTTGTATTTTGCAAATGAGGAAAACTGAGATAAGCCCTTTGCTCCTCAACAAATATTCACCCATGCTTGCCCATCTTAAACTTAATTCCAGTTGTCCCCTTTGGCCAGGTAGTCAGAATACCAACTTTCCTCACAGCTTCCCTGTACTGTATTACTCCATTCCCATTGCATAGTCTGTTCAGTCAGGACCAGAGGTGTGCTGGTAATGGTTTAACAGCTGGTTCTCAAAAAAGGAATTTTTTTAAATAAATATACATGCAGGACACACTTTTAAATATAATCTGAAATATTAAAATTTTCTCCATCATCTTCTTAAGTTTATTCAGCTACCTACCGGGCCACATGTAGCCTCAAGGTGGCAGGTTTCCCATCCCTGGCTCTAGACAATCAACAAAACATTCAGTCAAAATCTGATTAGCATTGTGCCAATTTCCAAGGTATAAATGCTCCTAGTACATCCATGACTCAATATCCCCTTCTCTTCTGTACCCCTCTACCACCACCAAATTTATTGAGATTCTTCTTACCTGCAGAAAAATTTAGGTTGTAAATATGTTCTTAAGATATGACTGTTATCTAGGCTCAAGCTCACACCTTCTGTTTACAAGTTCAGTGATTTTATTGCATCATACACATTCAACACAGGTGATACATTTAATTTTTTGTATATTGTGTTGGGGGGGAAGGGTGCACTCATCCTCACTGGTGTGGGAAACTCCTGATGTCAAAAATTCCCCCACCATAAATCTATAACTTAATGTCTCAGAAAACTTAGATACTTGCTTGGTGAAGTAAAACGGGAAGTGATTGACCAATTGTCACACAGCAAGTATATGGCAGGGTCAAGACTTGAACTCAGTCTTCCTGACTCCAATTCAATTCATTAAGCACTATTAGGACCTTTTTCTGTGCCAGGTATTATGCTAAGCACTGGGAATAAAAACAAAAATAAATCTTGACTTCAAGATGCTTCCATTCTCCTAGGAGAACATACATTGGTCTCTGCTATGCCCCCAAGTGTCCAAGTGATATTTCTAAAGCTCACTGACTTTCTATCTATTTGATAGTAAGGAAGAATTGTGGACAGAATTGAAATGCTGAAATATGATACATATTATAAGAAGAATACTGAATGAACAGTAGCATTGTGTGATGATCAATTATAATTGACTTAGCTCTTCTCAGCAATACAATGATCCGAGACAATTCCAAAAGACTCATGATGGAAAACGGAAAACAGAACATGCAAAGGAAGAAATGATGGGGTCTGAATGAAAATCAAAGCATGCTATTTTTACATTTTTTGGTTCTTTTGTTCTGTTTCTTCTTTCACAACATGACTGCTGTGGAAATATGTTTTACATGATTGCCTACGTATAACCTATATCAGATTGCTTGGCATCTTGGGGAGGAGGACAGGAAGGAAGGAAGAAAAATTGGAACTCCAAATCTTTCAAAAATGAATATTAAAAATTGTCTTTAGATGTAATTGGAAAAAAATAAAATACTATTAATTTTTTTTAAAGGAGTACTGAATGGTAAATTCATAGTCAGCCACAGTGGCTGTGGCTACTTGCTGTCTGTATAATGGCAAACAGACTAATTTAGCCCATTTGGAGGCCAGTTTCCTTATTTACAAAATGAATCAGACTGGATGATTCAGGTCCCTTGTACTTATAAAATTCTATAAATGTGAAAAAAATAATTGTATGTGTCATAATCCATTTTGGATGTGGCCCATAGATAGGACCATCCCACCCAGGATCCTCATCTTAGCTTCCAAATTATCCATCAAGATATAATCTAATGCACAGAAAGATTAAGGAAGTTGGAGACAGAAAGTGGATCTTCCCTTTTGTTTGTGGAAAAACCAGAGTATGCTTATTAATTAACCATAAGAATCACAATGTCAGGGGTGGCTAAGTGGTGCAGTGAATAGAGCACCAGACCTGGAGCACCTGAGTTCAAATTTGGCCTCAGACACTTAACACAAAAACTAGCTGTGTGACTTTGGGCAAGTCACTTAATCCCAATTGTCCTCCAAAAAGAAAAAAAAAAGAATCACAGTGTCAACTCTGTTTTCACCCCTAGGTTAAGAGAATGTGATGTGCAGGGATAACAACAGCTTATGTTAATATAGTACTTTATCTCACCTGATTCTTGTAAAAACATTTACACAGCACCTACCATAAGCCAGGCACTGTGCTAAGCACCTTTTACAAATTATCATCTCATTTAAACCTTACAACAACTCTGTGAGCTAAGTACTATTGTGTCCTCATTTTTCAGATGTGCAAGATAAGATTGTGACCAGACAAAGGTCACATATCTCATAGATACTGGCGGTGAGCTTCTAGATCTCCATGATGTAAATCCAGAGCTCTGTAGACTAAATCTCAGGCACGAATGGGTAATGGCACACTACCATCACCTCCAATCATGCCGCAATGGAAATAGCTCAGGACATAAACCCAAGAGCCTTATGAAATGCAGTGTCCCCAGCAGACCTACCACTAGCCATTCTTCTAACCTAAGTCCAATGGCCTTCATTGAAAAGGGAAATCATTGTGTAGGAAGGGCTGCTTTCTGACACCACTAACAACTCAGATGCCACAGGAGCAGGTAGATACAAGACTCAAAAGTGACAACATCCTCCAGACCACTGATCCTATTCTAAGCACACACCTTGAATCCAACATCCTGGGAAGCTAGCCTTGTATAGAAGCAGCCTGGCAACTGCTCTTGTGGGTGCTGCAGTCACATATACTGAAGAGCCCAGAAAAGAATGTTCGTGCTGCCAATGTCCTTCCTTGGCTTTGTCAAATGGTTCAGCATCAGAAAGGGATAGGATTTTATCAATGGAAATGGCACTAAAGAAAAAACATTACCATTCGCTTTCCTGCCTTGCTATTTTTCTGTCTGACTTGAGACTGAATGGAACATCTCATTTCTCACCAGGCTGCAGTACTCTGAGACTTCCTCTGACCTCTCCACCATGCCTTCCCTGCCTCCTCCCACCCAAACTGAGGAGCCACTTCTCCCCCACCCCTTTTTGCAGCTTCCTTTTGTGTGTTGTCTTTCATCATTAAACTGTAAGCTCCTCAAAAGCAAGGGCTATATCTTTCTTTTTTCATATTTGTATCCCCAGTATTTAATAAAGAGCTTGGCACACAAGAGGAGCTTAATAAATATTTATTGACTATGATTATATTTGTAAAGCACTTTCCAAATCTTAAACTAGACTAGCTACTACTATTGTAGTGATTGCTGTTATCATTATTATTATGGTCACAACATGAGGAATTGGTGTTTTTGGGTTGGGTTTTAATTGTTGCTCTTTCTAAAACTTACGTCTCATTGTGTCACTGCCCTGTTCAAGAGTTCAGTGGTTTCCTGTTGCCTCCAAGATAAATTGTAACTTTCTAAAATGTAAAGTCCTTTACAATCTGGTTCCAACTTATCTTTCCAGCTGATCTCATGCTTTAGTCATGTGCTCCATTTTCCACCCAAATTAGCCATCTCCCCTCTATGCCTTTGTGCGGGCTGTCCCCATGCCTCTAATGCTCCCCTTCTTCAATTCTACCTCTTGGAATCTATGGTTCCCTTTAAGGTTCAGCTTATGGACCATTTGGCCATACAACACTGTAATAGTGATGGGAATTTGAAGATCTTTCCTGCTTTGAAGATCTTCCCTGCCCCCTAATAGGCCAAATGTAATCACGTGGAGCCTTTGGTGGGAGAAGTTTGCTGAACGGGTGGAGCAGAGCCCAGGGGAAACTGAGAGTCAGAGCAGTTAGAGCTGGAGGGAGGAGAGGACACAGGCAAGGAGAAAGCTAGATATAGTGTGGCTCCCAGCTGTGTTATGGTGTATTAACTTCTTTGTTGCTATGATGGATTCAGTTTTCTGGTGTTGGGATTTGGCTTTCTGGTGTCTGAATAAAAATTTTGCTTCTGTCTTTTACAAGGAGAGTCCGTTATATTTTGTGATTCAGTACTAAGCCATCACTTTCACAGTTGCCATCAATGCTGTGAATATTGTGTGGGCACTACAGACACCTTCCCAGGTTCCCTTGTTATTACCTTGACCTAGAACTTTACTTCGAATTGACTTCGTGCATGTTTTATGTTGACTTACCTGTGTACGCACTGTAGTCCCTGAAACCTAGAATGTTAGCTCCTAGACACTAACTAGCTATATGATCCTGGACATGTCACTTAGCCACTTTTACCTCAGTTTCCTCAACGGTAAAACTGAAATCACAATGACACCTACCTTACAGGGTTTCTATGAGAATAAAATGAGGTGATATTTGTAAAGCATTGCGTTACTGACCATAGTAGATGCTTAATAAATGCTTGGTCCACTCCCACCTTCCTCCAAGTTCTTTTACATTTTGGTTTTTGTATCTCCAATTCAATTCTAGGACAGTGCCTGTAATGTAGAAGATACATAATAAATGTTTGGTGAGTGAATAAATTGGTATGACAGTATCGTCACATAATAGTCCTACCTCATTAATCAATCAACAAATTTTTATTTCAGTACCTTTTAAATCTCAGTCCTTGCACTAGAGTTTTGAGACACAAAAGCAAAAAGTGAAACTTCCCCTATCCTTAAAGAGCTTACTTTTATCTAGGAAGAAGAAATGTATATAATTAAATCAATAAAAAAATCAACATGAGTTAAGTTTGGGGAAGAGGGACACTGGGAACTATGTGGATGGGGTGAACAAGAAAGGTTTCATGTAGAAGATGGTGGCTGAGCAGTCTTGAAAGACTAGGAATTCTAAAGAGCCAAGATAAAAAAATGCATTCCAGGCAGTGGGAATGACCACTACAAAGGCCCAGGGATGGGAAAGGAGGTTTCATGTGTGAGGAACATGAAGAATGGCAGTTTGATCACATTATAGCATAGAAAGGGAAATAAATGTATAAAGGCTGGCAAGGTAGGTTGGGACCAGGTGGAGAAGGACTTTATTTATTTGGGGGGGGGCATTCAGGGTTCAGTGACCTGCCCAAGGTCACACAGCTGGAGTATCTGATATCAGATTTGAATTTAGATCCTCCTGACTCCACAACCAGTCTTCCAGCCACTGTGACACCTAGCAGCTGCATAGAAGGACTTTAAATGCCAATCAGAGAAATTTCTATTTTATCCTAGAGGCAATAGTGAGTCACAGGAGTTTATTTTCAGAGGAACATCATCAAATCTGTGCTTTAGAAACATCACTTTGGCAGTTATATGCAGTGAGTGCTTGCTATGTGGTGTTCAGTGTGCAATTTTAATATTAGAAAATTATAATTAAATTTCTTAGGTGGGAGAGCAGCTAGAGCACTGGAACTGATTGTCAGGACAACTTGAGTTTGAATCCTGCTTCAGACATTTACTAGGTGTGTAACTCTGGGAAATTTACTTTGTCGTTATTGTTGTTCAGCCACGTCTGACTCTTTGTGGCCCCATTTGGGGTTTTCTTGACAAAGATACTGAAGTGGTTTGCCATTTTCTTCTCCATCTCATTTGACAGATGAAGTGACTGAAGTGAACAGGTTTAAGTGACTTGCCCAGGGTCACACAGCTATTAAGTACCTGAAGATAGATTTGAAGCTAGTTCTTCTTGACTCTAGGCTGGCCACTTTATCCACTGTGCTACCTAGCTGTTCTAAATTGCTTCAGTTTTCTCATCCATTAAATGGGTATGAAAACAGTACCTTCCTCGTAGGGTTGTTGTGAGGATGAAATGAGGTATGTGTAAAGTACTCTGCAAACCTTAAAACACTATATAAATATTAGTTAATACTAGTCAGATTCTTCTCTAATACAATTTTTATTTCCGTGTGCTTGTTCTGTAGATAAGTTATATCTTTATATGAATGTCTCTCAAAAGCAGAGATGTTCTTTAGTAGACTAAGGAGGAACTGGGGATGCCAAACTCCCGACTTAGTGTAACAACTGACAAACTACTGGGGAAGAATCTTTATTTTTTTCTCATTTTCATGATCTAAAAAACAGTAAAAGGAAAAGTAGATGACAGCCTGTCTCAACAGACTGAGGTGAAGCATTAATGGAGGTTTCCAAACATAAAGGAAAGATAATGGGTTATTTTAGTGCAGTTCTCAGAAGAGGCAGCTAATGAATGACTCAAAGCTCAAAGAAATTCTTCTTACTCTTGTTCCTTCACCCTCAACTCACTCATCTTCAGGGAGTATCAGTTTGCCTAAAGGCTGAGTGGTGTTGGCTGTTCAGCTGCCCACAGACTACAGGTAGAACAGATCATAGTGTCATATGATTTAGAGCTGGGAAGAGCCCAGCTCCTTCATTTTCCAACTCCTTAATTATATAGATGAGGAAACTGAGGCCTAAGGAATATATGGCATTCCTAGGTCACTCTGATGGTAAAAGTCACAATTCCCTGAGCTTCTTTCAAGTTTTTGTATGTGATTCCAAGATAATTTTCTTGACATGGTCTCAGATGATAAGCATGCTTTAACTTCACTTATTTCAACACTCAAAAAGACATGTTATTTATCTAATCAGCATGATGTTCTTCCCTCTGGAACAGGCTACAATGCCTCCACATCTTTGTGAGTTGTTATGGACAAAAGAACTCACTCCCTGGTGACCAAATTTTTGGCACTCAGTCCTTCTGAACTTACCAGCCTGGTCCTTGGACAACAGACCACACTTCAAACCTCCATACCACAATGAGGCATCAGGGTAAAATATCAGCGAAGAATGCATATCTATTTGACCTAGGTTCATATTTCACCTTATATACTTACTAACTGTGTGACTGGGCAAATTGCCTGACTTCTCTGTGTTTCAGTTCCTTACCTACAAAACAAAGAAGTTGAAATTTGATAACCTTCAACATCCCTTCTAGCTCAAAATCTAGGGTCTTACAAACTATTTGCTTGACCCTCTCACCTAAACTGTAATGCTTCTGTAAACTGTCTTTGAGCCTCAGGTAAATTGTGATGCTGACTTTTAGTAGTTTTTTTAAAATGTAAATGACTCTGACTCTGGGGATGGAGGTCAGTGTGCAGTGGTAACTGAAAAAAAAATTGTGAAAGGGGAATGACGATGGGAGTTCAGAGGCAAATTATTCATCTTGTTGCCTTGTCATTACTGTGACCATCTGCAGGTGGGTAAAAGGTTAAAGGGAAAGTGATGGGCAGAGCTAAAAAGAGCTGGTGACTATTGGGAATTAGATCATTTGAGCCAATACTCTTTGCCTAACTCTCCTTTACTCTCCATGAGGGCAGGTAATGTGACTTGTGAGAATTTTCTATTTCCCCCAGTATCTGGCCCAGTGCTCTCCAAACAGTAGTAACTTACTATAAATATTTGCGGAATTGGATTGTATGTTAACATTTAGTGACAGAGGCAATATAGCAAACCAGGACATCCAAGGTCTTTTGTACCCAAGCAAAGTATGCTTGTAGATAGGGTTAAGAAGTTCAGCAATTGTTTCTTATGGCAGGAGGCAAAGATGTTTGCTTTTAAGAGGAGAGAGGCCATATGCTCTGAAAGGACTGTGTCCCAGCCTGGGAAGCTGTATTCTAGGGAAGTAAAGAAAGCTACCATTTGAGAGAAGGAGTTATCTCTGAATGGAGGACATGATCAAGGATTTGTTGGAGTCCTGGTTGTTTTTGGCTTTTACAAAGGAATATTTTATGAAAAGATATGAACAGAAGTATAAACTTTTCCCCTTATCATCCCAGTGTCCCTTTATCATCCCAGTGGTACACTCTCCCCTAAACAATCTCAGTCCTTGGGAAGAATGGGCTTAAACCTAATGCGGCTTCTACAAACATTTGTTCCACACAACTTCCTTTCAGAATGGCGATAACAGCTGTTTGAATCACTGTTGCTCCCTCATGACTGACTTTGATCCACCCCTGGACCAAACAGACTTCACATCTTAGGGCTGTCCACAAAATCCTTGCCTTGCTCTAGTTAATGAGAAGCAGCCTCATAGAGAGGATCAAGTGGGTTCAAGTTTTGCCCAGGGCAAATCACTTGATGTCTCTGTGATCTAGCCAAGTTTATAAGATGGCTGTATTTCCACACAGATCATTTTCTACACCTGTAAACTCATAGGTCTCTGCAAAAACAAAATTTCTTCCATTTGATATCCACAGGGATCACCTAATATATTTATCTAATCAGTATGGACATTCCTCCCAATGGAAGAGGCCACAATGCCTCCATATCTTTGTGAGTTGCTATGGACAAAAAAACCCCATTGCCTAGTGACCAACTTTTTGGTGCTCAGTCCTTCTGAGCTTACCAGGCTGTTCCTCAGACAACAGACCACATTTCAAACCTCCATACCACAATGAGGCATCAAGGTAAAATATCCACAGGGATCACCTAAAGGGAGTAAAAGATGGTGATTTTGTGAAGTTTGGTGTTTTTCTTTGGAATGTGTATACAGTAGGTGTTTTTAAATTTAAAAGAAAAAAATCACCTTTAAACAAAGTTAATGCATAATAACAATTCATATACAATGTTTTAAGATTTACAAAGCATTTTCATCATGATAAGACTGTGAGGTAGGTAGCATAAGTATCATTATTCCAATTTCATAGATTATAAAACTGATGGTAAGATAGTTTAAATGATTTGCCCATGCTCTCAGAACTAGTAAGTTCAGGGGAAGGGAAAAAGCATTTATTAAACACCTTCTCTGTGCCAGGTGCGTTACAAATATCTTATTTGTTCCTCATGACAACCTTGAGAGCTGGGTGCATTTATGATCCTCATTTTACAGTTCAGGAAACTGATGCATAGAGAGGTTAAGCAACTTACCCAGGGTCACACAGCTAATAAATGTCTGAAAGTTCAGTTCAGATTTGAGCTCACATCTTCCTGACTCCAATTGCAGCATTTTATCCTTTGTATCAGATATAGGACTGAGGATTCAAAAACTAGGTCTCTTGACACCAAGTTCAGTACTATTTCCACTACATTAACTGTGGGTTGGTGTACTCAAATAAATTTTGCAATGTTAATGTAGCACTGGCCTATTAGAAATAAATAGCCAAGAGAAAGATGATTAATTTACTTTTAATAGTCTCACTTACATTTTCTTGGTATCCTCTGTAGAACTGGTGTCATAATAATGGATTTTAAAATGATGAATGGACTCTCATTCCTACCTCAGTCACAAGCACGAAGCATCTATCAACACCAGCTGAAACTGACATCAGTAAGGAGATTGAACAGAAGAAACTTTGGCTGTGAGTAATGATGGGTTGTTCATTCATGGGTGAAATAATGTTTGGGAATCAGCTAGAGCCACTCTACAGAAACTACCAGCTCAAGGAAAGTGATACATGATTCTGGGCAAGTAATAAAGAATGCTTACTTTAGTAAATTCATTATCTGTATAAAGACAGGGGGAGATGGAAATGTTGTAAACATAAGTAGGCTGGTATTTTTCCTTTCTACTAGAAAGTGATAATAATGAAGACAACTACTTGTTTGGGGGAATTTTAGTCTGGGCTTCAGTCAGAACGTTATATAATAGCCTATTATATTATTATTCTATTATTCTACCTAAGGACACACTAGCCTTTTTTTTTTAAGAAATGGGGATTAAATGCTCTTTTAAAAAATCAATTTCCTAAAGAGAGAGAGAGAGAGAGAGCAACTAGTACCATAGCCTGTTTCCCTTGGATAGTTGGTCTGGTATTATTGAATTTAATTCAATTCAGTTCTACAAATATTTATTAACTACAATGTGCAAAGTCTCTGTGCTTGGCCCTGAAGATATAAACATGAAAAGATAAGCGTCCTTACCTTCAAAGAGATCACAGTCTAACAGTAGAGGAAGATAAATACCATATTTATGGTTTTTAATACTTGCCATGTAAGGGAGAGAAAGAAAAATGCAACAGAAGTGTCCAGGCAAAGAGTTATGTAAGATAAAAAAAAAAAAGATTGCTGGGGTGTCAAGAAAGGTAATGTTTTAGTGGTAATGGCTAATTTTTCCTTAAAACTATGACCCATGCATCAAATGCTAGCCTAGAGGATAGAGAGAGCATTTTGAGGTTTAATGTGAAAGGAATGGCCATGCTTTGAATTATTTAATGCTTCTTAATAATTTTTGTCGTTTGGTTGCTTCAGTTGTGTCTAATTTTTCATGATCCCATTTGAGATTTTCTTGGCTAAGATAATGGAGTGATTTGCTATATTCTTCTACAATTTATTTTTACAAATGAGGAAACTGAGGCAAATAGGTTAAGTGACTTGTCCAAGCTAGTGTCTGAGGCTGAATTTGAACTCAGGCCTTCCTGACTCCAAGGCCAATGCTCTATTCATTGTGCCACCTAGATGCCCTATTCTTTATAATACAATGTTTTTTAAAAATACAATGCTTTTTGTTTAAAATGGGCTTTTTTTGCAAAATAAAAAAATTGTGATTCATGAATAGCACTTGTGTAAATGTAGTAAAGTTGTATAAGAAATGCATAGGCCCAACAGTAATATCGTGACAAATTTCAACCAGTATAGCTATGACATTCATTTGAATGGCAAAATACAATGTAGAAGTTCTTTTTCTTTTTAAAGAACTGTGGTATATGATGAAGTAATTTAATTTGATTCTCCCCTTGTGAACTGATTCGTTAATAAGAAAACATTACTGAGATTTCCAGGATCCATTTAAAGAGTGGGACAAAATACACATAAATAGAACATAGCATAGCCTGGAATAGCAGTTGTATCACTGCCCTAACAATTGAAATTCTTCCAGAGAATTTTACTATAAAGCAAACTTACATTCACAGAATCCTGCTTTCTATGTCAAAATTGGAAATGCATTTTACTATACAGATTTTTGGCCTTTGGATGCAAGCAAACCACAGTTTGCAATGTTATAAATATTTTATACCTTTTTAAAAGGAAAAATGATCACTTTTTGATGCATCCTATTGCAAATTAATCAGCAACTTAAAATTTATAAATAATAACACCATTTTGTATGCATACTAAACCAGGGGATCAAAAGAAACATCAAAAACATAATTCTAGAATCTCTATTAATCACTAAATACTGTTTGCCTCAGTTTCCTCTTCTGTAAAATGAACTGCGGAAGGAAATGGCAAACCACTCCAATATCTTTGCTAAGAAAACCCCAAATGGGGTCATGAAGAATCAGATATGACTGAAACAACTGAACAACAAAAACAACAAAATTCATCTTGAATCACAATTTGTTTCCATCACAGAGATTATGATTGCTAAAGGTATTTTTAGCTGTTTGCCAGGGTTTTCCAGGAGCATCAAAGCTCTCTGACATTTCTTACTCTCCATGTGAAGCCAGATAAATATGTCAATATCAAGGACCCTGCCACCCATAGCTTTCTCTCAACCATCACTAACTGTGATCCTAAAGTTACTACAAAAGATCTTCTGAATAATCAGATTAAAGAAAGGTTGAAAGAAATTTGGTAGTTTTATTGGTGGGAATGTTTTACTTCCAATACTTAGGACAAGCTATATTTAATCATGGTAGATCTCCTTCCATCATTTAAGCAATAAACATTTATTAAGCACCTACTGTGGGCCAGGCATAGTAATAGGCAGTAAAAATGTAAATTAAAAAAAAAAAGTCCTTGCCTTGAAGGAGCTTGCATGCTCATAATTCTTCTGCACCTTGTATTCTATTTCTTTGAAAGTTGGTCATTGAGTAAGGTATTATAGTAAAAACACCAATTTTAAATTCAAAAGACTTTCTTCTTAGTTCCTGCTGTGACATTTGTGATCTCGGGCAAATCATTTGACTCAGTTTTCTCATCTGTAAAATGGTAATAATAATAATAATAATAATACTTGTACTACCTTCTTTATAGCATTTTATAAACCATAAAGCAAAAAACAAAAGGGGGGAGGATTATTGCTACACAGGGACAAAGGGGTTAAGGAATATATAAACCTGTGATTTTATCCACATGGGGAGCTCCCAGCAGGGAACCTACTTCTACTAATGGAGGTTGGTAACTTCTATGTGAAAGTCTAAGAGAGGTTCCTAGGGAAGTAAGAGGTTAAGTAGATCACCTGTGGTCACACAGCTAGAATATGTCAGAAACAGAACCTGAACCTAGGCCTTTCTGACCCCAAGGATGGCCCTTTCTCCTCTGTCATTCTGCTTTTCTTGACTTTTAACAAATGTTTGCTAAACAAGACAGTCTATTGCCAGAACAATTCAGTTATTCCCAAATAGAATAAAATAACAAAAAACTTAATGTATAAAAAAGACTACTCAGTTAAAAAAAAACCTTTTCTTATAAGAAGGTTTATGGACTGGATAGAGGACCATAAAAATGCTCAGAACGATAGCCACAGCATGTTATCTGGATATTTGGAACTTTCTGGATGACAGGTGCTAAGAAGAATCTGGAACACCAATGCTAACACAATCATGATATTACCACAGAGTATTATGTGCATGAAAAAATGTTACAATGTTGATGTAGAAAAACTGTGTGCTAAGATGATATCCTTGTTGAGATTTTTTTCTCTTATACAATATTTGGTAGAGAATACAATGAGGCAGCTTTGCAAAGTGGATAGAAGTTTCTTGGTTCTATTATTTCACTCTTCATCTGTTCATATGCCTTCTGTAATTTATTGTATTCAACACTCTTTTAGAAAGCAGGATGTCCCAAAAGTCTTAGTGTGGTTTTAAGCATGTTGGGAGCAAATGATATTTTATCACATCAATGTACCAGACTTGTTCAGGCATTCCTCCTCACCAGGCATCTACTTTGTTTTCATTTCTTTGTTTATGCAAAAAAGAAAAAAAAAAGAGAGGAATCAGAGATCCTGGCTATTTATATTTGTTTGGTGGCTTATTTTAATTTAAAATTGATTCAGGAGAAAAGGAAGTAATAAAACTATTTTCCTATAACAGCCTCTTTTGGGAATTGTCAACAACCTAAACTTTAAAAGTGACTAACCATTTCCGAAGAGACTGAAAACAATACCTCAGGTATATGTATCCCCAACACATACACATTCCTGACTCAGAGTTTTAAACTGTCAACAGCTGAGAGACAATGCCATTGACATGTACCTGGCACCAGTTACTCGGCTTTATTTTTTTCCTGGAGAGTGGTTTTGGGCGACAGAGTGGCGTCCCAGTTTCCCAGGTTGTTGTGCTGACAAACTGCAGCGGTGGTAAAGTCAAGGAGTCTGACAAAATCTCATTAATCATTTTAAATTAAATCCAACCTTCCTGTCCAACTACTCCAAGAAGAAAGACAACTTTTACAAATGAAAATTCCCTCAGAAAAGATTTGATATCTCATGTTGATGTCTAACTAAATTAAGAGGAAAAAGAAAGAAGAAAGAAAGAAAGAAATAGAGAAGAAAAAGAGAGGAAGAAAAAAGGAAGGAAGGAAAAAAGAAAGAAAAAAAGAAAAAGGAAGGAAGGAAGAGCTGAAAATAATACTTTACAAAAAAACACACTGAAAAGAAGGGGAAATAGTTCTCTTTTCTAACTTTAAAGATACATTTGCTCAGTTAAGATTTAATAGAGCAATGAAGAGTCATTTTTT
>CM053583.1:147252466-147313230 GCA_028627135.1 Pseudochirops cupreus
CTTATAATAATTGATAATTGAAATGAATTAATTTGTTGAAAGCAAGATGAAAAAAAATAGGCAGCTTCAACCTAATAACAACTCGTACTATATATTCTTAAGAAAATTGGCTATATTTAATCAATAATTTGTAATTAAGCTAATTTATTGGTTCAGTATGGATTGAATAATGTGATTAGAGCCATAATTTTGATATCTTCTGATTTATTTCAAATGCATAGTCCTTAAAGGGATTTTACAAAGAAAAGATTTGCATATGATACCATCTTATCCTGTATATTCCTTCTCCATGCTTTTTCATGAAGAAGGTTGCTGTGAGAGAGAGATCTACCCAATGTGTGACAGACAGTTCTGTAGGATTTTTAGCATGTAGGTGGGTACTACTTTACTATGCAGGTTATCCTTCTATTTTCTCTCTCAGTACATGACCAACCCATTTGCTCCTTTGGTCATCCACATTTTTAATAATGATTTTTATGTTGCTTTTCATAAGTTATTGTTTGCCGCATGATGTAACTTGATTATACCTGCTAGGCATCTTTCCATTACCTTTGAGTTATTTGTGATTTTGATTTGAGACTGTTCTTGTTCATGATTTAGGCCATATAGCATTGCTAGTAGGACATATATTAAAAAAATATGGACTTTTGGGGCAGCTAGGTGGCACAGTGAATAGAGCACCGGCCCTGGAGTCAGGAGGACCTGAGTTCAAATGTGGTCTCAGACAACACAAAAACTAGCCATGTGACCTTGGGCAAGTCACTTAACCCTAATTGCCCTCCAAAAAAAAATACAGACTTTTGCACTGGCAGGAGATTTGGGATCGTTGAAAACACAATACAAAACAAAATCTATTTTAAAAAAAAACAACACTACACTATTTTCCACATGCCATTCAGGCAATAGTAGAAGACTATTTGTCCAAGATACATACATTGATAGGCTTATTCTGATAGCTCATCTCTTCAGTTAAAGAGTAGATCTGGGCTATTTTTAAAAAAATCTTTTTTTCCCCAATGTGAATAGTTAAGCTAATTTCCATTTTTGAACATGACAATCTATCAAAAAATGGATATTATACATACTACCACTTTCTATATCAAAGCTGGCTAATTCTAGCCTTAATGCTTGGTAGTTGTGTGACGTTGAGCAAATCACTCAGGTTCCTCATTTGAAAAACAGGGACACTACATGTATAGTAGAGGGGTTGGAGTATACTCCATGGAGTGCTAAGCCTGCACCCTGGCCACATCTATGAAAACACTTCAGCACTGAAGGACTTGGGCAATAACTCAATGAACCTTAAAAAGGCAATCTTCAATCTTTGGCTCTCCTTTTTAAAATGTTGCTTTTTTCCCAGCCTAGTATAGGAAATGTCTTCTGTGCTTCTCTCTGGAGAGGAGAGAGCAGCTCTGGAACCTTTCTCCAATCCAGTAAAGGCTCACTGCTCTTCCTTACTCAGGGGCTTTGTTATCACAAAGAGAAAGAAAGGAAGAATGAATGGCATATTTATTAAGCAGTTACGGTGAGGAGTACAAATAGAAAGCAAGAGAAGCCCTATTCTCAAGAAGCTCACATTATTATGGGGAAGACCACACATGTGAAAAGAGGTCACATCTGACCTGCAAGTCAGATAGGAAAAGTCTCATGATCCTTAGCATACAGCAGCAAAGCAAAAGAAAATGACCCTTCTTTAATATCATTTTCATCAATAAAAATCACATCAGTTTCTGATGTCATACCATTTGACAGTTCCAAAGACTTTGGTGGCAAGAACTTTCCTTTCTGGGTTTTGGAAGTTTTGACTAAAGGACTTGGAGGAGGTCTTGCTTCCCAGGGTGACAGCTGAGAGGAATGGGCTAGGAACATGGTTAATCCCATGCTTTTGTGTTCAAAGTTCTTCTGGGCTGTCTACATTAGGCTTCAGGAGGAGAAGGTGGTGAAGGTGGTGGTGGTGATTTGATTTGCCTCACATCTGCTACCTCCTGTCTTCCCTCAGGACACCTTGCTGCTTCAGCTAGGCTGACTTGTCTGCCCTGAGTGTGACAATTGATTGACAGTTGATGGGAATGATCTATCACCAATGGGATGCCCATAGTAACCACTATGAATATGCATGTGTATTTCCAGGGTAAATTCACAAAATATAAATAACTCTCTTCTTCTAAGGCAAAACCAAAATATTTACTCAGATACCAGAAAGCCAATTCCACCATGGTAACAAAGAAGTTTATACACATCACCAATCCAGGGAGCACTGACATCTCCAAGCCTTCCCTCTCTTAGGCCTCCCCACAAACAAGCTCCCCTAGGCAAAATTCCTCCCTCTCTCTCATACTAGATGCACAGTGTCTTAGCTCTGCCCCTCTCTCTCTCTTCCTGCTCCACCTTTCCTACCCCACCCATTTGCCAAGATCCTCCCACCATGGGCTCCATGTGACTCAAACTTCATGTGACTCAGGCTCCATCACAGCAGTCAGTTGGACCTAAGCTCAAAGCAGGTGGCATGGGCCTATTAATGAAATCCTATTTCATTAACACTGCAAATGACTGGGCCGTTCTCTGTAGGAATTGTTTCCCTGGATGATGACTTAGAGCACTGGGTTGGCAGTAGGACTGATGGAGTGGGCAGTACTGCTACTTTCAGGGCTCCTATATCTATCTGTCTGTTGGTGACAGATGGTTAGCATCTGTTGTGACTTAATCCCTCAGCTTCTTGAAAATTGTATCGCATCCAATATGGTTATCTTCTGTGTATACTTGGTTTAGCCCAAGTGCTTTTAAAAATTTTAGGTTCTTTAGTGCCATTTCTACTTCTTCATGTAGCATTTCAGGGACTCTGATGTTAGTCTGAATATGATAGCTCTACTATCATCGATAGGGAAAAGAATTCATTATAGGAATATCGACAGATTAATTACATTTTAATCTCTTTATCATCCTATTTTCAGTTTTATGGTTGACTCGGCTTACCTAGACCTAGGTCTCTCACTGAGCTTTTCGCAAAGTTGCCCTTGCCTTGGATTCTCACTGTTTATGATAAGATACTGCTCATAATTTTCTACCATTCTCCTTATAAAATTTGACAAACAAGTTTTATGTTTTAATGATGTTGTCCTTAGCTGTCACATCTCTCTATATGGCAAAGAAATAAAATGTTTGCTGACTGAAGTAGCTTCTAGTTTCTTTTTTTTGGTCTTCTTGTTGTGATATTAAAACTTTCTTAGGAAATGGTGATTTTTTTCTATGTTGATTTGCTCTTTTAACCAGTACCTCACCACACACATAATCTCTGTCTCTGTCTCTCTCTGTCTCTCCACATACATATTTAGCACTGTTCATATAGATCAAACTGATGTTTTCTGAATTTCAAGCCATATCTTTTCATTTTTTTATTGCTTTCTTCTAATTAGATATTGGTTTTGATTTTCAGTTTAATGACTTGATGGTCTGATTGGGTGGAAATGACTGTCTTATTGGAAACAATGTTTTTCCTTCCTGTTACACTCAGTTTCAGTTTTTGTAATTTTTTTTTTTATTGCTAGACCCATCCAGCACTTCCTGGGGTCTTTTCATGAAGAACACATTCATGACAAATCTATATGAGCTTTCTATGGTCTCCTTCATTTCTTACTACTATACCATATTTTCCAATATATTTGTTTGCCATCCTACCCTATACCACACTTGGCAATGAAGCTATAGAAAGAAGTACACTTATTCATTACTGGTGAAATTGCAACCTATGAAAAACTTCTGTAGAAAGCAATCTGACAGTACATGTCAAAAGTTTCACATGATGATATCCTTTGACTCAATAATTTCATCATTGGAAATATGCTCTGAAAATATTATCAAACAATAATAAGAGTTATCTGTTCACTTTTTTTTGAATAGAAACAGTATTTTTTATAATTGCAAAACACCTGAAATAATCTTAAAATCTTACAGTGGGGGAAGAGTTAAATAAGTTGTTATGTTAATCTAACAGAGTAAAGCAATGTATTTTAGCTTCATAAGTACGAAGAATAAAAATACATATAGAAAGAGCCTTATTAATATGGAAATCAGGATTGGACCATTATTTCATTGAAACAGGCAATTCCTAGTTATGAAAACTTCTTATACCAGGGCAGACCAGAATTCTCTCTAATTTATAATCCTAGACAATTGCTTAGAGCACTGAGAGTTTATTTAAATGACTTAACAAGGATCACACAAGTAGTATGTGTCAAAGGTGGGATTGAACCCAAGGTATCCAAGGCTAGTTTTCTATCCACTATACCATGTTGCCTTGTAAATAATGGGAGGTATAAAGATCAACATGCACATCGAATCAGGAGAAAAGAGTACACTAACTATGACTGTAAAAGACACTAACACTGACTGTATAAGAGGAAAGTGAAAAAAGCAAACATAAAACGATGGAAATTAAGAATATCTACAGGGTGGCTAGGAGGTTCAGTGAATAAAGCATGGGCCCTGAAGACACTTAACACAAAAATTAGCCATGTGACCTTGGGCAAGTCACTTAACCCCAATTGCCCTACCTTCCCCCTTCCAAAAAGCAAAAAAAAAAAATAGATTACAAAGTTTTTACTGATATTTGATATACTTAAAAGTATTTATTTAAGTACAAACGCTTTCCAAGCAAATCTAATTGGTTGTAATAATTTTTTCCCACAATAAATCATTTACTTTTTTTTTTTTTCAGTAATCCTTCCCTCGGTGGTGGTGGGAACCATATGATTTTAGCTCCAGTCTCATAAAGCACAGGCACACCCCATCCAACATTATTAATTGATTTTACAAAAGCATTATGTTAGGTAAAATGATGTACTTGGGTCCATTGTTTCCACGGAAATAATATGGTACAGCAGCGGTTCTCAACCTGTGGGTTGTGACCCCTTTGGGGGTCGAACAACCCTTTAACACATATTTCCAATGGTCTTAGGAACCGAGACACTGCTCCTCTATCCATCTCGAGGCAGGTTGGCCCACTTGCAGATATGCCCACATACAAGTATTAAAGGGTAGCAGCATTAGGAAGGTTGAGAACCACTGTGGTACAGTAATATGTAACTGACAGAATCATGTTCCAATGAGATTTCATACTATTAGAGGAGCTCGGTTACAATTTGCTAATATTGTAACAAATGTGAGTTATCAGGGAAATGCCAGCAGAGTTTGACTGTATTTCTGGAGTATACTGCCATTTTTTTTTTACCACTTTGGTGGAGCAGAAAAGTATTCATTTCCCAGAGCCCCAACCAACAGTAAGTTATGGTACCAAAAAAGATGGTATAGGTCAAGATGACGTAAATCAAATACAATTTTCCCTGCTGGAGAAATAATGCTATAAAACATACTTTGTGAACCAAAAGTTTGAATCCCACAAACATCTTATTTAATCAGCTATATATGATAAGTCTACACAGTATATATTAGAATGTTTTCTAAATTGTGTATAACTCAAGCAAGTTAACAGCATAACCAATTATGTAAAACTGTATTTAATAGAATACATAGTGTACTATATATACTGAGATAAATTCTGTATGAGTCTTGTCTTATTTTTACTTCAACAAACCAGAAGGTAAAAGAAAGTCTATTAGCAGAGTTTTGTTTTGTTTTGTTTCTGCTCAATTTTGATAGAGGAGATTTGGAGAAACTTAGGGTAATTCAATGAATTTTTAAGTTGATTTGTCATATTTTTGTTGTGTGTGTTTGGGGGCAGGGTAGTGAGGTATCTGTTGGGGGAGGTGGAATTTTGAGAAAAGGAATGTTGATAGTCCAAAAAGTCCATGGATCCCTAACCTTACTTTTCTTTCAGAAGGCTGAAACTTCTCTAAAATCTTAATTTGTCTCCTTTTGCCTGGTATTTCCCCCCCACTTTTGCTTTTTATGAAACTTCCAATGCCTGGAACTTTCTAAACTGAAATGTTCCATACTTTCTGCAGCCTCATTAATTGGCAGTTGCTTTGACACCAGAGCTGGGAAAACATTTTGATGTGCCTGCTAAGATCACATACAGTTTTCTCTTAGCCTTCACCCCTTCAACCCAACCTCCATGACTCCCACCTTGTTTTCATCAACTGTATCCTATTGTGTGAGATGACCCAGTTGCTTCCACATAGAACTGAGAAGAGTGATGAGAACTTGGCACAATCTGGGTCACTCTCATGATCATTGAACCCTTCCTCCTCTTACTGTGGCCTCATCCTCATCTGACCTAAGGTCCAAAATTGCTTCTGCTGGAATAATTATAATATATTTTGCTTCTTCCTCCCCTCAAATACCAGTTATATTCTTGTATTTCTGGTGGTTATGATCAAGTTGTAATCTTGCCCTTTCTTTCATTGCTCCTCCCACCTAGATATCTCAAGTGAAATCACAAATTTACCTTGTATATTGAAAAATGTCCCCAGAATAAAGCCCTATAGCTTTTGCATCATTGCCCATTCTGCCTCTTCTACAGAAATCTCTAAGTTCCAAAAAGCAGCTGCAACAGACTGACACAAGGCAGGAGGTCAGTTTGTATTCCATGGCATCCCTTCCCTCCCATTGCTAATTTAGAAGGGCTGAAGAGAAAACAAAGCAGAAAGTCAGGATTCTAGACTCAGTTCTAACTTGTGTGACTTTAAGCAGGTCACTTCACCTGTGTGAACCTCAGTGTCCTCATCCACAAAATGACATTAGACTAAATGATCTCCAAGGTCTCTTCCTGCTCAAACCTTAGATGATTTTATGGAATTGACTATTTGACTTCCCTTTTCCCCTTATTGTAGTTTTCCCTGGAACAAGAATGACATAAAGTTGTTGTTCTTTCTGTGTTTTAAAGCAGAAAGTCTGTGCTTTCTTGAATTGACATTGTAAGGGCAGTTTCAATTTGTATGCTGATGCATACCCAACCTTTAAAAGATGCACACACAAACCTTTGCTTTTGTTGAATTTTCCATCCTTTGATTCCTAGTTCTTTTACTTTGCTGTGGCATCAAAATACCTCAAAGCTTAGTCTTGAATGATGGTCATAGTGCTGTTTGATCTTGAATCCACAAACCCCAAATTCTTCAGAATTCAGCCAACATCTCTTGGATGTTGTCTTATAATAGTGAGTTTGAACTCTCAAGAATTTTCTTCTTTTTATCAGTTTTTCTATAAGAGTGAGTAAAAGGTTTGGCTATAAATAAGGAGTGATCCCCTGCCCCCAAACAGAAATCCAGATATGTGTTGCCCAAGTAAGTTACCTCATTCAAAAGACTTTGGAAATCCTTCTGGAATTGACTTTAGAAGTGGTTGACTAGCCATAGAAGAAAATTAGCATCACTACTTTATAGTATTGTCTCCCTAGCTTTCACTAGAGCAGACCAAAGACTACCCAGAGAAGGACTGTATTGGTCCTGGCCTTCAGTTAGTCAGTCAATAAGCATTTATTAAGCTCCTACTGTGTGCCAGGCACTATATGTGCTAAGTGATAGGAATACAAAATAAGTTTAAAAACAGTCACTGTTCTCAAAGAGCTTACAATATAATGGGCCTGGAGTCAAAAGATATTTGGTAATAGGGTTTGGAGTGAAATAGGGGGAGAAAGCAGATGGAAGCTGGGAGCCAGGTAAAGCCATATGCCATGCACATTATGAAGCAGACAGAGATATAAGTACATTAATATACTGCCTGCCTCCAATAAGGCACAAATGACTGGACACTGAGCTAACTCAAGGATCATGCATTACTAATAGTCAAAGTAAAGTAAAATCAATCATAGTAATTACATTTCTGTGTGTCATTTCTTTTATTTTTAAGCCTGTCATCCCGCCCCCATCCTCTCCTCCTCATCATTCTTAATAAATGTTCTTTTGGAAGGATCAAATACAATGGTAGATAGTGAAGTTTTAGTTAACTGTTCCTGATATAATAACACCTTTTCTGCAAAACAGATAAAAGAAAGAAAAAAATCTTTTCTGATTCAGAGTTGTACCTCTCCCCAAATATCCTCAAGCTTTCTAGTCCATTTCTAAGTGAAGAGCAAATTTTAATTAGCAGTCCTTTGGTTTCTTTGAACATTTACCTCTACATCATTCTGCTCCTACAAAATACCCATTTTTTTTCATATATGCAATGAATGGAGTATCTAGATCACAAGAGTTATGAACAACTTTTCTCCTTCAGTCAAAATGAAAAGCAAGGTGCCTATGAGAGAAACACAAAATCCTCTGTGTCTGGGTGATTTGGGAAAGGCGAAACACAACCAATCTACCACCTAGCCTATTAGTCATGATGCTTTGAAGTATTTATTTAAAATTTAAACAACTACAGGAGTTTGTTTTTAGATTTTGAGTCAGTAAATGACCAAGTAAATCTCTTATGAATGTTCACTTGGGATGTCTGTAGGCAAGAGTTGGTCTGAATTATAAGATGCTTAACATGTGGTGGTAGAACACTGTATTATGAATTTTCTCTGTGAAAACTTTTTTTAAATGCACTGCTTCTGCAATTCTTTAGTAACAAGAGAATCCAAATTTTCTGCTACATACAGTAATGTATGTAGGGATAGGGATAGGGAGTAGACTTGTGATTTCATTGGTATAGTGACCTCTTCGTAGACAGAACTCTATCCATCTTTGCAGGTCTGCAATTTATTGTCCTTACGAGTGTCCTTAAGAGAAGTTTATTGACTTGCCCTGCCAGGGTCACTCAGGCAGTATGTGACAGCGGCAAGAGAGATTCTCTCTGGTTTTCCTGGCTTTGCAGCCAGCTCTCTATTCACTACATCACACTGTTTACCCATATAAGTACATATGTGTACATAAAGATTGTTTATTTAAACAGCTTCCTCTTGAATTTGAAGTAGAGTTGGAATTTTCTGTCATTTTCTAAGATTGTCACAATTTAGATTAATTTATTTATTACTTAAATCTCAAGCTACAGGTAATGGAATAAAATGAGTATTATTTAATAAGAATAGCAAGAAATCACCTGAATTCAAAGCTAATGCCTTGTTTCCTTGCACATATAAGTTATGTTAACCTTACAAATACACAACTGCTTCAGTCATAGCTCAAAGGTAGGTGGGTAGAGTAGCGTATGGAGCTCTGGACCTTGAGTGAGAAAGATCTAAGTTCAAATCTAGTCTCAGACACTTACTAGCTATGACCCTGGACAAGTCATTTGATCTTTACCTCAGTTTCCTCACTTATAAAATGTAGATAATAGTAGCACCTACCTCTTAGGGTTGTGGTGAGGATAAAATGGGGGTAATATTTGTAAAGCATTTTGCAAATCATATATTAAATTTTTTTATTATTCTTACTATTGTTACATGCCTCAGGGTGGGTGAATCAAATAATCACCATGCCAAGTGTTAGAGAGGAGTACTCTTCGTAGATCAGTTATGAATAATTTTGCCCTAAGGTAAACCAACTGTTACTTCAACATGGTTTTCTAGTGTTCTCTATACAGCATGGTCCTAACAGAAAGACCACACCAAAACAGGACATCCATCATAGTATATGAATGTGTTTTGGGGGGGGGTTGGTGATTGGGGGTAAGTAAAAAGAACAAGTGGGCTGGATTAAATTTGACAGCATATAACTTTTCAAGAGATTTCATATTTTTTAAGAGAGTGGAGCTCTGGTTCTGGAGAAATTCCAGTAATGTTTTACTCTCTTCACTGGACTTTCTGCCTCAGTGATATAATATAGCATTTTCCAAATAGCCCTAATAACTGTATTAGTCAAAGATGGAAGGATTGTCCAAGTCTAAATACAGATGGAATAATTCAAGAATTGAGTATTTTCTATTCTTGACTTTATGCTTATATTTATTGGCAAATAGAGGTTAAGGGACTAATAAGAGTCTGAGGCAAGATTTGAACTCAAGTCTTCCTGAATACAGGTCCAATATTGTATTCACTGTGCCATCTTTTGAACTTCAGAACCCTGATCACTGCAATAATGAGCCATAAGTCCAAAAGAATGTAGATGAGACATGTCATTCACTCCTGAAGAGAGGTGATAAACTTAAAATGCAAGAGGAAGTATAAATTTTCTGATGTGGCCAATGTGGGAATTTGATTTTTGTTTTTATTTCAAATTTGCTTAATGGTGGAAGTGGTGGGTTGAACAGATTGATAAAAAAAAATATCATTACTTGAAAAAAGTTGTGTACTGTCAGAAGCCAGACTTAATCCTAGGTCTTCAGACCCAACAGTGGTTTTTAGCATTATCACCCTTCTTCAAGGACTTTGCTTGTATAGATTTTGACAATCTTTTTTTGGAGGCACAAGGGGTTTTGGGAATTGAATTTCAATATTTGCTTGGCTACTTTTATTTATGTGGGAGAATTGGGGTATGTTTTTTCCTGATAATAAATAGTAATAGTTCCTACTTCACAGGGTTGTGAAGTTCCAAATGAGATGATATATGTAAAGCACTTTGCAAACCTTAAAGCACCATATGAAATTGGAACAGAACTCATAGCCCACTTACCACTCCTCTCCACCATTAAACTAATTAAAAATAAAAACAAATAATAAATTACTCAATTCATAGCTGCATAGGCTGACATAATTAATTCCCACATGGGCCACATCTGAAAATGTATATGTTTTCTTGCATTTCCACATGGTGCACACTTTGTGTTAGCCTCTAGGTATCCACCCATTTTCCTGCTTCTTGCTCCTATATCCTCAAGATCTAGGCAAAATTCTCCAGGAACATCAAGGAGGAGGGTGCTGGGAAAGTTCTGCCTCAACCTGAGTCTCGATGCCTACAGGAGGCATTGCCAAGAGAGTTTACCCTTAGGGGGAAAAAATGACAAATTTTTCTAGACAAATATTGGGCCTGCATTCAGGAAGACCTGAGTTAAAATCTTGCCTCAGACACTTATTTGTCTGTGTGACCATGGTCAAATCCCTTAACTACTGGTTGCCTCAGTTTCTTCACCTGTAAAATGGATGTAATAATAGCACCTACCTCCCAGGGGTTTTGTGAAGATGAAAGAGTAATTTTAAAGCACTTAGCACAGTGCCTGGTAGTAAGTCCTATGTAAGTGTTACTATCATCATGATTACCATCTTACTTTCTATGAAAAGCCTTTCCCAGCCTCCCTTAGTGCTAGTACCTTCCCTCTGTTCATTAGCTCCAGTTCATCCTGTATTTATTGTGTGTATATGCAGTTGTTTTCATGTTGCCTCCCCCTTAGACTGTGAGCTCCTTGAGAGAAGAGACTGACTTTTACCTTTATTTGTGTGCCCTACACATAGCGCAGCATCTGGCACATGGTAGATTAATAAATAAATGCTTAATGACTTATTAAATAAAATCTTCAAAGTTGTTTTTTTTCTATAATGTTGTCAGCATTGTAATTATTCTCCTAATTCTGCTCACTTCTCTTTGTATCAGTTTATTCTGAAATTATTAATTTTATGATTTTTCATAGTGTAATAATATTTCAACAATAATCATGAGCATTTATTTAGAACTTTAAGGTTTGCAAATACTTTACAATACTACATTATTTTATCCTCAGAGAAACTCTGGGTGGAGTCAGGAAAAATCACCTTCTCGAGTTCACATCTGGCCTCAGACACTAACTAGCTGTGTGATCCTGGTCAAGTCACTTAACCCTGTTTGCCTCAGTTTCCTTATCTGAAAAGTGAACTGGAGAAGGAAATGGCAAACCACTCCAGGATCTTTGCTAAGAAAATCCCAAATGGGGTCGCAGAGAACTGGACATGATTGAAAAACGATGGCGCAATACCAAACTAGGAGGGGCATCCCATTGGTTATTCTATAACTAATTTAGTTCTAGTTTAGAATTAGTTCTCCCATAACTAATTAAGTTCCAGTAAGAACAAACTGATACCCACCTCACTTTCTCCCTTCTTTCTTACTTTTTCCTTGATTCTTGATCTTTCATTCCTCCATATGAATTTCATTATTACTGCTCTACCACTATGACATCTTCAAAGAATAATAAATTAACTCAGGCAGTATTGTTATTTTTGTTATATGACACTATGTAAACTCTCTGGAACCTCAGTTTTCTCATTAATAAATAGAATGATGGGGTTGAACTTGATGGGCAACAATTTTGACTCTTCATTTTAGTGTTTGTGTGCCCTGAGCCAAATGATAACATTTCTGGGTCTCTGTTTTTGTCTTCACTAAATCAAATATTCTCTAAAAAATGAACAATTAGGAAAATAATATCTCTAAAGTCGCCTCTGATTCTAAATCAGTAATTCTTTTTTGCTTTAAGATTTCTGTACTTCTAAGAAAAAAGCTCTGGAGCTGAAGTTCCTTTGCTTCTACAGTAGGATAGCAGATTCCTGGTGCAATCCCCTTAGCCAAACAAAACTTTCTTCCCACTTAACTTCCCTCAGCTGCTCTAACAGCTTCCTGGGTGAAGCTTCCTTGCTTTGCAAAACCTGACCGGCCCATTTCTCTGACACAGCTTCCTGGCATGTTGTTGTTATTCAGTCATGTCCAATTCTTCCTGACCCCATTTGGGGTTTTCTTGGCAGAGATAGTGGAGTGGTTTACCATTTCCTTTCTCAGGAAACTGAGGCAAACAGGGTGAAGTGACTTGCTCAGGGTCACACCACTAGTAACTGCCTGAGGCCAGATTTGAACTCAGGTAGATGTCTGACTTCAGGCCTAGGGCTTCCTGGCTTAGGCCAATAACAAATTCAGTCACTCAGGTTCTGTTAGACTTGGTTTGTGGCAGAGACCTTGGGAGTCGCTATATATTGACCAGGTAGATGCATTTCCAAATGGAGACAAGGGGGCTTGGGTCCAGAAATGCTAAGTGCTAGCTGTATCCTTACTACGTATTCTTATTGTATGTCCTTGCTGTATTAAGGCAGAAGAAATTTCCTGTTTTGTTAAATGTACAGTGACTCCTCAATGCCTCATTTCATGCCAGAGTTGAACCTGAACTAAGAGAGTGCTGCCTTTAGAGATGGAGCAGCGCCTGTTGTGAGAATTTTGGGTTGAATGAACTGGAGTACTGGATAGGTCTTGAACCAGAAGAATTATTGGTTCAGTTCAATCTTCGAGAATAACTCAGTATATACAGTTGGTGCTGTATATACTGGTACAATTATTAAGTAATGTTGAGAACAATTTTGTTCCGGTTCACTATAAAACATAGGCTAGGTTTCAATTTGAACTTGTTCTGGATTTCAATGATACCTTAAAAAAAAAAGACAACCCTTTGTCTCTACGTTCCCCTCCAACCATCACCCCTGCCCCTTAACTTTCTCTGTCTCATTCATTTTGGGTTTCAACAAATTATCATAGGGCAATGCTTTCCATTGGCAAAGAAAGCCTGTCCATAACTTGATTTAAATCTTTACCAAAGCTATGTGATGTAACCGGACTGTCATTTTTTGGCATTGTGGTATAACAGGGGCAAAAGGAATGGTGGAAAGCTGGCTTGGGAGTCAAGGCAACCTTGGTTCACTTTATCCACTGCACCACCTAGGGCAGGGTCCATCTCACTTAGTGTTTGTATTCCTAGAGTTGAGCACAGTAAATGCTTTTTGACTGATTGGAACTCAGGGAAATCAATTACTATCCTTCACTAAGAAGGCTTATCTATGTGGACAGAAAGGTGAGGTTGAATCCAGACGCTTGCCTTTTCTGCCCAAAGGACAGATGTCACATATGGTTTGGTTCCTTAGAGTTTGAAGGTAGCAATAGTGAGCCAGAACCATCCACAAACGCAGGACAGCAGGCATGATACCAAGGGCACAGAATTGACAGTAGATTACTGTATTAGTGTCAGGTTTATTCTCAGTAACCAAGATAATTTATTATTCTATTCAGTTGGATTATGTTCACTAAAGTATATATAATATAAACTTACAACTGAAACTTGACCTGTGATGCTACACATAATATGTGTCCTGGGTCCTTGGTCTATTCTATACAACTTTAATACGGAGGTTATATAATGTTTTGTATGAAGCATATATAACATATATTTGGTCAACTGTATATTATTCTGGTTTGTGTTATATGTTATTACATGAGAAATAGTCCACAACCTGCAATTTGCTCTATGTGCTATTGCCTTATGGGTTGCATATTGTTTTTCACATGAACTCTATAGATATGTGTCTGCCTCTGTACTATTTGGGATATTTACTTGTGATAACGCTATTTACTAACTAATGAATATTTGTGATGTGTACCTATGGATTTCCTGTTGTAGTGAATGCAAAATGCAGAGATTGCAAGCTTTATACTAGGGAGAGAATGTAAAGGGCCTCCCAAAACCAACCATGGGTAACTGGAGAATGAACTCTGTAGCACACAGAAGTTTTTGCAAGGAAAGAATTGTGAATAATAAATACAAGATGTAACTGGAGTAAGGAAGTAGAACATGGATGTGGAACCTGGAAGCATCACGATGGTGTTGGCACAAGGCTAGCTAAACTCATGCCACAACTAGCTTCACAGAAAATGACAGTGAGACTGGGGCAGCAGCAATGGTAGAAAGGCAAGGTCAAGAGATGAAACAGGAAACCAGGGTCGCTATGAGAAGACAGTGGACAAGAAAAGCAGCTGAAGTGTCCTCATTATTTGTGGTGTGTGCCGAGAAGCCCCAAACATTCTCTATCGCCTTGAATGAATGAATGAGGTAGTTCCCCCTCTCAGTGTGTTGAGGACACAGAAAGGCTAATCAAAATGTGCTGAAAAACTTGCTTTCCTGTTGTGCTGAAGGTACAGAAGTGAAGAGTGCAAAGTGACTGGATTTGGGAAGGGCTAGCTGTGGGAAATGGTGCCAACAATAGTTGCTTCTTGATTTTATTTTTTATTTACTTTACATTGCTTTAAGTTAATGCCCTTTGCTTTACTGTGATGGAATGCTATTTATTGCAGTTGATCCAATGGAGGTGGAAAAGGGGGAGATTCAGGAAAATGGGAGTGGTATCTGCTGCCCAGCCTGGTTTCAGCTCTTCCCAGGATGAGCTCATCTCCTCTAATCTCATCACCACAGCACTAACTCAAGCCTTGATTGACACAATCTCTCTCAACCTCCTCTCTCCACTGATTGAAGGACTGGAGGGTCAGGTACCAAACTCTTTCAAATGCCCTCCTTTATAGAAGGCAGGGACTGCTGGAATTTTTGGCCCACTCTGTTTTACATCTGCTATTCTACCTAGCTTTAATTCCATATAATATGATGGAACATCAACCCCACCAGTTTGTCTGCTCCTCCTTTTGTGTACAGTTTACTCCTGCTAGATAGTAAACTCCTTGAGGGCAGGGACTGTCTTTCTTTTTATTATTATTATTATTGCTTAGCACAGTGCCTGGAGCATAGTAAGCCCTTAATAAATGTTGATTGGATTGGGTTGGATTATTAGACCCAAATAGCTGTGACTGGGGGAATCTAAATAAAACCGTGATATTTGAATCAATGAATAATTTTTGTCATGGCCTATGATACAAGAAACTAGACTGGTGACATGGGCTAAAATCTTTAATCTTTCCATTTCAAGGAGGCAGGAATAATAAAAGCTAATCTAATAATAGCTAGTATTTATAAAGTGCTGTAAGGCTTGCAAAGTGCTTTACAAATATTGTCTCAACTTATTGTCCCAACGTTGGGAGGCAGGTCTTATTATTATCCCTGTTTTACAGATGTACAGAAAGGTTAAGTGACTCGCCAAGGGTGACCCAGCTAGGAAGTCTCTGGAGCTGCATTTGATTCTTCTACATTGACTGCAAGTCTGACTGTGTCTACTGTGCCACCTGGCTGCCTGAGAAAAGTTAAATGTGCAAAGTTAGCCCTCACTTGGTTTATGAACTAAGATTCATCAACGTAATTCAATCATGAAAAATAATCCAAGTAGAGTTTGTGAAAAATAAATGGTCACTGGCATGCTAAGCACACCTCAAAGAAACTTACTAGTATTTCTGAGTAAGTGCCTTGTATAGCTTACATTTTTTGTAATGCTGAAATTAGGGGTGGAAAGGTAATTTAAACAACTATGTAATAACCATGAAAATATCTGACAAAAACTAGGTAGTCAATGACCATAGATGATTCCAACAGAGATTTGTAACTCAAACCAAACACAACTCCTCTGTATACACTGGCTCTGCATCCTCTTCCAAAGCTATAACGTGGCTTGTACTGAATATTTGAAACCCTTGAGTTTGGTTCCTCTATTTCACTCGCCCAATCTTTATTTCACCTCACCAACAGCTCAGATCTGTCCTCTCATCTCTATTCTAGAAGACTTTCAAAGTCATCTGCCTGGATGACTGCAACTGTCCATCAAATATTCATTCTCTCTTCTGGACTCTCCCAGAACCTTCATCCAGTTGTTTGAATAATCTTCCCTGTGAATATACTGTTCTGGCCACAATCATCCTCTGTTCAAAAATTTTCAGTGGTTCAAATAAAATCTCAAATGAGTTCCTCTTTTTCCAACAGGGTTTGTTGTTTTTAGATAAAAATGAGTAAGAGTTAAGGAATGTAGGTATATAATTGCAAGATAAGATATTAGCACTTTATCTACCTTCTGGATGTGTGGGACCTTTGGGAAAGAAGAATTTCATTGGAAGGTCTGGGTGCTGCCTCACATGGAGGGGACCTTATGGACTACTGAATAAATTATATATTTCCCATACCTATTTATGGGCTCTTGTCCTTTGCATTATCTTCATTTTCTATAGGTGAACATTCTACTCAAGTATATATTTGTTACCTTGACTGTTTATATAAGATCTAGGGAGTCCATTACCCACATTTTTGGAAGCCTAGATACAAGAGATAAATAAGATTTAACTAGATTTCACAGAGTAAACTGTGTATGAACATAACAAGACAAGGGTGATATTAATCTTTTAGGTCCAGCCATTATAGAACTTTGTGTGACCCTATAGTTTGGGAGTATGTAGATGTGGGTCTGGACCACAGGAACATTTATATATCTGTGTATATGCTTCCCTCAAGTAGAATATAAACTCATTGAAGGGGCTATTTTCATGTTTATTTTTTATATACACCAAACACAGTAGGTAGTTACTAAATGGTCACCGAATTAAATGTGTATAGATCATTCTTGCATAGAGTAGGTTGAAGAGTCTTTTTTTTTTCTACTGAAGGTCACACACAAGCAAAAAGCATATGCCCAGGTAGATATAAACTATTCTCAACTACTAAACTGAGACAGGGACAAATAATGGTAATAAAAATACTTTTGTTTCATATTACAGCCAGTTAAGAGAAAATTACCTGGGGAGTTGGGAGATAGCACAATATATAAGGGAAAGGAGAAATAAAGAAATTGATAACGGTGTAAAAAGAAAGTAGGAAGCGAGAGGCAGACAGACAGAAAGACAGAGAAGGAAGAGAACAAACCAGGGAGTCAGAGGCAAGAGACAGGAAGATACAGATAAAAAGAGACAGATGACACTGTCAGTTGTGTAGCTGGCATGTGGACGCTAGGGTAAGTTGTCACAAATCACTAGGGGTCCTTTTCATTTGGGGTATAAGCTTGACTTTTAATTCTCAGTTTTTCATGTGAGAATAAATGGTGTATTTTAGAAATTTATCTAGAACTTTAGAGGCCCATCACTTTACCACGTCCTTTTGATATTCAAGGTGTCTGAAAGTCATGTTCTGTTCTTTGAAAAATTGAGATTGCTTCCTTTCACAATGATTTAATGTTACATTTGAGAATAGTATGATCAATATTGGACCAACATCTGTTGTAGAGCATGAAGAAAAATTATATGAAGAATATAAGACTTTTCAAACCAAGTCAACAGAAACTTGATATTCAAAGATTACACTGTGGAGATGGGCATGGAGTAAGGACAATGAAATACACAACGGAAGATATAATTGGGGATTAATCAATTAGAGGTCCAAATATTTTCCTCAGAATGAGTCAGGAGAGGTTAGAAACCATAAACACTAAACAATAACAAAGAAGACTAAAATGGCTGTAATAAACAGGAAATGATTGGTCACCACTGATGAGAGTAATTTCACAATAAGCTACGTGCAGCCAGAGCAGAGAAAACGGTCGGAATCAATTCCAAAACCAAAGTAGGAAAAATGATAAAGACGTTGTATGACATATCAGTTTCAACCTGATCTAAACAAATTGTTTAAAAGTAAAGACACTGATCTATTATAACCATTTATTAGAGAAGTTTAACTGCTTTTTAAAAAGTAGGTACCATGTAGCCACAAGGCAAGAAATTGCCTTAGCCCAGACCCTATCTTTGTAAAAAAAGAGACGAAATAATCAAGAGCAACACCAATTTAGAATATAAACTAAAACACTAGAGGTAGATACAGGAATTTTGGTGTGAGATTCAATTAAGCCTGGTTATCACAAGAAAACTTAAGATATGAAATTGCAAGGATGCAAAATCAGGTGTGAAATAAAAGTGTGTATCAATGTTTTCTACTGAAGTCCATACTCATCACAAACAGATATGAACTTATTTAGTACCCAACATCATACATGGAGGAAATGAAAATGTTACTTAAAATGGATAAAGAAGAGTAGCCAGGACCTAACCAAATACATAACGAAAAAAAATCAATGCTGAAGTAGAAAACAGCTTTAAAAGCATTCAGGGATCAATTTTCAAGATATTTAAAAGAGGAGATGATTCCAAAGACCTAAAAAAAGATCAGAATTTATATCATTACCAAAATGTTGATTGGGAAGATATAAGCAACTAGAATACTGAACCAAGCATCTACTTCCTCACTTCCATAAAATCTTTATAAGAATGGTATAGGGCAGGGGTAAGGAACCTGCAGCCTTGAGGCCACATGTGGTCCCCTATGTCCTCAAGTGCAGCCCTTTTACAGAATCCGAACTTCACACAACAAATCCCTTAATAAAAGGATTTGTTCTGTAAAACCTGGACTCAATCAAAAGGCTGCACCAAAAGACCCAGAAGGCCAAGTGTGGGTATTCTTGATAAAAATATAAGAAGGGAATAGATGAATTTCCACAGCAAATCCTATAAAAATTGAGAGGTTGCTTGGAACAAATCTAGACAACTTTGATCATGTAAGATTCTGTTGGTTACTGGTTACAAAAGCACATCTGACTTAACAGAGGAAGACTGAAACAATTGCTATGTTCCAATCATAAAAGAGAGAGATACAACATAAGCTCACCAGGAGCATGCCATGGGAGATGTTTTTTAGATGTCCAAATGGAAGAGAGATTCTTTATAGATGGTCAGGTTCTCTATGTTCTCCTGTTTGTGGAAGACATTGTGTTCACAGGAATCACACATCTAGAGCTGGAAGAGGCCATCTAGTACAATCTCTTCAAAAAAACATAAGGAAATTGAAAGCTAAGAAGGTAATCTGACTTGGTCTAATATCAGAATTGGGATTCAAACTCATCTTCTTTGACAGCACAGTTAATACCTTTCCTCTGTATCAGCTTCAAGTTCTATAATACCATAAGTCCTCCCAAATCATCCACAATCACTGAAAAGAGATTAGCTTTGCAATTCATCTAGGAAAAACTCAGTGTGAAGAATGGGTATTCCACAAATTATGACATGCAGTTTTATGGGAAAAACACCGTATTATTACACAAATACATGTCTAGGCCCTGCAGACACACACTGAGCTAGGTCCAGAACTGAACAGGGAGATGAATGTACTGGATTTTATTGGGAAAATTGTGTATCATTTTTAATGATTTCAATTTGCTCCCTACAGCAAAATCTATTTTATTAGTACAAAATATTTTCCTGATGATGCTACATGACTACGTATCATAGACTACCGCTGTCCTGTGAAGAGTAAAACATGAAGCAACATAAAGGTACATGATGGGTATAAGCAGTATGCCATGTATTACCAACCATTACTTGCCTAAAAGAAGTGATGTAAAAATAACTCATCAAAGATATGCTTTACTAGACAAAGAAGGAAGTGATTTATGTGGCAAGAACTAGACATAATAGCTGGACAGCTCTTGGTTGTCCTTGAAGAACAAAAACAGGTAAAAGGTATACAGGATGAAAAGGCATAGAATAGCTATAATTTGCAAGAGTGAAGGGAATACTCACACTAAGGATTTTAGATAGTACCTGGAAACATGAGGCACTTATTAAAGTGTTGGTTGACATCCATCAAAGTATTGTCCTTGGAGTCTACCTGTAGACCAGATCTGGACAACTGAGGTTCCCATTTTGATCTAAATGTTTTTTTCTTACCATTTCATTCCTCTAAAATAAGAAGAAAAAAACCCTACCTATTAATCCAGAATTGTGCTGTTACAAACCTGGATGATATCTCTCCTCTTTTTATACAGATTTTTTGGGAAATAGGGATAGAGGGGGAAAAACGTTTAAAGTGGTCTCGATATACAAAGACATATACACAGTTCTAGTGATTTACTGAATTATCGGTGATTAAGCTATGATCTGTAGAATTCCTGTTTCAAAGTGTTATCATTTTCTAAGATCTGCTAATATATTTGTGGCATAGATAACTTACCATTAACCAAAACAATCTGATTAAATAAAATAGCTCACTTACTAACCAGTCTGAAATGACACTTACTATATCCCTTTTGAAATATCATTGGCAAGAAACTATAAGAGAGAAGATAACCTTTGCCAAATTATTTTAAAGACAGTCAAGAGAGATTTACTATGCTACTTAATGAATACTTTATTCTGATTTATTCAGGTGCCGAGGAAAAGAAATCCTTTAAACACAGATATAATCTATGCTGAATAAGAATGTTATACTGTCTTAGAGTTAAGTTGGTTTTTTTTTAAATCATAGGATGTATCTGTATGGAACAGAAAATTTAAATGTTATTAAACAGTAAATTCCATGAGGGCAAGGAATATGTCTTATATAATTAAAAAATATTATTCAGTATCTAGCTGCTTAGCAGTCTTCATCAAGTAGGTGCTTAACTAGTGGTTTAAAAGTTGAATTAACAATGTAATTATGGGGTAAATATGTCTTTCTTACTCCAGATGTATACATATACTTATATGTACACACACATATAGGTAATTATACACATATACATATACACATATATATACATACACACTACTTCTCACATGAAAGTAATGGTTGGTAATATGCTACAACCTATTTATACCCATCATGTACTTTTATGTTGCTGCAAATATATATGTACGTGTGTGTGTGTGTGTGGGTGTGTATGTACACATACATGGGGGGGTGGCACCAGAATGGTGATTTCACCAGTATATATCAGAAATTCCAATATGGAAACTCACACCATATATGCAAATCAGCAGCTCATCTGCAACTTATAATCTTAGAGTTACCTAGGTCACTAAGAGGTTGAATGACTCGCCCATGGTGACAGTGTTAGAGGTAGGACTCACTCCAGTTTTAGCACTCCAATCACTATGCCGTGCTGTCTTCCTAAAATCATGGGTCTACATATATGTGTACACACACACTCACATGTATATACACGTTTGAAATGTAAAATTAATCATAAATTAGTCCCCTCCTTTCTAATTCAAAAATGAAATAAATATTGTTATTGATGAATCACTCAGATCTGACTTTCAGGAAAACAATCACAATCTCTGATCAGTAGTAAAGAAATTCAGAACTCAACTTCAGAGAGAAAAGGAAAAACTTTAGTTAAAATACTATACAATAAAATAATTATGATTATAAATCTCTTTAGTTAAATATATACACATTATATGGTATTTTATAAAAGAATGGAACTGGTTAAGATTTCTGAAGCAAATCAAATGCACAAATTTACCACTTTTTTAGTGTAATGTCAGTTTAAACATTCTTAAATGGTTGTGTCAGACTCTGGTTTGTCATGGCTCCGCTTTGCGCAAAATATAAGGAAAATTAAGAAAAATTTCTACAAAATCCTTCAGTTCCCATGGCAAATTACTAAAAAAAAAAAAGGTAGTATACACACACTTGATTGTATGCAGAGGTTAGAATGACCAGCACTAGTGTAACCCCCATATCTACAAAATAATTTCTTGTATAGCTTTAGTTGTTTTCACCTCCAAAGCTGAAGTCCTAACAGTTGTGCTTTTATGCAGCCACATGGCCAATAAGGTAGATGTTGTCATAAAGGTGCCCTACAAAATCTTCACTAATGTTCTGAGCAGCGCGCCGGGTGTTTCGGATAAATTCTCTTTTTGACATTTTGTTCTTCACATGAGGACTAGTGAGATCAATGGAAAGCAGGATCAAAGAGTAGCACAGTACATAGACAGCATCTAAAGAGAAAAAAGAAATGTCAGAAATTAACAAGTTTTCAAGATGTGGTCCTGGTCAATAGTCTGTGATTGAAACAAATTGAAAAGCTTTATCTTCTATTTAAAAACTATTTTAGAACTGTTTAAGAACTTTCAGTACAAATAAATTCCAAATGTAAAGTTTTGGAATTAATTTAAAATTTTTTAATTCTCTTTTAAAAAGATGTATATTAAGTCATTCAGTTGTAAGGCACTATATTTCTTAATGGTATAAATCGTACTTTCAAAAATATTTATTTAGTTTTAGTTTTCAACATTAACTTTTATAAGATTTTGAGTTTTGAATTTTCTCCCCCTTTTTCCTCTTCCCCTCCCCCAAAGATGGCATGCGATCTGGAATTGAAGTTGGTTATTGCACAATGTTGCTGTTACTGTGTAAAACATTCTGGTTCTGCTCACTCCACTCAGTATTCATTCATATAAGTCTTCCCAGGTTTTTCTAGAGTCCGTCTGCTCATCATTTCTTACAGCACAATAGTATTTCACCACATTCATATACCACAACTTGTTCAGCCATTCTCCAATTAATGGGCCTCTCCTCAATTTCCAATTCTTGGTCACCACAAAAATTGCTGCTATAAATATTTTTTGTACATGTAGGTCCTTTTCCCATTTTTAAGATCTCTCTGGGAAACAGACCTAGTATTGCTGGATCAATGGGTAGACACAGTTTTACAGCCTTTTGGGCATAGTTGCAAATTGCTCTCCAGAATGGCTGGATCAATTCACAACCCTGCCAATAATGCCTTAGTGTTCCAATTTTTCCACATTTTCTCCAACATTTATCATTTTCCTATTTTGTCATGTTAGCCAACCTACTAGGTCTGATGTGATACCTCAGGGTTGTTTTAATTTGCATTTCCCTATTCAATAATGATTTAGAGCATTTTTTCATATTACAGATAGCTTTAACTTCTTCATCTGAAAAATGCCTGTTCATATCCTTCCTTTGACCATTATATCAGCTGGTGACTTAATTCATACTTTAAACCCATTCTAACAATTTCTCCACTCCAAATATATTTTCACAATGTCCTTTCAAAAGTAAGTTAACTGACACATGTTGCTATTGAGAAAAATTTGTTATAAGGATTTGTTGTGCAAATGTGTTCTATTTCTGAAAGAGATTAGTGATGTAAATCTGTCACTCTATAAATAGATTCAGAAGATTTCTTGAATGTTCTGTTAAAAAAAATATGGTGCTATAACATTAAGAAATTTTTTTGAAATATGTAATGGTTAAGATAATTGGTTCCATATCACTAATATTATGGTTGCTGTAGAAATTCAGTGTTTTCATATGCTTTACAAATATACACATGTGCACAAAACATTTATATTAAATACTCTTTGTAAAACACATTCAATAGACATGACAGGGGCATATTGATAATATTTCACATAATCCTGATATGTAAGTAGATACAGAACATCTATTCTTAATAAGAAACAATGAAATTATTGGGGGTAAGAATGGAAAAAAGAAGCTACATCAGATAAGAAATTACACTGCAGATTTATAATACAATGACATAGCTGAATTAAAATGGAATTTAGTTTTAAAATCCAGATGTTTTCTATATGGTGCCACTCCACTGAATATCTGGAAACTTTTCCTCATCTTTTAAAACTGAATTTCACAGTTCTCAATTACATGTTTATCATGTAAACATGCCTTAGAGTGGCATAAGTTCTCAACTTGGAACAAAAGTAATTTCTATGCCATCAAAATCATCAAGTAGCTTTGAGTAATTGATACATTTGAATATTAGATCTCAATGGCATATTCTTTTACATCATGCCAAAACAAATGAGATGAGATATATAATGTGAGTATATGTGTGTGTGTACATACATACATACATACATATATGTATATATACACGTATACGGAAAACAATTTACAAAGCTTAAAGTGCTATACAAAAGCAACTATTACATTTACTAAAGAAAAGAAAGACACTTGTTGAGGTATCAAACTTCATTTTCTGACATAATGACATAATCTATCAAAACCTGTATCAGAAGGTCAATTTTACTGATCACAGTTGTTATGTAATGCTTAAGCATATAAAAAAGAGTCATTTATATTCTGCGATCATCTTTCAACTTTGGAAGAAATGGCATATATACTACTTAAAGTGGCCATTTCTATTATCATCAAAATTTTACTTTCAGAAATTAGGTAAAGTGATCCCAATTGTAGTTATGACACAATAATGAGTCTAAGATTAATTTTCAGCGGGAAATGCATTTGCCATCCTATTTCTATGACCTTGGACACATTGCTCAGTGTTTGTGCATCAGAACTTTCTCAAAAGATGTACTTTCTCCAAATCCATTCCTTCCATTATACCATGTTCCTTCTCTTTCTATGTCCCCTACAAACACATCACTGCATACATTCTTTATATAACCTACAAAGCCTATAAATACTATCATTCTTATCTTCCAATACAGTTTTGACTTATTATAAGATAATGAAATGGATTTAAACTATTTAAATGGAAAAAAAAATAAAGTTAACAAGCTCTCCTTTGACTTCAACCAGACATGTCCTTACTGTCACATATTTCTACATGAATTTTAAGTCACAGGCATTGAAAGTCACTGTTTTGGGTATTTATCACTCATGCCTAAACTATTACAAAACTTCTGAATGGTTTCTCTGATTCAAGTCTTTTCCTATTCCAATTCATCCTCTAAATACCTGCCAAAATGATTTTCCTAAAATGCAGGTATTACCACATCACTTTCCTACTCAATAAAAACTCCAGCGGCTCTCAATTACACCCAAGATCAAATATAAAATCTTGTTTGCCTTTTAGATCCTTCACAACCTGACCCCTTCCTATCTTTTAAATCATCTTACTGCCCTCCACAGACTCTATGATCAAGTGGCAGGGTCCTTCCTTCTCAGTGTTCCTCACACATGCTCTCCGTCTACTCTGCATGTGAACTACATGTTCTTCATGACTGGAATACTTTCTCCTTCCTCACTCCTGCCTTCTGGCTTCCTTCAACTCAGTTCAGAGGCCTGGTTCCCTATATACTACTAGAGCCTTCTCTCTTAAGACTGCCTTTCACTTACATTATATTTAGAGTGTGTGTGTGTGCACGCGTGCATGTATGCACAGGTGCATGTATTTTCCCATGTTGTCTCCCACATTAGAATGTGAGCTCCTTGAGGGCATGGACTATATTTTTATCTTTTTATCCTAAGCATGTAGCACAGTGACTTCCTGGAACATAGTAAGCACTTAATACTTTTTAACTGACATAGAGGTAGAATTTTGACTTCCTTTAAAAAAAAATCTATCATTAATGCATCCTATACTCTCAGAAATATTAAACTTGTGGCAGAATTGACATGATATATACTACAGAGCATACTTCTGTGCTAGGTACCTTTACTTAAATAGACTAGAGTTTTGGAATACCTAAAGTGAGAAAAAACTCCCCCAATAGAATCTTCAACAGGGCATAGTTTTCTTATTAGTTTGAAATGCTTAGATTTCATATAAAAAGACAAATAATAAGGCATGTGAAGCTTTATATTGAGAAGGCTGTGACTGCAAACCAAGCAATGTTCATTACTGTAAAAACTAAATTTTTTGACAAAATTTTTACCTGTTTTAGCTCCTAGTTAATTGGGAGGTGAGACTTTGTAACATATCAAGGGAAAAAAAGTAGTAATTTATTATGGAAATTCTTACCAGGACTAAGGCCAAGCTCTCTCATTAAATCAGGGTTACAAGCACAGAACCTGTGTGAGAATTTTGTTATAAGAGTTTCAAGATACTCCCCACGTTCTTCAGGTGCATGAATATGTCGAAAAAACTCTCTCAGTGCATTTGGCAAGAACTGATTTCTAAAATTGTGCAATGTCACAAGATCATCCAAGACATCTCTCCTAGGAGAAAGACAAAAAGATAAAATTTTAATAAATTTCTATTTTCTATTTCTTTATTATAGAAAAAAGTATTGCTGGGAAAGGTAAATGTCCAATTTTCAGCAAAAAATATTTGATTATTTGAAGGCAAAGCTGCTAAATTTATCTTAAAAGCCAGAGTAATGTACACAGCTACCAGTCTTGAAACATATGCTAAGCAACTTAAAGTTGTATGAAAGAAAAATTTTTGAAATAGCCCCAAATTTTAAGGTCTTATCTACATGAGCTTTCTGTAAAAGACAAAAAACTAAGCATGTACACAAATGAAATGAAGAAAAGATGGTGAAGTTTACAATTTAAATATAAAAAGTCTGAACCTTCTTTATAAACGGTACACAGTACTGAAGACCTAATACCTATTTTTACACATTAGCATCATGTTCCTTTAACTGATTGAATTTGCTTACTAATGATAATGTGACAATCAATTTTTGTCAAATACTTAGGATATTAGTATGTAAAGATGAAAAGCGTTTAGTAATCTGATCCTTGTATAAGGACATTTCATATCCAACAAGTTGCACAGATATGCATACACATAAAAACAGATAAAGCAATTTTTTGGTGCCTATTTCATTTTTTTTCATATCCTACCTTTTTACACCTAAGTACAAAAAAAGGAGAAAAAAAACATTGCCATGTACACAGCAGAACGTGAGAGGATTCAATATAAAGCAATATATTTCCATTTCAAGAAAACTTATTTAATAAATACTACACATTGTTTTCAAAGCTGTTCAGCTCTGCTTTGCTTCCTTGTAGGTTTTCTTTTTTTCTCTGCTCTGTACTTTTAATTTTTTTTCCTCCTCCCTCTCGCCTCCCCCAGAAAACTACAATTAATCGTGGACACACACATACACATATGCAAGACCATACTATGTGCTTATTTCCACTTGTCAGCTGTTTCTCTGAAGGTGGTTAGCACTGTCCTTCATAAGTCCAAATCTTTACATATTTTCCTAAATCAACCAGCTCATTATTTCATGCACTAAAGCAATATTCCAACCCAATTACATTCTATCTGAGAAATTGTCTATGAAAGCTTTTTTCCCCAAATTCCTTCTATTCTTGGATGCATAGGTTTTATTTATACAAGAAAATTTTAATTTAAAATAATAAAAAAAATCCACTTTATTACACTTCAAAAATGCTCTTACCTTACAATATGGTTTAAGGTCTTATACTACTGAATCTCTTTTCTTTACATCTTTTTTCTCCTCATTTTTTTGAAATTGCTCACCTTTTGTTCTTTTAAATGAACTTTGTTATTATTTTTTCTAACTTATTAAGATTGTTTTTTGAAGTAATTGAACTGGGATGGAATGATTTAAATAGATTAGTTATTAAGAATATAATTTTTAAAAAATTTAGTTTTATCTACCCATGAAAAATAAATATTACTACAATTATTTAGATCTAACTTTATTTGTATAAAAAGTGTTTTATGTTTATATTTATATAGTTCCTGTGTCTGTTTTGGCAAGTATACTCTCTTGTATTTTATACTGTCTGGTTATTTTAAATGGTTTAAAACAATACTGAATAATATGTCTGACACACAGCATAGCTTCCGTAGTTTTTCTCTTTCGATTAAATATAGAAAAAGGTTTATAGACACAAAACAACTAGGAAAAGAAGATTATTTTTTTTAAATAAATTTTTATTGACATCCTTTTTTTTGAAAAATACATTATTGATAACCTTTTGCTTTTTACATGATTAGAATTTCTTCCAGTATTTCTCTGCCTCATCCCTCCTAAAAAGCCATGACATATAACAAATAATATTTTTCAAAGAAAAATAAAGAAGAGAAAAAAATCAGCAAAACCAAACACTACATCAAACACATGCAATATTTGACACCTGTAGACTTCCCACCTCTGCAAAGGAGTAGAGAGGAGATGCTTTCTCCAGTGTCTTCTTTGGGGTCATGCTTGCTCTTTTTCTTTCTGTTCTGAACATTTTCATGTATTTTGTGGTTTTCCTTTCCTTTTATATCATTGAAGTCATCACGAATACTGTTTTCTTGGCTCTGCTTATTTCATTTTGCATCAGTTCATCTAGATCTTTCCATGCTTCTCTAGTCATCATATTCTTCCTTTCTTATAGCACAGTAATGTTCTATTGCATTCATGTACCACAGTTTGTACAGCCATTCCCTACTCAGTGGGCATCTACTTTACTTCCAGTTCTTTACTACCACAAAAAGTGATGATATAAACATTTTGGTATTTGGGGGGGGGGGGGTTTGTCTTATCAATGACCTCCTTAGAATATATGCTTGGTAGCAGAAGCTTTGAGTCAAAGGGTTTGGATACTTTAATCACTTTATTTGCATACTTTCAAACTGCTTTTCAAAATGGTGCCACGGACTCACAGGTCCCTCAACATATTATTCACACAAAGCCTCCAACACTATCCCTATCTCTGTCTTCTTTGCCAGTCTGGTAGGTGTAAGATGAAACCTCATGGTTATCTTGATTTGCATTTCTCTTATTATTAGTGATTTAGTGCATTCTTTCACATGCATGTTTCATGGGCTTACAATTTTTTTGAAATAAAAATTATTCCTATCCTTTGATGATTTATCAATTGCTAAATGTTTTTACATACATGTGTTTGTGTGTATATATGAAATACATGCATACATATACATAAACATAAATGTGTATACATATACATACATACACACCTAGGTATATCAATTTCATTTCTAGAGAAGCTTTTTAGTGTCATTTAATCAAAGTCTTTATCTTCTGTAATTGCTTCTATCTAGTGTTAGTTAAGAATATACTCCTACTGTAGTTTGACAGGTATATAATCTGCTTCTCTTCTAAATATTTTATGGTATTATCTTTAACAATGAAGGCATATATTTATTGTGGAACATTATATAAAATGTTTGTATAGGCCTAATTTCTGCCAAAGTGTTTTCTAGTTTCCCTAGTAGTTTTCAGGAAAAAAAAAGGAGTTTCAAAATTTTCTGGTTTATAAAATATTTCTATTCTATTCTGTTCTGTTCTTTCTGATTTTCCCTATCTAGTCTATTCCATTGAACTACTTATCCATTTTTTAAATATTAAATGGTTTTGATGACTGCATTAGAAATTGCTATTTCATCCTTTCTTTTTTCATTTGTTATTAATTTCTCTAGTTCTATAAAGTATACCTTTGATAGCTTTATTTGTGTAACTTTAAAACTACAAATTATCTTTGCAGGTATTGCTGTTTTCATTATACTGGCACAACCAGCAAAGAGCAATGAATATTTCTCCTGTTACTTAAATGATTCCTCATTTCTTTGAGAAGGACTTTGTGATTAAATCTACACAGGTATTCTGTGGGCCCCTGGCAGACGGATCCTGAAACATTTATGCATGTCACAGTTATTCTGAATGAGATTTACCTTATGTTATTACCTCTTGGATTTCATCATTATTACAGAGAAGTGCTGTTGATTTTTACAGTTTTATTTACAGGCTACAACTTTGTCAAAGCTACTTTCTTAGCATCTTTGCTGGCTCTTTGTGATTTTCTAAGCAAACCATCTGGTCATCAGCAAATAGGGATAGTTTTATCACCTCTTTGCCCAACTCTAATTTTCTTTCTTATCTTTTATTGCTCTTGCTAGTATTTCTAGAATTATATGCAGTTTGTGTATGTTTTGGGAATATTTGTTTTACTCCTTTGTTTACTGGGAGAGCTCCTAATGTATTCTCGTTGCACATGATGCTTGCTTTCAGTTTCAGATACATTTTATGAAACTAAAAAGGTCCTTTTATGTCTATACTTTGTAGGGTTTTTAGCATAAATAAATGCTATATTTTGCGAAAGGTTTTTTTTCCCCCCTACTCCATTGAGATAATCATGTTATTTTAAATGTTTTGGGTTTTCATATTATTGATTATACTGATTATTTTCCTAATGTTGAACCTCAAATACTTAGTATAAATTCAACTTGGTCATAATGAATGCTTACTTGGCTGAATTGCTATAGTATGTTTCTTTAAATTTTTTTCTTTAAAATTTTTGAATCATTATTTGTTAGTGATATTAATGTCTATATTTCTCTTTCTTGGCTTTATATTAATATTTTTTTAATATTTTGTTTTAATATTTACTAAATTTCTCTCTATATTATCCCCCTCCTAGAGAGCCCTCCCTTATAACATGGAATTTTAAAAAATTAAAAGAGAGAAAAAAATTTCAGCAAAATCTATTAATACATAAAAAAAAACCCAACCCTGTTATCATATGCAGTATTCTACACCAGTGGACTCCCTAACTTTGCAAAGGAGCAAGTACAGATGTCTCAAGAAGACATTTCTAAACCTATCAAATTTACTATGTTACACTTACATGATATAATTAAATATCATTTCAGTGGCGCATGTTTCAAAAAGACCTTACAAAGAAAAAGTGTTTTATTCTTCTATATGTAAAAATGCATAACAAGAATAAAAACATTATGTACATTGAAAACAGAAGGTAAATTTAAACCACTCATTATATCAATACTACAAATGTGATTGGAACTTTATCTTAACCTCTTCCCTGATTATCCTAATGGTTCCACAGCTACTAATAATGTGAGTAAAATTGTACAATAATTGCTACAGTCATTGGATTAGAGCAGTAGGCCACATTACATCTCTTGTCCACTACTTGTAAGGGACAGATGTATGGAATTCTGATGATTATATAAATGTTTTGATGTTCGTATTCATTTATATTGTATTTACTCCTATGCTTATTAGGTTTAATTTTATAAAATGTTTTACTCTGAATTTCAAATTTGATTTCTACATGGACAACGTAAAAACTTGAAAATTTCTCATTAGATCCAAACTGCTAGCAATGAATATGTGTAACTGATTAATAGAAAAATACAATGCTAAGGTTTTTTCATAAATGCTTGGGTCTGATTTGCTAGAACAGGTGCTGATGGATGACGTCACCTTCTTTACTAAGGAAACTGAGACCATCTGTTACAATCTCCTTTTTTATATCCTCTACACCTAAAAACCTCTCCAAGTTTTTATTCACTCTCTCCATTTTTTGTTATCTTACTTGATGAAGTGATATTTCTCCCTGTGAAAACTAATCCTTCTATTTGTGTCCTTCATCCATTTCTCACCTATCCCATTCTGGGAAATGTACACTTGTACAAATGAAATTTTTTCTATAAGGGCACTAATGACCTTTTCTCAGTTATCAGTCTTCTTTACCTCTCTGTCATCTGATATTGTTGACCACCCACTTTCTCTTGACCCTCTACTTTTCTCTTGGCTTCCATGATATGACTCTTTTCTGCTTACCTTACTTGTCTGGCCATTCTCTCCTGACCATTTTCTTGTTTCATCATTTTCTCTCTAGACTGTCTTCAGCCCTCATTTCTCTCATTTTATCCTTTGATGGCTTTCCCCACTCCCTAGCCTCAATTCTGGAGAGGATTCCAAACTCTACGTAACCAATCTCAATCTCTTTCCTGAATGCTAGTCCCAAATCTCTGGCCTGCATAGCCCTAAGGGCTCCTTTAACTCAATATGACCAAAATATTTGATTCCTGCTGTTAGTTTTGTCATTCTCCCAGCCATACATGCAGGAAATTTTAGATTTATTTTTGACTCAATATATCTCACTGCCCTCAAAGATGCAATCTGTTATCAAGTCCTCTACCTCCACAATACCTCTTGCATCTGGGCCCCTCTTCTCAATTCATACTGCCACTACCCCAATTAATGTTTTTATCACTTCTCTCATGAACTATTTTGCAAAAATCCCTGACAGCAGTCTCTCCTTTACAAATGTCTGTTTTTAAAATGAACTATTATTAGAATAGTTTTTTACTACAGTGGTCTCCTGTTTAGTAAACTGAAGAGAGTTTCTCTAAGATGATGTGATAAGAAAGGCCCACTTCAATCTGTGATGAAGTCCTCATCTCTTCTATCCTAGATTATTTTTAATAGCTTCTTTTCTGGTCTCCTTGACTTCAATTTTACCCCATTCCCTTTGTAGAGATACCAAAAATAATATTACTAATACTTATATATGAATTGTAACAACTGTTCAAAAGTCTTCAGTTGCTCCTTGTTGCATAAAAGATAAACTACATACTCTTTAAGCTTAGTATAGAAGACCTTCTACAATATGGTTCCAAAGTATCTTTCAGTCTGCTCCCTGGACATCATGAATTCTTTACTCTAATCAAATTTTATTAAGAACTACCTACATCTAAAGGAGAATTTGGCTCCTGATTAACATAAGCAATTTACAAAAAAGTTTTGTGGTTAAAAAAATTATTATTTGAATTCCCAACAAATTTTTATTTATTTATTTTTTTACCTTTCATCAAGATAGATTCTCAGCTTCTTCCAATTTAGTGTTCTTGTACAAAAGATAAACTTTGCTATTTCCTTCGGGGAATCATCCAGGATGCCCTTGGACATAAAGTAGTTCACTCCCTAAGGCAGAAACAGACAAGGGCTAGATGAATAAAATTGTCCTTTAAAATTTATATTTGTAGACAATTACTATTTTTAGCAGACCAATAACTACAAACTTTTAGCTTTAATAGACTTTATTTTGCTCTTACTTCAAACTGTGTTTAAACATGCAAAATACAAGCTAAAACTTAGTAGACTGTTACTATAATTTATGGCTGATATTTTACATGCAATGAAAGGTAGGAAATTCAAAGTTGTGGATAGTATAGTAATCTTCTTGCAGTTATTTGAATATAATGTCTACACAGGCAACGGCTACCATCTATATAATTTGTTTATATACTGAATGAAAAATGAAACTCATATAAAAACAGTAATTAACTACCTACTTAAAGATATTTTCCATGCCAATCCTTCCTTCCCTCCACCCCCCCCAAATAGAAAACATGGTACCTGAAGATCAGCTATAAGCATTAATAGCCCTTTAAAGGAAAGAGCTTCTAATTTTTTTTTCTAACTCTATTGAATTGTAGTTTGGAAATGGAAACATCTGGCTATTCTTGTCTACAGATTTGAAGTAGCTCCAGGTCAAGTGATGTGCTGATTTTGAATAAAGCTAAATATTGTGAGCATCCAGCTAGAATGCAGACACATATTAAGCAAAACAGTTTCACTGCTTTCACTGCATTTATCTTTGAATTTCCTGACCTCTGCATGCAAAACTTTCAAGAGAAGCATTATCATAGTTTTTATGACTAGATTAGTTTTAAAACAACAACAACAAAAAACAAACAAATGCTGAAATCAACGTTCTTACGTGTATATGGAAATCACATTCAAATAAATGTCTTTTATGGATTTGAATGTGTAGTCATTCAATAAAAGACAGGTATATTTATTTCAACATGCAGATATCCAGCATACATGCATGCCCATGAATGCTTATGTCTGGATAATAGTAGCCTGTGGGTATTTAATTGGTATAAAAATGATTTATTTTGCATGCATGATATACTGTTTCTAACATATACATTTCTTATTTTTTCAGCATTTCTCTAGTTTAAGAAGAATTTATGTAGTATTTCAGCATGCTATGTACGTTTAACTAATAATTCACGTCTAGAAAGTTTTTTCATAAAAAATAAGATTCCTCTCTCAAATACTTTCATAGTGAATTTTAAAAAGTGATTTTAATAATAACAAATATCTGTAAACCAGAATTTAAAAATAAGATATTCTAGTAGGCATAATTATGCACTTTTATGAGCATTCAGATTATAGTATTTTATAACTGGTACTTTGAAGATCCTTATTTATACTTTATTTAAAATTTCTTAAAACCAATAAAAGAGCATTGCTAAATCATTAGAGAAAAATGGAGTAAAGCAAGGTATAAGAAGCACCTGGGAGAGTATAGCCTAACTCCTGGGAGCCTCAAGGATGCTTCCATGATAAGCAGTATTTCAGAATAAATGTTGGATATAGGTATAGAGTGTAAGAAAGCCTAGATAAAAGATCAAATGACTGGCCTGGAATGAAATTAGCAGTAGTTCTCTCAGGCATATGCAGCAGAATCTTGAACTAGTTATTGATTGCCTATTTCCATCCTCCCCTCCATTAGCAAGAATAATAAGAGAGTTGACTGTATACATGTAAGGCTTCTTGGTTTCTTTCACAATTCTACAGTTAAATTTACACTTTAGAAACTTCCTAAGCCCCATAAATCCAAATGACTGAATTTGTTAGAAAATTTTAGATGCATAGCAATGCAGAAAAAGTGCTATTTAAATGATTACCTATACAGAACTAACTATAAAAGCAGATGACGCTAACATTTTTTTACAAAATTATTAACATCTTGAAATGTTACCAAATGTTTAAATGAAAATACTTAGTGATTATTTAAATTCTCTAATGTAAGTATTACAGCATTATTTAATGTTCTCTAATGCAAAGGATGAACAAAACAAATGATGCTTCTAATTTACTTTCACACTGATAAGTGCCCAATAATGCTCCGTGTGTGTACCATCAAGTAAGTCTGGTATTGGTTTGATCTCTGGTTCACAGAATTCACAAAATAATTCTGATAGCATGTTTCAACATGTCAACACATTCACTTCAATTAGAATATTTATTAGGGCCTACTATATTCTCTGGGAGACTAAAGTAATTTAAATAAGGGGGAACGAGGATAGGCATTTATTCTACTATGTGCTAGGCATAAACATTTTATGAAATAGCATCTCATTTGATCCTCAACAACCCTGAAAGTAGGTATTATTTTTATCCCCATTTTACAACAGAAGAAATTAAGGCAGAGGTATAATGACTTGCCCAGGGTCATATATGGCTAGTGAGTGTCTGAGGCTGTATTTGGACTGAAGTCGTCCTGAGTTTTTTGCACTGCAACACCTACCTGCCTCTAAACAATACATGGTCCCTGCCTTCATGGAACTCAGAGTCAGCCTAGTAGGGGACACAACACAACCAACCATCATCTGAGCATGGAAATTTCATTATTGACTGGGGAGATCAAGGAAAGTTTCACAAAGGGCTGGGATTTTAGTGAAATCAACAGAGGGTTAGGAGGGCATTTCAAATACAAGTTACAACATGACTAAAGGAACGCAACGTAGAAAAAGCATGTGGAATGTACAAGGGATAATGCATAATTCAATTTGGTTAGGATACATAGTACATGAAGAATAGATGAGAAAGAAAAAATGGAAAGGTAGGCTAATACTGTATTTTTGAAGGCCTTGGATGTCAAGATAAGGAGCGTGAAATTTGAGAAGTGATAAAGAGTCATTGAATGGTTTTGAGCAGAAGTGACATGTTCAGATTTGTTCATAAGAAAGAGTAATCTGGCAACAGCATAAAGGACAGAAGTGACTAGAGGATAAGAGGATAAGGAAAAGAGGATAGAGATTAGGAAGCCACAGTAATGGTTCAAGCAGATAGTAATAAATGTACTGGTCAGTGGCAGTAAGAAGAAAGAGGTAAGGATGAATCTGATATTATAAAAAGAGAATTGAAAAGATCTGGGAACCAAAAGTTGGGGGAAATGAAGAAATGGGAAGACACAAGGATAACAGCAATGCTTCAAAGGCAGTAGACAGTGTGGTTATAGTGACATGAACAGGAAGAACAGGTTTTGAGGGAAAACATAAATCCTAACATCTTTGTATTTCTTTAAGACTTGCAAAGTGCTTCTTTACATACATTGGTTCGCTGGAGGTCTATGACAACCCAAAATAAGGCAACTGATTTGAGACAAGCTTAGCTATCAGGTGTAACATATAAAAAGAAATGTCCTATTAGCCGAAAGAAGTGCTGAGCTATACAGATTTGGAAGTCATCTGCTGAGTGTTGAGAGGGTTGGAGCTATGGAATGAAATGAGATTGCCAAGGGGAAGAGTATATAAAAAGAAGAGTAAAAACGGTGATAGAATCTTGGGGAACATCTTTAAAAGGTATACTTGAAAAGGTGACAGAAGTGGAATGGTTAGAGAAGGAAGAAAAAAAACAGACTATCTCAGAAGTCAAGAGAAGGGACTGTTATCTAGATGAAGAGAATTATTAATGATGTCAAATACCGAAGAAAGATCAAGGATGTTGATCACGACTAAGAAAAGGTCACTTGTGCTTAACAATAAAAATTTTCAGATTTTAATTCTACTAAGTATATAGGAGAGTGGCAAGTAAATCAATGTTAGGCCCAATGTAGAACTAAGAGTTATGCTTGAAATTAAATTGTAAGTTGGGGGCCATGATGGGCAATCAATAAATGAGGATTAAGTATCTATCACATAACACCAACCAGTACATTCACTACTACCCACCTGAACCATTACTGTGGCTTCGTAATCCCACTCTCTTTACCTTAATACCCCCAAACCACTTCTTATCCTTTATGCTTTTGCACTGTGTAAGGAACGGGATGTATAAATACAAAAGTGAGAGACAAGAATCTTACATTCATTTGCAGGGAATGCAGCCTGTTCACGGATGAATAAATAAAGCATATAAGGGTAGGGACTGCACTGCTATTCCATGGGCATGGGATACTCCTGAATGAGGAAACTCAGTCAATCCATAAACACTTATTAAAAATCTTTTATGTGCCAGACTAGGGATACAAAAAGAGGCAAAAGGCAGTTCCTTCATTCAAGGAACTCACAATACAATGGGGAAGAACACAAGTAAATAAATATGTATAAATAAGCCATAAGCAGGGAAAACAGGAAATCCTTAAAAGGGGAAGGTACTAGAATTATGAGGAGTTGGGAAATGCTTCTTATAGAAAATGGGATTTTAGTTGGGACTCGAAGTTCCCAAGCTATTAAGGAAACAGGCAGGTGGAGACGAAGCAGAGGACTGCAGGCCTGGGGTGGGGGTAAGGTAGGTGGGAGACAGCCAGAGAAAAATCCTCGGGGCCTAAGGAATGAAGTCTCTAGTTCATGAAACAGCAAGGAGGCCATTGTCACTGGATCAAGGAGCTTGTGGTAAGAAATCAGGGGTAAAAAGACTGGAAAGGCAGGGGAATGCTAGGTTATAAAAGGTGATTGCCAAATAGATAACTTTCATTTATCTTTATGACTTTTGCTAAATACAGTGGCCTTTTCTTGGTCATTATTTTGCATTTGATCTTGGAGGTAAGAGGGAGGCACTGGAGTATATTGAGTAGAGGGATGAGACATGGTCAGATGTGTGCTTTAGGAAAACTTGTTGTTTGTCCTTTGTTCTCAAGGAAGACTGATTAATAACATCATGATGGTGATGTCTTGACTTGCCTGTGAACTGGATTTAAGGGAGACTGAGCTGAGCAAAGTTGGCAGCCTCATTCTTTCTCCCAGAGTCACTGAAGTCCAGTGGCAAGATTTACAAATCAAAATGACTGGCGATGGCCTGGGATGCAGTAGATGATCTTGGCCTTACTAAATTAAGGTCTTTCCCAAGTCTGTTTGAGTTAACAAACTTTCAATGATAGGGCCTAGGTAAGTGCTTCATTACTTTCAGGGTAAGGAAAGTATTAGGATTAGATGCGGGTCTGGGATGCCTGGGAAGGAAAGTTGTAGCAAACAGAACTTCAGACACTCTCTAGCATGATTTAATTACAATTAATTCTAACAGTTAGCACTTTGGTGTTAAATGGAAGATGAACTGGAATGGGAAGAGATATGAGGCAGGGAGACCTACTAGCAAGCTATTGCAATAGTCCAGATGTGAGATGAGAGCCTGCATCAGGGTGGTGACAGTATCAGAGGAGAGAAGGGGGCATATTTGAGATATTGCAAAGGTGCAATCAACAGGCCTTGAAAACAGATTGGATATGGGGTAGGAGAGATAGAGAATAGTAAAGGATGATACCTAAACTGTCAGCCTGAGAGACTCAGAGGTTGTGGTGCTCCCAATAATGATAGGGAAGTTGAGAGTGAGACAGGGTTTAGGGAAAAAGATGAGTTCAGTTCCAGCCATGTTGAATGTAAGATATCTACTGAATATCCAGTCTGAGATATCTGAAAGGAAGCTAGAAATGTATGAAATTGGAGAGGTTAGGGCACAATAGGTAGATTTAAGAATCAGCAGCACAGAGATGATAATTAAATCTAGGAGTTAAAGAGATCAGTGAAGTACTACAGAGGAAGAAAGAAGAGAATCCAGGACAGAGTCCTGTAGGACAATCCTGAGTAATGAGTGTGATCCGGATTAGAACCTAGCAAGAGACTGAAAAATAAAGGTCTGATAGGTTGTGGAAGAACCAGGAAAGAGTAGTATCCTGAAAACCTGGAAAGGGTGACTGAACGTGACTGACAATACCAAAAGCTTCAGAGGGGTCACGAAGAATGAAGACTGAGAAATAGTCAGTGGTTTTGGCTATTAAGAGAACATTGGTAACTTTGGAGGGAGACATTTTGAGGAAATGATGAGGCCAGAAGCCATATGGTAAGTTTTTATGAGATGAAGGAGAGAGAAAGTAGAGGTACCACCTGTGGATGGCCTTTTCAAGGAGTTTAGCTATAAAAGGCAGAAGAGATATAGGACAATAGTTAATGGAGATGGAAGGATCAAGTGAGGATTTTTTGAGGATGAAGGAGACATGGACATATTGGTAGGCTGTAGGGAAAAAAAACAGTAGACAGGGAGAAGGTGAAGATAAGTGAAGGAGAAGCAATGACAGAGTAGGCAATCTGTTGGTGATGGGAAAGAATGGGATTGTTTCTGCAGGTGGGAGGGTGGACCTTGCTAAGAAGAAAGAACAGAAGCAAGGAGAAGAGCTATAACTTCATGTGAACTGGCACTTAATTCCTTAAAGAAGGAAAGACACTGTCCTGGAGGTTAGCAGATAACAGTCACTAGGATTTTGACTGGATGATAAATGTGGATTAAATGAATTTAAAAAGAGGAGGTTACTGAATGATAGTGATACAGGGAGAGCCTGAAAGTGGCAATGCATATTCCAACTCTCTGACCACAATTAGTGAGTGATGGGGGCAGAGGTTATGAAAGTCAACAAGGGTTGGATACGGTAGCCAGGGAGGCTATCTCATAACTAAGCTGTCAGGTGAACAATTCCAGGATTTACAGGCACTAAAAAATGGGATGACAGACTCCATGGTAAATTATAGAAATAATAGAATGATTAAGTAAAATAAGTATATTTAAGATAAAGCACATAAATACAACTGCCTGATTTTCATTCATGACATTTTTTGCCAGGTCTTACAGAAGGTGTAATTTTCTATGGAAAACATTTTCACAGCCACATAAATTTACCTGAGAGATGTAGATAATACAATACCACTAGGTTTACTGACTACCACTATGTTTACTGACTCGGCTAAGCAAAATTCAGACTTAAAGGTTATAAAAAAAAAAAACAATCAATATTAAAAGAAACCAAAGAAGACCAGAATATTGGTTAAATAGTTAATGGCAGATTTACAGAGGAAAAAAAAGGAGGTCATTTATAATGGGAAGGCAAGGATGAGTTTTGATAACTACTGGTAGAGGGAACAGACATTAGAATGACCATATGGATCCACTATGTCTTAAGGATAATTAAGTCATAGTAATATTTTTAAGTAATGCTTTTTATGTAAAAACCTAGTTTTCTCTGGGGTATTTACCATTAGCAACTATTAGGTGAGTTGAATTATTCACTTTCAGTATACAACATTCAGTTCCACAAGCTTTTGAGTTCCAAATTTTCTTCCCCTCCCTCTCCAATCCCTTCTCCCCCCGCCATGGAGGCATGCAATCTGATACAGATTCTATATATACCTTCACATTAAACATTAGTCAAGTTGTAAAGGATGATAACAAATAGAATAAACAATGATAAAGAAGAAACAAAACAAAAAAGAGGAAGAGCAAGTAGTTTGCTTTAATCTGTATTCAGACTCTATAAATTCTTTCTCTGGATGTGCATAGCCCTTTCCATCATGAGTCTTTTGGAGTTGTCTTATAGACTTGCATTGCTGAGAGAAGCCTAGTCTATCAAAATTAGTTATCACAGATATGTCTGTAATTGTGTACAATGTTCTCTTGGTTTTGCTCCCCTCATTCAGCACCAGTTTACGTACGTCTCTCCAGATTATGATGAAGTCCACCTGCTCCTCATGTCTTACAGTATTCCATTACATTCATATACCACAACTTGTTCAGCCATTCCCCAATTTACGGGCATCCCCTTGATTTCCAATTCTCTGCCACCACAAAAAGATCTGCTATAAATATTCTGGTACATACGGGTACTCCTCCCACTTGTATGATATCTTTGGGATACAGCCCTAGAAATGGTATTGCTGGGTCAAAGGTCAAAATTTTTATAGTCCTTTGGGCATAGTTCCAAATTGCTCTCCAGAATGGTTACATCAGTTAACACCTCCACTAACAATGCATTAGTGTTCCAATTTTCCCACATTTTCTCCAACATTCATCATTTTCCTGTTTTGTCATGATAGCCAATCTGACCAGTGAGATTTGGTACCTGAGAGTTTTGATTTGCATTTCTCTAGTCAGTAGTGATTTAGCACATTTTTTCATATGCTTATAGATATCTTTAATTTCTTCCTCTGAAAACTGCCTTTTCATATCCTCTGACCATATATCAATTGGGGAATGACTTGTATCCTTATAGATTTGACTCAATTGTCTGTATATTTTAGAAATGAGGCCTTTATCAGAGATACTGTAAAAATTCTTTTGCAATTTTCTACTTCCCTCCTAATCTTGGTTATACTGGCTTTGTTTGTACAAAAACTTTTCAATTTAATGTAATCAAAATGATCTATTTTGCATTTCGTAATGATCTCTCTCTTTTGTTTGGTCATAAACTCTTCCCTTCTCCATAGATCTGACAGGTAAACTATTCCTTGCTCTCCCAGAGTGCTTACAGTATCGGTCTTTATATCTAGATTGTAAATCCATTTAGACTTTATGGTAAGATACTGGTCTATGCCCAGTTTCTGCCACACTATTTTCTAGTTTTCCAAACAGTTTTTGTCAAAGAGTGAGTTCTTATCCCAGAAGCTGGACTGTTTGGGTTTATCAAACAGTAGATTACTATAGTCATTGACTACTGTGTCTTGTGTACCTAATCTATTCCACTGAGCTACTACTCTATTCCTTGGCCAGTACCAAGTAGTTTTGATGACTGCCATTTTATAACACAGATTAAAATCTGGTAAGGCTAGGCCACCTTCCCTAGCATTTCTTTTCATTAATTCCCTTTGACATTCTGGACCTTTTGTTCTTCCAGATGAATTGTTACTATTTTTTTCTAGCTCTATAAAATAATTTTTTGGTAGATTGATTGGTATGGTATAGGTAAATTAATTTAGGTAAAACTGTCATTTTTTTAATATTTTCAAAAAAGAAATAATCATGTAGTAGCAACCATTTTAATTTACACCTAGAAAGTTCAGAATGGTACTCCAAATTAGGGATCAAACTTTCTTGTCCTCCTATTATAAACCCTAAAGTAAAAACTGCAATATTTTGTCCATATGATAGGATTATAGATTTAGAACAAGGGATTTAGGGGTAATCTAGTTTAACTGGCCCACCCCTTGCCATTTTATAGATAACAAAGCAAGGTTTGGATAGGAGATTGCCTAGTCATTCTAGATTCTCTCTCTAAATTGACTCCTTTTTCCTTTTTTTTTTTATTTTTTGGAAGGGCAATTGGGGTCAAGTGACTTGCCCAAGTTCACACGGCTAGTAAGTGTTAAGTGTCTGAGGTTGGATTTGAACTCAGGTTCTCTTGACTCTAGGGCCGATGCTCTATTCACTGCGCCCTTCCTTTTTCCAATATAGTAAACTCTGCCTCCCTTGACTATATAATTTAATTAACAAATCTTTATAAAGAAAGACAAAAATTTCAACATCTTTACAAACAAACTTAAAATAAAACCTCAATTTAAGGTTGAATTTACCACTTTAACTTAAGAGGGCATGGCTAGAAATTCTATTTTATAATGACTCAAATTTTTACAAATTGTGGATGTGAGCTTGAAATCTGTAGGTACCCAGATTAATACAAGTGGTCAGTTATAGTTTATTACCACTTAAAAAAAACTTCTCAAATTTATTGGTATTTATTTTAGTCTGAATTTGTGTTCATTTCTGTATAATGAAACCATGCAGAAGTCTTTCCACTGACTTCTGGGTCTTATGTAGGATTATCTCAATTACTGAAGACACAGCATGATACCTCAGGGCTCTCTCCCCAAGGAGAGAAGATCCATTCTCTGTACTTGTAGATATATCATGGTTTTGTCTGGTCCTGTTAGCCCAGGCTGTACTGGATCTACCGTGGTGACAGACTTTAGAGAAATGTATCATTCTAGAGGAAACATTTTATAAAAATATAGCCAAGTGCTAGGAAAAAAAAAGTTATTTTGTAGGGAATGAAATTCCTTTAAATACAGAGCTTTATTAAAATTTTAAATTTTACTGATCTCTTAAAAACATTTCAAACATTCCCAGATTACTCTTATTTGGGATGACTCTTGTAATAAAGTAAAACATTATGTGAAATTAACATTATAGTGATCTTATCTTCCAACCTCTCTATTTTTTTAAGATTTAAAAAAAAATAAACGTATCTTCTCTCCCTCCCCACTAACCCACGGCACATTGAAAATGAGAGAAATGAAAGACAATTTCTATGTAACAAACTGCATAATCAAACAAAACTAATTTCCCCAATGGCTGTACTCAAAAATAAATGTTTCATTCTGCAGCCCAAATACACCACCTCTGTATCAGGAGGTGGATAATATCATGACCATCACGGATGGGCACTGTACTGATCATAGTTCTCACGGCTTTCAAAAATGTCTTTACAATGTTAGTATTGTTTAAATTTTCTTCTGGTTTTGCTTACTTCACTCTGAATCATTTCATACATGTCTTTCCACATCTCTTTGAAATTATTTACATCCTCATTTCTTATAGCACAAAAGCATTCTATTATATACATATACCACAATTTATTGAGCTGTTCCTCAATTGAGAGGCCTCCTATTTTAGTTTCCAGTCTTTTGCCACCACAAAAAGAATTGATGTGATTATTTTTATACCTATGGAATTTTTTTCTTCTTTCTTTGATACCTTTTGTATGCCAGTCCAGGAATGGTATAGCTGAGTCAACCGGCATAATAAGTATCTTACTGTCTATAATTAAGAATTGTTTTCCAGAATGGTTGTAGCCTTTTACAATGCTACATTAAAGTAGCTGTTTTCCTACAGTCCTTCCAACATTTATCATTATTATGATAACTAGATGGGTATGGGGTGGAATCTAAAAACTGCTCTAATTTATATTTCTTTAATTAGCAGCGATTTGGAGCATTTTTGTATATGGAGAGAGATAGTCTGGGTCAGATTTTTCTTTGAAAGAGAATGAATCTTCCTATATTTAAACTAAAAATTGTATGTTGGTATATAGTGTTTATGAAATACACTAATCTGTAACCCTTGTAACTTTTTGGATTTTTAAAATTAAAGTCAAGTTTGGAAAAAGAGATTAAACTATGAGTTATGTGTGAAAGGTTCTGCTTTAAACAGCTATTAATCAAAATACAAAAAAAACCTTAACATCTATGCATATATCACTGAATCAATAGACTATATTAAATACTTAGTAGATACATCTACATTTTTTTAAAGTATAAAAGAATCCCTCCCACCCTTTTTTAAAGGAAGCTGAGAGAGCTAGCCTTGAGGCTAGATGACCTGGGTTCAAATGCTACCTCTGACCCATCCTGGTTCTGTGACACTGGGCAAGTCAATTAACCTCTCAGGGCTCAAGGCAATTATTTTATATTATACTTTATAAAATGATGAAAAGATGCAATCGTGCATTGGTAGAGGAATTTTCCTCACCTGAAAGTTCCTTGTACCAATGACTGTAGGTACAGTCCCCATTCCTATTTCATAACACATATTTTTTTAATGCAATTACAATTTAGTTGGATTAAGACATGAAAGCTAAACAGCAATAATACTCATGAAAAGTCAACTAATGGTAAAAGCATGATACCATATTCAATCAACTAACAAGCATGGATTAAGGGCCTACAATATGTGCCAGGCACTGTGTGGCAGGTGGTGAGAATACAAATACAAAAAATGAAAAAGTATGTAGGTCATCCTTGAAAACAGACCACACCTCTAAAATCAATCAACCAGCCGATGAACATTTAGTATGTGCCAGGCACTGTGTGAAGCGCTGAAATGAGGCCTCTTTGAAAGAAATACACACAAAGAGTGAAAAATTACCATGTAAAACACATTTATTATAAAAACTGGAGGGTTAGGAAAAAGGCAGGAGTTTCCCAGGGATACTAAAAGGAAGGGTCCATGACCTGCAGTGACTTGTGACAGAGAAAGTTAACAAAAAAGCTATTAAGGACTAGTTACAAATTCCATTCTTGAAGCTCTATCACCTACTGAAGAAGGCTAAGTAATGTGGCAAAAAAAAAATGATTAGAGCTCAACTGCTAACTGTATTCAGATTTTTTTATGATCTAGGTGGGGAAGGAATGGGAGTGTGGTCTGTATTTGAACCAAGAGTGTATATGTAGCAATTGAAAGATATGGAGAACAAGACAACTTAGTGTAGGCTGGGAAGTTGAAGTTTTGCATGTAAAGCTTGCATTGAGCCTTTTAAGAAATCTGAGCAGGGCATCACAGGATGCTTCCTCTCCACAAAGACAAAGCAAAGGCAGGGCTTGACTCAGAGAGGGAAATGACATAACAAAAGGCATCAAGAAAGAAAAGTACAAGTTGCTTTGGTTGGAAGGTGGACTGGAGCCAAATTTTGAAAGATTTAGAATACCAAGGAACAAATTAAAGTTTTTGAGTGGGGAAAATGCCATGATGAAAACAGTATTTTAGGATAAATCAGATGAGAGTTTGACTAGAGGCAGGGATACCAGTAAGGAGGCCATTGCTCTAGGCCAGGTGGATAGGGCAAAGATGAGAGGTATTAATGAAGGAAGAATGATTAAGAGAACCACAGAATTTGTGCTAGAGAGGCCCTTAAAGATCATGTCTAATTCCCTCATTTTGTAGGTGAAGAAACTGAGGCACAGAGAAATGAAGTATTTAATGTCATGGTATGATACAATCAGGTCTATAATCCAGGTTTTCTGACTCTAGTATGCTTTTCATTATAGGAATATATAGTCAAGGTTCTAAGTAGTCAGTACTTCAAGTTAAACAGTAGGAGTCAAAATGATCATGTTAAAGATTCAAATCTGAGTAAAATCATTATTTGTGACTCAAGAAAACTTCAGGTAGAATGTTTTGCTCGTTAGTCCTCTAGGCCAGTCGTGTCAACTTGAATTGAAACATGGTCCACTACAAAGAACTAGAAGTTGAGGGGATGCCCATCAATTAGGGAATGGCTGACCAAGTTGTAGCATATGATTGTAATGGAGTATTACAATGCTATAAGAAATGATGATCAGGCTGATTTCAGAAAAATCTGGAAAAACTTGTATGAACTATTGCAAAGTAAAGTGAGTAAAACAAGGAGAACATTGCACATAGTAACAGCAAGACTATATGATAAAGAATTGAATGGGCCTGGAATCAGGAATAACAGAGTTCAAAACCTACCTCAGACACTTACTAGCTCTATAGTTTTGGTTAAGTCACCTAACCCTCAATTTCCTCAAATGTAAAATATAAACTGTAAAAATCACCTACCTCCCAGGGTTGTCGTGAAGATCAAATGAGATAATAACTGTACTGCACTTAGCACAGTCCCTGGCACATTGTAGGCCCAATATAAAATTACTGTTGTTATTATTAGTTCTAGCTTACTTATCCAAATATACATTACTATACTTCATGTATTTAATGCTCAAGTCAAACTAGTCTGTGGACTGTTCTCACACAACAGTTACTCTCACCTCTGTCTTCACAGACTGTCCCTCAGGCCTAGAAAGTGCTCTATTTTCACCTCTGCTCCAGAGAATCACTAGTTTTTGTCAAAGCACAGTTCAATTTCCACCTTCCACATACCACCCCCCTAAATTACCTTATATGTTTTATATTTACTTTTATGTATACGTGACCCTTAACAGAATTTAACTTCTTTGTGAGCAGAGTGTTTTGTTTCTGTCTTTGTATTTCTAGTACCTAACACATTCTTAATAAATTCTTGCTGACTAATTTATCCTTATTAAATCAGACTGTCACACTTGAATACTGCGAAAGAATAGAGAACTAAGAGGCAGGCTTTGAGGAAATCTACTATTTACAAAAGGGATTTTTCTCCTTCCTATAGGAATAATCTCATATAATTTTTTAAAAATTTATTTATAAAAATAAATTTAAAAGTTCTCAATATTCACTTTGATAAGATTTAGAGTTCTAAATTTTTCCTCCTTTCCCCTTCTTCCTCCCTAAGACAGCATGCGTTTACTATACATATACAATCATATTAAAGATATTTCTACATTAGTCACATTGTGAAAGAAGAATCAGAAGAAAATGGAAAAACTATGAGAAAAAAAGGAAAACACTACGCTCTGAACAGATTCAGTATCTATAATTATTTCTCTGGACATAGATGATATTTTATATCATGAGTCTTTTGGAATTGTCTTAGAACCTTGCATTGCTGAGAAGAGCTAATTGTAATAAAGTTGGTCATTTCACAGTGTTACTGTTACTGTGGACAATGCTTTCCTGGTTCTGCTCACTTCACTCTGTGTCAGTTCACATAAGTCTTTTCCAGGTTTTTCTGAAATTTGCCTGTTCATCATTTCTTATGGAACAACAGTATTCCATTACACTGATATATCACAAATTGTCCAACCATTCCCCAACTGATGGGCATGCCCTCAATTTCCAATTCCCTTGGCTACCAGAAGAAGAGCTGCTATAAATATTTTTGTACATGTGGGTCCTTTTCCCTTTTTAATGATCTCTTTAGGATATAGACCTAGTAGTCTTATTGCTGGGTCAAAGGGTAAGCCGTTTTATAGCCCTTTGCTGCAAATTGCTCTCCAGAATGGACAGATCAGTTTTACAACTCCACCAACAATGCATTAGTGTTCCAATTTTCCCACATCATCTCCAACATTTATCATTTCCCTGTTTTGTCATGTTAGCCAATCTGACAGTAGAATCTCACATAAATTTAATATAAATACCGTACCTTCCTGAACTGTACTTTGCTGTGCCACCTTTTCCTTATTATAGAGATACATTTGTTATTCCTCTTTTAAAAAAGATATCTTTTTCAAATAATTACCACAGAAAATGATCCTGAAAAACAGAACCATTAGACTAAATGAGACAGACTATCTGATCATTTGAGAAGTGAATGGATTCTCAAAAATTATCTGTGCAAAGTCAATGAATAGGGAAAAAACAAAAAAAAACTATCATTGACACCCAACAAATATATATGTTGGACTATAATTTTTAAAAAGCAACCAAATGCGGTAAGGATATTTGTCTTTTTGTGAGGAACAAACTTGACAGAGGAATTAAATGTTTAACTTTATTTTCATCCAAGCCTACAACGGAAACCCTCGTAATAAACACTATTGCTCTTGGAGTGTTAATGTGAACTACAATCAATCAAACAATAACAGGCATCTACTATGTGCCAAGCACTGTGCCACATCACACGTTGAGGTTACAAAAATGAATCAGAAAGTATGCTCTTTGGGGACAGGAACTATCCTAAGTTCCTATGTACAATCCAAACATACACAAAATACGCTCTCAAATACACAAATGGATTTACAATCTCATTGAATATGATATTCCCTGTAATGCTGTAGATCAGAACCCATCTCTGCCTGTCCACATGGTCCCTGTCCTCCCATAAATACATAACAGGAGCTTCACTCAATGGCTTGGAATCATTCCTCAGTTTTCTTCTAGCATTGCAAGGATGCCAGTGGAGCACATGGGTTGTCCTATCTGTCAAGCCTATTCTCTGATACGTGAGCCCATTTTCTTTTCTTATGATAAATGTATCTTTCACTGCTGTCCTTCAAAGGTCCTTTTAATGGTTATATACTATAACTTGTTTATGTCTAGTAGGTGCTTCTCCCTAGGTGGAGATAGTGCAGAGAACTGGGTTTGGAGTCAGGATAACTGGAGATTAAAGCCTCTGATACTTACTAGTTATGTGACCTTTGGCTGAAATTCAATTAACCTCTGTTTGCCTCTTTTTCCTCATCTGTAAAACACGGATAACAGCATATGCCTCCCAAGGTTGTTCTGAAGATCAAATAAAACAATTACTATAAAGAGCTTAGCATGATCCCTGGAGCATATTAATTTCTATACAATGCTAGCTATTATTATCATTATGATATTCATTTCTAATTCTTTGGGGTTAACTGTATTCAATGACTCACAGTTATACAGCAGTTCTCACAGAAAACTGGCATTAAAAAGCCAGGCCTTTATTTTTGGGAGATGCTTGACAGTCTAAGAAGGGCCTCAGTAAGCAAACATTTACTTGCCAAGTGGAAAGCGATGGCAACTAAAGGCTTTAGAATATAAACTTATTTACAAAAGAGGCCAGGAAGGCCTCCTGTAGGTGTCAGCACTTGAGCTCAGTATTGAAGGCAACTAGGGAGTCTAAGAGGTGGAAGTGAAAAAAAGAATGCATTTTAGGCTTGGAGGACTTGCAAAGATGCCCAGGAAATGTAATGCTGAGGGTGAAGAAAAGCAAAAAGGCCAGTCTGGCCATACCATGGAGTTCATGAAAGGGTAGAATGTATAATAAGCTCAGAGCAGTTGAAGCCACACTTCTAAAGGTTCCAAATGCCAAACGGCAGTTTGTATTTGATCCCAAAGGTTACGGGAGCATTTTGAACAAAGGAGTGACATACCTTACTTAGAAATATAAGTGGCAACTGTGTGAAGGATGTGAGAGGGGAGAGAGATGAGGCAGGATGATCAGTTAGGAGGCTATGATAATAATGCAGGCAAAAGGTGAGGGGGGTTTTTAACTGAGTGGTGCTCATGTGAAAGGAGAGAATGGGACAGATACAAGAGGCAATGTGGATGGAGAACTGGTAAGACTTGATGACTAACTGGATATGTGGGGACAAGGAAAGTGAAAAATCAAGGATGATTTTGAAGTTGCAAACCCAGGTAACCTCAAAAAAGAAAGAGGAGGAGGAGTGGGATTTAGAGGATTAAGATGAATTGTTTTGGACATACTGAATTTGAGAGGCCTACAGGACATCTAGTTGGAAATATTCAATAGGCAGTTGCTGACAAGGGACTAGAATTCAGGAGAAAAACTAGGTAGGGCTGGAAATTTATATTATAAATACACATAAAAATAAATATATCCAGATGACTCTTGAATGTGTGTACATATATATATATATATGAGAATGGGAGTAATCAGCATAGAGAAAACAACTGAACCCATGAAGGTCATGAGGTCATAAAGAGAGGGCAAAGGATGGAAACTTGGGATATACATATAATTAGAGGGCAGGATATAGATGATGTTCCAGACAAGGGGACTTGGAAGAAGTGGTCAGACAGGAAGAGAACCAAGAAAGAGCAATGTCTTGAAAACCCAGTAAAGAGAAAGTAGTTAAGAGCCTCAAATGTAGAATAAAGGTAATTAAGGAACAAAGCCTAAGAAAAGGTTTTTGATTTGGCAATTAAGCAATGGTGAAATGATATATAATGAAGTAGAATCATGAAAACAATATACATGATAAACGGAAAGAAGAAAATGAACACTAGAATTCTAATGACCAATTCAGCTCCAAAAGAAACAGTGACAAAAATGCATCTCTTTGCTTTTTTTCCCCCAATGTGGGTGGGGAAGGGGTGCAGTGGTAGACTCTGGATGAGGAATTCTGGCTATACTGTTAGATTCAGTTGACATATTGTCTGTTTTTGCTTATTTTTTTTCCTTCTTTCCTTTTTATTTCTGGTCACAAGGTTTGGCTTACTGTGGAGTCAGAAATGTAGGTGATTTTAAAAAAGATATCAATAAAAAGGGAGATGAGTAATAATTTCACCTGGAGAGCCTTACACAAACTGATGCTAAGTGAGAAGAGCAGAACCAGGAGAAATGTGTACACAATCACAGACACATCTTATGTGTGATGACCAACTCTGATAAACTGGACTCTTCTCAGCAATGCATAGTTATAAGACAACTCTACAAGTCTCAGGATGGAAGGAGGTATCTACATTCAGAGAAAGATCTAGAAAGACCAGAGTTTAAATGGAGACTGAAGCAGTACATGCTATCTCTCTTTTTCAGGTTTCGTTCTTTTTCTTTTTTCCCATTGTTCACTCCATTGGTTACAACCCTTCTATACAACAGACTAATGTCCAATGTGAAAATATTTGCAGATCCAATACTTGATTGCATGCCGCCATGGCGGGCGGGGGGGAGGGGAAGGGGGAGAGTGAGAGGGGAAAAAATTTGAAACTCAAGAGACTATGGAACTGAATTTAGTAAACTAAAAGTAAATAAACAAATCAAATTTAAAAAAATAAAATAAAATAAAATAAAAAGGCAAAACAAAAAAAAAATGTTTCAGTTGAGTGATTAAGTCAGAAGCCAGACTTGAAAGGTGAGAAGAGGATAAATGGAAGGAAGGAACACAGAAAGCTTTTATAAAGTATTTGAAAAGGAAGAGAAAGATGGGAGGATAGTCTAAGAGGCTAGTAAGGTTGAATGAAGGGTTTTGGTTTTTTTTGTTTTTTTAAGGATAAGCCCAGGGTATATTTGCAAGAGGCAGAAGATGCCAGTACCAAGAGAGAGACTGAAAATTGGAGAAAAGAGATTATCAGACAATGTGCTAGAAAAGATGAGAAAGGAAAGGATCAAGGGTACAAAATATGAGTTATTCTCGGTGAAGAAAAAGATCACTTAGAAACTAAAGGAAGAAAGAATGAGGAATTATCTCATGGCTTTTGGGATATCGAATAAGGATCAAAGGGAGTTCATGGGCAATTGGCTTCTAGTTTTTCAGTAAAGCATGAGACAAAGTCCTCTGCTAAATGAGTGACAAATGGGTAATTAGGGAGGTTTGAGGAGAGAAGGTGAAGTTCACAACAGCTGCTGTGGGCACTGAAACAGAATCAATTAGGTAGGGGTAAAAGGATGCCCAATTGAGAGCAGATGAATTTGTAGCAGACTCAGCCTGGTTGCAAGACTTCTAGCACTGTAGAAAGAGAGAAAGGAAGATGATGGAATAATCAGCTTTTAAAAATTTTCTAGTGTAGTATACTCATTTAGAATTTTTACTTCTTTTGTTAAAAAAAAGTTAATTTTGTCATCACTATTACAGCTGGGAAAGATACTATAGCATAGTTGAGAGAGAACTGGTCTTGGAAATAGGGAGACCTTCATGGGTTTAAACCTGGCCTCTAAAAACATTGTGGCTGTGTGACCAAGGCAAATCATTTAATCTTTCTCAGTGTGCCCGGGCAACTATCTAAGTCTACAAATTGCAGAGAGGTGCCAATTTTGATTGGCGCCTGAGTGTTTCCTATAACAAAAAAATTTCAGTCTGTTCTGTACCCCCCAAAGCAACTGTTTTTAAACAACACATTTTTATAAAGTCATTCCCCAATCCACCCTAATTTCACTAATTTTCTTTCCTAACAGGAAACAGATACAGCATGGGGGAGTTGAATGAGTGCAGACTTTTGAGTCTAAGAACCTTATTTCAAATCATTACTCTTCTAGTTATGGCATGAGTGATCGTAGGCAAGCAAAAACCTGTTTGGTTCAAGTTTACTTATTTGTAAACATGGGCCTGATAAATATATTTTCAACTTTCAAGCAGATTTTGTGCCACAAATTATCTTACATGTTTTATCTAAATGGAAAAACAACCCTAGTATGCTATGTACATCTAACATGCAGGTGAGAGGCAATCCAGTCTACAGGTTACACAATATTACAGACATCTATTCTTTTTGTGTGATAATCAGAGTAGGACTAGCTAAGACTGCTTTGTGTATTGTGAATGGCATGAAAAGTTTTCAAAATAGCACTGAAGACTAATATGGATGGACTGATGCCCTCTTCTGTACAATGGTCAGATATAGGGTTATTTGGCATTACGGGGAACTCAACCAAGTTTAATAGGCTAAGTGTTACCTGCCCATATTTGTTCAAGTAAGAAGTTGCAGTTCCTTTCTCCTATCTATTCTCAGCATCACTACCCCACCCCCTTCCCAATCAAGGACATATATCTATAATTTGGTTTTTTTTTAACTTTAGTTTTATTTTGAAGGATTTTTCAGTCATTTAAAATATGTGAACTAGTTTTATCTTTATTAAAGCAAGATTCACATCTACTTCAATTGGCCATATTTATTATACAACAAACAGCATAAACATGTACTGTGGTAGGTGTTGGAGAAGACAGTAAAAATGTAGATAAGACAAATTCATCATCAAGTGACCCCTTGGGCAAGTCACTTAACTCCAATTGCCTTACCTTCCCCTCTCAAAATGCAAAAAAAAAAAAAAGTTTATAGTCTACCTACTTACTTCAAAACTTGCCCCTAGGTTTCTGAGATACTCTGAAAGACCTATCATTTCATGGGTATGTACTCCATATTGATGCATATTACAATATACCTGGCCTTCTTATCCTTTGTAACTTCTATCTACATTTTCCCACAAAAATCTAGATAGTGAATTTAACCAACCTATGGCAGGCCTTCCCTTTGCTCCTTTAGTATCTTGAAGGTCATATGTAATACTTAGGTTATATTTGTTTTTAGCTCAAACAATAGTTAAGATCTTGAATAGTCTAAGTCACTAGATTAAAAATAAATTAAGTACTTTTTAAGATATCAGACATTATAGAAAGCTGGTTTTGGAAGAACAGTATTCCTATGAGTTGTACATGATTCTACCTGTTGTCCCTCTGGTCTTTATTTTCACTGTGATGTAGAGGGGTGGACAGAGTGGACCCTCCCCTTGGCCTCTCGGAAAAGCAGTGTTTTCTTGCAAAGGTGTGCAGAGATGAGGAAAAATGGGAAGGAGGATAGATATATCAGTTGTGATTGGCAAAAGGTAAAGTTAGCAATTTAGATTTACATTCTAAAGAATGTGATGGGTAGTATAATATTATACCCATTTTACAGATGAGAAAATAGGATTAGTTAAGAAGTGGCTTTTTCAAGATCACAGAGTGAGTTAGCAAAGCACTTCTGTGTCAATGTCATTAATATTTATATTCATATAGTTCAAGTTTCATTTTTATACATAAGTAAAGCAAATACAGTGGTTGCATTCTGGATCTCAGAAAAAACACATGCCTTATAGTTTGGCAAGGTACCTACCACCACTTGGTTAACAATCCCACTCTATATGCAGGAAAAGTACCTATGAGGGGAAAAGATACCTTGAGTACTGAGATTATAAACCTAAACAATTGAAGTGACAGCAAATGGTCCAAGGTGGAAGCTGTTCCTTTGTCAATAATGGCAGAATACCCCTCTATGCACAAGGGATTCCATTCTGTCCTGTCTTCTCTAGCAGTCTGCTCCCTAATCTCTTTCTTTCTATTGGTTGTGTCTTTACTCTCTATAAATATGCCCAAGTTTCTCCCATTCCCAAAAATCCTTCACTTGATCCAACAATCCCCACTATCAGTCCATACCTCTCTTTTTTATGGTTAAACTCTCAGAGAAGGCCATCTACAGTAGGTACCTCCCCTTCCTTTCCTCTCCTCTCTCTTTTTTTTAGCTTCTGACTTCATCATTCACCCAAAGATGCTCTCTCTGAAATTATCAACAATCTAAGTGCCAAATCTTTTCTCAGTGTTCATTCTTCTTGACCTCTCTATAGCCTTTATCATCACTGATTACTCTCTTCTTGATACTTCCTTCTCTTCAGATTTCTGAGCCACTACTTTCTCTTGATTCTCCTTCTACCTATCTGACTATTCTTCAGTCTCTGCTGGATCTTCAACCAGGTCATGTCCACTAACCATGGTTGTCTCAGAGGACTCTGTCCTGGACCTTCTTCTCTTCTCCCTCTGTACTATTTCACTTAGTGATCTCAAGAGTTGCCATGGATTCAATTATCTACTTATCCAGCCCTAACCTCTCTGCCGATCTCTAGTCTCACATCTCCACCTGCCTACTGGGCCTCTCAAACTGAATGCCCAGTAAATATCTTAAACTCAACATGACCAAAATTGAACTCATTATCTTTTCCCCAACCTCCCCCCTCCAGCCCATCCTTTCCAAACTTACCTATTACTGGCGAGAGCAGCATCATCCTGAGTCATCCAGGCTTGAAACCTAGGTGTTATCTTCAACTCCTTACTCTCTCATCCACCATATTCAACCTGTTGCCAAAGCCTGTCAATTTGACCTTCATAACATCTCTTGCATATGTCACTTTCTTTTCTCTGATACTGTTACCACCTAATCACTTCACACCTGGGCTATTTTAATAGCCTGATGATTGGCTTCCCTATCATAATTCTTTCCCTATTCTAGTCCATTCTCCACACAGCTTTCAAAATGATCTTTCTAAAGGGCAGGTCTGAAAATATCACTCCCACCACCTACTCAATAAATTCCAGTGGTTCCATATCACACCTAGGATTAAATATAAAATCCTTTGGCATTCAAAGCCCTTCCAAACCTGGTCCTTCTCTCTACTTTTCTAGTCTTCTTAACCTTATGCTCCAATTCCATTCTCCTACTCCAATTTACTCTTTAATTCAGTGACACTGGCCTCCTTGCTGTTCCTTGAAAATACTCTTATCTCCTGACTTCCAGGCATTTTCACTTGCTCCATCTCCACCTCCAGGCCTCCCTGGATTCCTTCAAGTTCCAGCTAAAACCCCACTTTCTACAAGAAGTCTTTCTCAATCTATCTTAATTCTAGTGCCTTCCCTCTGTTGATTATTTCCAATTTATCCTATTTGTGGATATTTTTTACATGTTATCTCCCTAATTAGATTGTGAGCTCCTTGAGTGACTTTTACCTTTCTTTGTATCTCAAGTGTTTATCCTAGTGCCTCACACATAGTAACTTGTTAATAAATGTTTATTGACTGATGCTAAGTGGGGAGGATATAATTTGTTAAATGCAAATTAAGATTTCTTTGAAATGCATTTCAATAATAACATCATGTGTCTAACCCTAGGACTCTTGATACATTTATATAAATTTGCAAACAAGTACAGAACACAAAAAAAGAAAGAAAAATAATCAATTTAAGACAAAAGTTTAGGTTTTAGTAAAACTGGGAAAAACCATACCAGAAAAGTTTAACTAGATTTGTCTTTCTGAGTCTCACATAAAATCCAAATCCATTAAGGTGGTTGCTAAACTCAGATTACTCTTATTCTAGAAAGTATGTCCTAAAGACTGTACAATTTTTTTTACTCCCTATTTGTTGAATGAGTCTACTTAATTTTCACAAATGAATAATAACAAAATAAACAAAAAGAGTCATGCTATTGGGCATTCATTAATGTCATGAGATACTTAACATCAAACCATTAGATAAATTATTCAGGTCATAGAACCACACTAGACTTTTGGGAAGCCTCTTCACAAAACTTCCTTTGGGGTCCTGGTAGTCCTAATCTGACCTCCCTAATATGACTACCTTTAGGGTTGGCCACTGGAATAACTGAGTGGCTATGCATAATGATGTTGTGGTATGGAAGTAATGAATGCCATTCAGTGACTGAATTCATGTGGAACTGAGGGTATACCATTATAGATCAAACTTGAGGAGCAGTTTTGTGACCTCAATATTGCCACCATAGTCAATTTGAACTATGACTTATCTTATTCATACTTATTTTTCCCAATAGTTCCCTACTTAGCACATGAGGTAAAAACTACATAGTAAAAAATTAGATCAACAATTAGACATTCTACCTGCCTTGAATGCTAAGCTGTTATGAAGGCAAATAAAGACTAATTAATTAGTTCAGATGAGTTAGAGTAACAAATTCATGGACTTTCAGAAAGAAACCACCATCTTCAAAATGGGGGAGAAGAAAGGGGAGTTGGGGAAAGGGAAAATCAGTTTTCCAACTTTTAAGTCCAGAGATATACAAATACACGTGTGTGTATATGTTTACACACACACACACATATATAAATATAAATAGGGTACACATTTCAGTGCTAAAATACTGGCCACCAGAGGCTGAATGTGTTAAAGTACAAGGTTACCATCTATATCAGTGAAGTTGAAATGAAATCATGGAACTTTTGAAGTACTGAAAATATGAACATAAATGGTCAATTACATATAATCTACACAAAGTAATCTGTAGCAATTATTTATCCATCTTCTAAGGAAAACAGAAGCAATTCTTTGGAAACCAGATTTTTTTTCCTTTTTGGGCAGAGCAATTGTGGTTAAATGACTTGCCCAAGGTCACGCGACTAGTAAGTGTTAAGTGTCTGAGGCCACATTTGAACTCAGGTCCTTCTGACTCCAGAGCCAGCAGCTCTATTCACAGGGTGCCACCTAGCCACCCCAGAAGCAATTCTTCAATAAGGTTGTTTTACAAAGAAACTTCAATCAATAAATATTTCTTAAGCACCTACTGTGTTAATCAATAAACATTTCTTAAGTGCTTACTGTGTGCCAGGCAATATGCTAAGCATTGGTTCAACATTGGCCTTTAGTGCCAAAAAGACAGAAAGATTCTATATCTGGAATACAATTTAAAAGAACAAGTATAAAACAACTAAATTATGAATAACAGAGATGTTCCTATATTATAAACTACATACTAGCAAGATAAAAATGCAACAAAAAGATAACTGCCTTACTTTTTCCACTCTAACCATGTGAGGACAATTAAGTCAGAACATTAGATGTATTTTAGATAGTAGAGGGCCCATTTGCAAAGAAAGACAAGCTGAAGAAAATACATAATAGTTCTATTATGAAAAAAATACCACGAAAATAAGAAAATAAAATAAGCTTCTAAATTAAGTAATTCTTTTTCATACGTTCTTATTCAGGTACATTCCATAAATTAACTTAGTAAAGAGGATAAAACTTATTTTACGTAGAAAAAAGGAACAAAATGTTAAAACTGAACCATATTCACTATCCATTTTTAGACAGTACATTATTAATACCACTGGTTATGGAATGCCTGTGTCATGGAAATGTTGTCTATTCTAAGTAAAGCATAAGGAGTAAATCATAGTGGTAGATAAATAAAATTGCTTTTATCTATTATAACACTGCCAATGGTATAAACATGACAAAAACAGTCTTTACATGCATGGGAGATATAGGCTAAACATACAGTTGTCAGCACATTCCTTTACTAGAATGTGATCATCCGCCACAAAGTACACAAGCTCATGCACGTGAGTTCACAATGCCATGCATAAACAACAGCGTGCTAGATACTCCTACCACAAAGTGTGTAGATGCTCTCCCCCACCCCATGAGCCACCGCCAGCTCTGGAGCTGTTGCTGTGGAGTTTGGTTACCCATTTCCAAGACATGAACGATGTCCTTTGGAGAATCTTGTTCCCTGTAGCTGTAAGTATTCTTATTTTTATATTTTAATCATGTTTGCTTTATATTTTAATCATGTTTGCTACCAAAATGTAAAGGATATAACTGTAAAGTTTGGATAAGTAGACTTTTGTAGAAGCAGAATATTATTAGACATTTTGTCCAAAGCTCTCATGATAAATGCCATCAATGGAGGGTAACTTTATGTGCACAGATTCATATGGATACAATTATTATGTAAGAACTTTCCTATGTGGGAGCAAATATTAGTCTCCAAGAGGCACATATTGATTTCTAGCTCTTAATGAACTTGGTAATATTCTTACAAATGACTGGATTAACACATGAATATATATACATATTATATATAGTTCAGTTTTGAATAACGTATTATTTAACACATTTTTAATAAAGAGAAATCTTCACTTACATGATTTTGAGTTGTAAAACATGACCAAATTTGCATAAATCATATTAACCAATAAAAGTAGAATGTAATAGAGATGAAATGACTAAGACGGGTTCCCTTCTTAAACTAGACTAAATCTAATTTGGTATTTGGTACAATACCTATTAAATTACTGTTGTTCATAGAGCCACAGAATGAGAATTTTAGGACTGAAAGAGGTCTTGCGTGTTCATATATTATAGCCCACTACCCAGAGATAAGGTTATGATGCCATTCCATAGAGATTAAATCATTCTTCAATGCTCTGTAAAGCACTTAAATTCAGGGGAGGAAGTAGAGAAAATTAAAATACAGCCAACTCTCAACAATAATGGGGGACAGGATGGATAAGTAAAATCCAGATAATCTCCCAAAAATCTCATGTTAATAAATTTCATTTTCTTCTAAACTTTGTATTAGAGTTATTAGCAAGAAGGAAAACAAACTCAAATTTTACCTTCTCTCTCCCCTTGAAAGGGTCTAGTTGAAGTCTTAACAAGTACTATTCTGGATTAGGCTGGGTATATACATTGTAAAATACAGGAAGAATTAGATTTTTAATTGACTTTCTATCGCAATCTTATTTATGAGGATTTTCTATCTCAGTACAACAAGTTATGAGAAATAATAATAATTCCTATTTATATAATTTAAGGTTTTCAAAGTGCTTTCCTTAAAACAACCCTGTATGGAGGCATTATCATTCTTATTTTGCAGATTAGGAAAATGAGATTCACAAAGATTAGATAAACTACCCTAGGTCAGAGCTACAAGAAGTTAAGAAATAGAACTTGAACCCTGGCTTGTAGATTCCTAATCCAGCCCTCTCCAGTGTATCATAAATACCATACTGAAGGGAAGACAGAGAAAAAAAACCTGATTTTTATAACTCCTTCAAAAAATGAGTATCCAATAGCAAAGTGACAGTCACTTACCACATCAGTATCATTTGCTACATCAACTTTTCCTCTTTTGAACATTTTCAACATATTCAAGCTCTCACCAAGTTAAATTTGCTTAGTCTATAAGATTTACAAGTTGCAGGGTTTGGGGATGACAGTTTTATTTTACATAAACATAAACTACGATGACCTGGTGTGATAAACACAAGACTGGGACTTTGAGAGCTGTTTCTTCTGACTGTCAGAGAACCAAAATAAAGTTCAGTACCTATCTCTGCCTCAGTTCCCCTTTAGTAAAATAGAGGTAATAATGACAATACTGAACTACTTCATGGAACTGATGCACAAGACTGAAACATGTAATGGATTCTACATGGCTCTGAAAATATAAATTAGTTTTCCTTTATAATAATCATCATTAGCTAATTAGTGGGGGATGCCTGGTAACTAATCACATATAGCAATTAGTGATTTAAAAAAATGCAACTGAAGCACAAATGATTTCTTATACCCCCTACATATAGTGGCTATACCACAGTGTAGGATTATAACAGAAAAGAAAATCATAACAGAAAATTAGTTATCATTAGCTAGCATTGAATATCAGGTAGTTATGGCTTTTAGTTGTTTAAAATTTAAACAACCTTGCCTGACATCAAAGCAGAAACAATGAAGTTGTACAGTAAAAGGCAGCAAAAGAAAGCTTTATGCAGTGAAGAGGAAAGTAAAAAAGCCTACAGTAACTCTCCAGCACAGCTTTAAGTCACAGTTTCAATGCATATTTAAAGACTGATCATTTTGCCTCAATAGGTCATGAAATTCTAAAAGGCAGTCATATTGATTTCAAATGTATAACGGCTATATATTTTATGACTCTTAATCCTTAAGTTCTTTTATATTCACAGCAGAACTCTTAAACTATGAATAATGGAGAAGGCCAGCACTAATAAGACAATTTAAAGATTGTTATATCAGAAAAACAACTAGGGTTTGATTGTTCCAGCAGAACCTAGGGGTGTATTTCAAACTGTGTAATTATGTAACTGCTGTCAAGGAGTTTCACTATACTTGTCATATATGTGTAAGTGCTTCATATGAAAAAAAAACCTCATGGAGAATAAAAATTTGTTATTTTGAACAGAATGTTATTTTATGTATTACTTGGCTTGTTCCTATAATCAGCATTCATATATTCTTATTTTTTTTTAATGTCATTTTTCCCAAAGGCTTTTAGAATGGATTACTTTTGATAGAGTAAAAGAAAAAAAGTCACATTGTGCAACTTCATGTTCCAAACAAAAAAAAAATTAGACAAGTTAATAAGCTTAACACATCTTTAGAAGACACTTTGAATGTCTGATAAATAATTCTTCAGTATCTTAAAAAATAAGAAAGGTTTTAGTTTTTGGTAGTGAAAAAATAAAGAAAATGTAAACAATTAAGTCATTATTTTCCCACAGGAAATGTTGTGATATGGAAAGCAGATATTAGGTTTCCATAATTTGCTCACATCTAAGGAAAATTATAGGTCTAGAATCTACTCTCTTGTCTTTCAAACTCTGAAATTTTACAACAATAAAAACAGAAAAGTGAGAGCATATATTTCATATCTGGATGATTTTCTTTATACATTACTTAGAAAAAACAAACCAGATGATAAAACTATTATTACTTAAGAAAGATA
>CM053583.1:147313730-147400515 GCA_028627135.1 Pseudochirops cupreus
ATAGTTATTTAGCTAATGGCAATATTTTGAAAGTTAAGAGTTTTAAATATGTGTCCTTTTAATACCTCCTAAATAAAAGCAATTCCTTTATTAGCTTATTAAGCTATATAAGAATAAAGCAGTATACTTTATTAAGTTTACGAATATGCTTCTTGTTCACATCAAGAACATTTTATGCTCTTTAATTTTAATTTTTCAATCTGAAAATCCAGTATATTACATACCTGATGCATTAAGACTGTGATACAAAGTATATGAGAACTAAGTTGCAGATGTACAGAAGAAAAACTGACCATGTTTATAAGGCAATAACTTCATATTTTGATTTCACAATGTTTAAAAGGGTCATTTTCAATTATATGTAATTTTACCTGCAATTTATTATATTGCAACACTTATACATACAGCAGCAAAGAAGTAATAAAATTACAACTGTTAAAATTCAAGTTCTTCACTTACCTCATCTGGGTTGGCATTAAAGGTGAGGCTGCCTTCATCCAGCTGCATATACAGTCTTCTAAAGGAAAATCCGAGAGGTGGGTTCTTATTGTATATGGAACAGTGACCCCAAGTGGATTTGCACAACCTATAAAAATAAAAGTAAATCAAGCACACAGAAAAATGCTGTAAATTAAACTTGTATACAAAGGATAATGTATTAAAAAAGTATATGTTACAAATTTAACTTTGATAATGTTAGTTTCCCAAAAGCTTAAAGCTATACATTTTGGATTTTTTGGTATTTTGCAAGAAAACTTTATACACAGGTATTGAGTATAGTAATACTGCATTATCAAACTAAGATGAGATAAAAATCTACCCAATAAATATGTAGAATATAATCAGGTAATACTGTCTAGGTGAGGATTTGAATTCTCCCTTTTCTCCTACTACCCAGTAATAGAAAACATAATAAACAATAATCAATATAATCATAGAAATCTGTTTTAATATATCTTTCAAAACCTTTTAGATTTTTATCACGTAGCTGGAAAATCACCAAAAAGGTTTCCAAAAACCTTTAAGCCAACATTAGCTCTATTTTCTCCTGAGAAACAAATATTCTTGTATTATTTTTTTAAAGCCAAAAATACCATATATTTAACTTGAGAGATGTTTTCCAGTTGCATAGGAAAGAACAGGATCTTAATTATTAATGGAAAAGAAACAATTTCCACATAAAAAATTAGGATTTGGCCAAGATGATAGAGATCAATCGGGATAATATCTAACACTATGCAGACAGTGGCAGTTGAGATATATTTTGACATAACATTCACCATTAAAAGTAAATTTTAATGGACTAATTTATGAAGTCATTTGTATAAAATTCTACAATTTGTTTTATTATATTGCTTGTAAAGTATATACTGAAGTACAATTTCTCTTAGACTCATGTCTTATTTCTCTCTTAAACTCTCTGGCTGTATAGCTCAAGTACAGAGGAAAAACGAATAAAAGTATATGATAGTCTTAGCATAAACTTTTAAATACAATTTATAAAAAGAATATTCTAATATTTTAAAATGTTACTTTTTTTAAAACCTCAAAATAAAATATTTGATTCCCAAACCACAATTGTCATCCTACTTTGACCACTGTTTTAAGGATTCTCTATTTATATGCATATATATATGCATACACACAAAAAATTTTATTCAAATGAGTAATGCATGTAAAACACTTTATAAACCTTTAAGTGCCATATACATGTTTAGTTTCCAAACATGCTTGATTGTTGTTGTTCAATCGTTTTCAGTCATGTCTGACTTTTCATGATCTCATTTGAGGCTTTGTTGGCAAAGGTATTGGAATGGTTTTCCATTTCCTTCTCCAGCTCATTTTACAGATGAGAAAACCGAAGCAAAGAGGGTTCAAGTGACTTGTCTAGGGTCACATAGTTAGCGAGTGAGGCTATATCTGAACTCAGGAAGAGAAATCTTCCTTACTCCAAGTTTGGCACTCTACTGTGCCACCTAGTTGCCCATATAAATAGGCATATATATATATATGTCTATATATATGTATATATATAATATATATATGTTAGCTATTTATTATATCATATATACACCGTATGATATAAAATTAGTTAATTTATCTGAAAATCCTCTAACAAAGCTGTATTCTGATGCCTCGCTGTGACAAAGAAGATGACCATGAATTCCTCAAGGCTGTATCAGCAAGCATAGGTGAATAGGTAGTAGTGAGTTGGAAGGGCACTGATTACAGGCCCTACTGTTTTAAGTATGAGCTTATGTGGTAGAGAGACTCAATACCAGGGCCTTGGCCACCAAGTGATGAATTTTTTTTTTCCAGTCACAGATAGTCACGAATAATGGTTATTACTAAGGTTGGGGGGGGGTTGTGACCAATATTAGTGGATAGAACACCAAAACTTATAAAAACATGTATTCTGTAAGCATTGAAGCATAATTATCCAAATTAATGACAACATTTAAACTGACATTTTATTAAAGGTCTATTATAGTACAAAGCATACAGGGTTTAAAAAAATAAAAACAAAAACAGTCCCTCTACTCAGGGAATTTATTTTTTACTGGATAGACAGATATACACACAAGAGCTAAGACAAATATTTTATGAAATACATATATTCCAAACACCATAATCAAACATAAGCCCTCAAATTAACAATGAATATAATTCAACACCTGGGGAGAAAACACATAAACAAAACTATCTTTGATAATAAAAGTTACCAAAACTCAGGTTTAGGTCTCAAAAAGGTAAAAAGTATTAATTAAGCCATTATAGGTTTAGAAATGAATAAGTTTAAAATCAAAATTCAGATAACTAAGTCATCCTTCATATTGTTATAAAGTGAAACTCTCTACATTTACTAACAACAATCAAAACATAAAATAGAAAATATCAGAATGAACCAGTGTTAACAAACTTTAATTTCCACTTATATACGACACACTCTAAAACTTTTTGATTTAATAGTACTTTAAAGTTATCTAAAATTTCATAACATCTAATGAAAAAACCACATTTTATTATGAAAACTATTTACTCTTGATATTTATTTTGGTGGCTTTAAAAATTGTTTAGTTAACTAAGAACTAGAGCTTTCACTGACCTCTACACTATTTTAAAATGAATGTAACTTTATACACCTTCCCCAAAACAAGGTATTAACATTTAAACTTTACTGATTACATTATTTACTGAGAGATTACATTTATATTTAAGAGACGTATACTGTGCTGATGCTCTACTTCTAGGAAAAAAGAGCTTAAGGAGGCATGACATAGGCTAACAAATTTCTAATAAAATGGCTTATTTTATCTTAAAAATAATTTACTCTAAAAACTTTCAAGAAAAATTATATTTTCAAAATCTAAAGGGAGAATCTGTGAAAACTGAGTTTCAATTATAAACTTGGCTACATTTTTAGTATTCAAAAAATATCTTTGACATGGTTACTGTAAATCTAAGATGACTGTACAGATATACTGTCTTCAGTCTGTGTAGTCAGTCTAAGTGGCTAAATGTTCTTTTCAATAATACATTTAACTTATAGTATATTTCAGTCAACTTCCCCAGTTTTACAGTTTACATTTTAACTTCTATAGTAAGTGTTGGTCTATTGCATTCAATTCTCAAATATTCAGGAGCTGCGTTGTACAGGCCTTTTGCTTTTCCCTTTCTGCCAGATAATATCTGGTCACTTCATTGCTCGTTAGCACTTACCAGTAGGTGGTCGGAGTTAAATAGGAAGCAGATGAAACTCCAGCTGGTCAGTTTTGCTGTGTTAGCAGCTCTGATAAAAGGACTGGTAGAGATGGTGTTTGCTACTAATGTCTAAAATATGGTTTTTGGATTATCTACTCCTAAGACATTTTATGTTTGTTTGTTTTAAACTTACTCAGTAACACCCAGACTCATTTGTGCAAAGTGTAATAAACATAATGAAAACAAATCAAAGTATGATAATTTCAGACACCCTTAAATGAGAAACTCACCCGGAGAGTCACTCTTGTTTTTAGTACAGATTAAATTTACAATGTAAAAGAGTATGTTACCGTTCTTCCTCCAACCAAAAAACCCCCCTCTCCTTTGTATTATCACTGTTTTTTCAAATGTCAGATACTAGACCTACTGGTGGCTTATCTTGAACAAATAAGATAAAATGTGCACATGAACTCATTCAGCCTAAGTCAAATAGAAATTTTTATCGTATGAATTGTAACACTTTGAAATTATGGTGCAAATGTAATTATTTTTAAACCATGTACAGTTGGGTTACATTAATTTAGGCTTGGCAAGAGAAGGCTGGCCTGGTGGGGGAGGAGAGTAATATTTAAACATGAATGTGATGTAAAACACAAAAGGTTATCAATTAAATTTTTTTTTAAGTACCTCAAAAAGAAAAACAAACAGACAAGCCCAAAAAACTTACCCTTGCCAGAGAAGCTCATCATTAGCAAGGTCCTGCCAAACACACGAAGCCAGGCAAAGATCCGTTGCATTCAGGTATGACAAAATGGTAAAACTTAGTTCAGGAGGCAGCATTTCCAAATTAATGAATCCTTCCTGTTCTTTAGATTTCCTTGTTTTCAAAAGATGATATATGTCAATGCCCCCTTGGGCTTGTTTGCGATGGTTTCCATTAGAAATGTTGCTAGCAGTCATCCTCCTACTCTGCTCTCTTGTTAGGTAGCCTTGCTCACTATATCCTTCCTGTTGCAGTTGCTGGTTTCTAGCCACTCTCCACAGCCCTTGACCCATCTGTGAGCCTGTGAAATTCAGAAAAGGAGCAGGGCAACATAATAAGGAAAAGAAATGAAAAGGTACATGCCTCTTCCAGTGGATTAACTGTTTGACATAAAGTAGTATTAGAAAACCACTTGGTCTGAAGATAAACTTCCTGATGAATATATGGTAAAAGTGGCACGGCATTGCAAGGCTGGTTGGGACACATGACAAAGGTAAAATTGGGACAAAGAAAGTTGTAGAAATGTTTACTTTGACCATCCCTCTCTTCTAGTTTGCTAGCAAACTATTTTTAAAAATCTGCAGTAGACGTAATTTTTCACAGGGCAAGATATAAACGTTAGCAATGGCCTTAGGATGTACAAATTATTACTATGTGAACTTATAGATCAGTATTAAATAGAGCTCTGATCATAGCACAAGACTTTAAAAAGGCTCCTAGACCCTGCTTTGTATCACAATGAAGCCAAAGCTAAACTACCCCCCTTTTTTACCAAAATCCCAGATGTGTAACAGCTGTGTAACTGGCTTTTATTTCGTTAATTCTTGCCAGTTACACTTATGTTGTAGACTGTAATAAAATGTAACATAGGCCCTGAAGTCTAATTTAGAAGTCTTGTAAATTAGACACCTAGATCTCAATGATAAATATTTCAGCAATAACTTGTTTTTACTAAAAGGGACAATTAGAGTTTACCCAGAAAAAAAGCTGATCACACTTAAAAAAATAATAACCTTGTCTTCCCATGGAGAGTCTAAGGAAAAGATAAGTGGTTTCTTTTTTTAACAAACCCAACTTTTTGTTAGTGAGGAAAAAAGAAAATTTTATGTTATCAAGGTTTTTGCAACAATTAACATTTTCATGATTTCTTCCTCTTCAAGGGAAACACCTCCCCCTACTACTGCAACTCCAATCCTGCCTCAAACACGTGACATGAACCACCTAACCGTTCTGTGTCCCATTTCTTCATTAGTAAAATAAGAGTTCAATGGGACAAACTGTCAGGATCTTTCCAAATCTATGATCCCACAAACTGCCAAAGAACTTGTATTGCATAGGGTATAAAGGTATGCAAAATTCTGAAGATAAAATTTTTAAAAATCAAGTAATAAACAGGATAATTTAAATAGACCAATACTTTCAGAGTATATTCTTAACTGTAAGTTTTGTTTAAAAGAGGACTCGACAAAAAGAAAAACTAAAAATTCAGAAAATTTTAAGAAATTTGAAAATATAGATTAGGATCTGAAAGAAAGCTATCAGTCTAAAGCTGATGGTGTTTTAGGGTGAGAGAAGAAAAGATCTCATTTGTCTGTACATTTTGTGAGTTAACAAGTGATCATGGCCTGCTGAAAAAAAGACAGTTTAGGAAGCAATGAAGCATTGTAACAAGTATGATACTAATATCAGGAGCAGCTAACAATTATGGATGTGTCAGCCTTTGTGCTAAACGCTACAGGTATTAGCTCATTTCATCCTCACACCAACCCGGCAAGGTAGGTGTTGTTATCAGCATCCCAATCTTACAGATGAGGAAACTGAGGCAAACAAAACTGAAGTGACTTGCCCAGGGTCACAATGCTAGTAAATGTCTATGGCTGAATTTGAACTTAGGTCTTCCTGACTCAAAGTCTGTGCCACCTAGCCAAATTTTAATAGTTCATTCCCTCTTTCCCCACTAAGACCTTTTTGCCTGAAGCCTGACGGCTTAAACTTTAAGGGGAAAAAAAAGTAAATATTCTCAAATGATTCAAGTACCTTTGCTTATATGTTTCAGGATACTGGCAAATCACAGATGATTTTTTTTTATTTAACAGAGTGCCTGGCACACAGTAGATGTTTAATATTTACCGACTCATTGATTAATTACATCTTCTCTCTTTTTGCTACTAACACACAATAAAAAACGTTTTTAAATACTAGTCTAATTGCTAAACTGGCCTAAAGCTATATGAATTTTTTAAATCTACAAATTACAAGATATGTTAAGTTTATTTAATGTAGCAACTCATTTGAAATTTGTTATTAAAACAAAAGTTCTGGTGACTTTTGTGTTCATATAGTTATTATACTTCTTTCTTTTAGAATGATCAAAATAGTTCTAGTCACAGAAAGACGATCGATAGAAATTAAAAAATAGTACATTATTTTTAATTTTCCAGTTCCTGTAAGGATCATAATACATTTATTCGATTTTAATGAATGTCAGACATAGACGATGTGTTTTGTATTTCATAAAATGGTACTGAAGAGCTGAAGATATGTAAACATTAATATAAAGAAAATCAAAACTTTTTAAGAAATAGCACCAATTACAGGAAACTTAAGTCTCTATTACGCCGTGTCTTATCAAACATTGCAAGGGCTTGCAGCAGCTGTATCGTAAATCATCCTATTTATATGAATTTTAACATGAATTTAATCTAAAAATCTCATCTTGAAAAATGTTTTAAATTACTGCTGTAATACATTGTTTAATAGGAAACAGTACCAAGTTAATTTGTGGCATGTTCTAATTCAAGATGTTATTCGACTGTCTTTTATGAATAGTCTCCCTTGTCGTTATGTGATAAAAAGTATGATAATCAGTATAATTAAAGTGGTTGAAGTTTTATTAAGACACTTAACATTAATGATTTTTTAACAATTCCCAGTGGGCATCTACCTAGTCCATTGCTGTAAGGTTACAGTTATTATTAGAACCATCCATGACCTATGGTAAATCTGAGTCCTAAGCCCAGAGTTTCAGGGGACAGTACCATAAAGATGCTTTATTAGGACAGGGAGTTAGCAGGAAGAAAGATGTGGGTTTGGTAGCTGATACTTTAAAAACAAAAACCAAGAGCAAACCTTCCAGAAGATTATTCACTAGCAATTCTGACACACACTAAAAACCCCAGTAGGGTTAAATCTAGATTTTAGAGAAGAGAGCAAAGGACTCATTTGTCAAACCTATGCCCAGGATTTCACTTTTCCATTCCAGCCTCAATTTTGCTCATTTTTGTGATGTGCTTTTTCATCTCATGTCATTGTTATAAAAACTGTGGTAGAATAACATGGTATTATTCATTCCAGGTCATATATCCTTCTAGGGATGATCCTAATATATTATGAATGGATTATGTAGCAGGTAACTTTTCTTCCAAATAAATTCTTTTGTTGTATTGTTTCCTAAACTTAAAAACTGGTATTAAAAGATGTTTCTGAAAAGATGTTTCAAAATTGACAAATAGTAGAACTAAGACAAAAAGTAAATAGAGAAGACCATACTTTATAGCAGAACAGTATGGATACTAGGTGCCAATTTGGCCACTAAGTAGCTTATAGTGTTCTAGTTGTGTGATCTTGGGTATGTCACTTACATACTCTGAGGTTCTGTTTTCTCTTCTCCAACAGTATTGTGTTACATGATATATACAATCAATTCCAGCTCTAACACTTCTCCAGAAAGAATAGTTATGTAACACCATAAAATCCAAGAGCTGAAGATTATTTCTCTTCTCTCTTCATTAGTGCATATAGTTGAGAGCAAATTATTTTCTGAATAACCTTTAACATCCTGAATCATTCATTAAAGGGGAGACAAGAGTACACAGCATATACATGTTAGTGACATTTCTGTGATATAATTCTAAGTAACTTGAAAATGAGATAAAATAAACTCCAAATAGTCTATATCTAACACTATCATATGTAGTATGATTTTAACCCATTATAGAAAAGTTAATGAATAATACTCTTTGGCAGCACATCAACAACCTGATGGCGGTAGTAGCTGGCTACGTTTTTATTGCAAATGAATTAGTATTTTTTTCCCTTAATTTAAAAGACTGTAGAGCCAAGAATCCAAGAAATTATTGGCCTACCTGACTTGGGTCCTTGCCACAAAATTTCAGTTAACTCCTGGCTGCCTTTTCTGGCATATAGATGAAAGGGCATAAGTAGGCCCAATTTAAAAATTTGCTTCAGACAAAACCTTTCTTCTCAGGAATTCCACACAAGGTAAGCAGGTTAAAAATATCCATTTGCCAGTTAATGAACCTTTGGAGTCAAATTCACTCTCTAAAGAATCCAGAAATACACTAACAATATGGCTTATTTATAGTCAGGAAATAACTTAAGTTTCCCAGAAGAATTTGGATCAGTAAATTTTTTCTCCAAGAGTTGTGAACATAACTAGCATCATAGTAAAATCTCAATGTTTCTTTCAGCACTGTTAGGGAATGAGGCATTCAAAGCAAGTACAAAAGCAGTTAAATTATAAGCATTAAAAAACAGAAATCTTTCTAAACTGTTTCATATACTCTGGCTTCTTAAATATTGTATATAAGCATAGCTCTGTCCCCTAGCTGGAAGGACTGTCTCCTTTGAATTCCAATAAATACTTGGTACCTTTTTTAAGGTATTTATATTCAATACTGTATTATAGTTATCTCTATATATGTTTTTATCTCCTTGACACAAGACTTTTGTATCCCCACAGTGTTTATTAGCACAGATCCATACAAAGTAAAAGCTCAATAAACATCTGCGAAGTGAAAGAATACATTAACATTGTCTTTATGTTATCAGCTTAAAGGCTTCTGAGAAATGGTTTTTTTTTTGCTCTCCTTTCCCAATCTCTTACTGCATCACTCTCTTACTCCCTCCAACTGCCTTACCATGTCCCATTCCGTATATGAGTACTCTGAATCTGGACCTCTGAGGGCTATGAGAGCGAGCAATAGGGAGCTAGCAATATGCCCTTCAAATGTGTAAAGCCTCTCTATCTTCTGATGCTGTTATGTCTGGCTAGTTTCTCCACTGTGGGAGTATCTGGTGCTTACTGGCTTTGTGTCCTAATTTCTGTTTTTTCCCCCCCCTCTACTACTCATTCTTCTTTTTTTCCTTCTTGTGTCCTGTGTCCAGTTACAGCAACCTAAGTAAAACACTGGCATTCAGCTTTGCTTGGCTGTTTTCACCTGAGCTCCTAGTTGTTCAATGTTTATTGTTATCTCACTAAAGCCTTTTTGGGCTCACTTATGGGTTTAACTGTCTTAGTGATTCTGGTATTCTGATAAGAAAAATTTTATTGTATCTTCATTTGAGGCACATAAAGACCACTATTTGCCATAAATAACTAGCTAACAGAAAAAGTCATGAAAAATGATTAAATTGAACCATTGTTCTTTTCTTATGATCTACCCAAATTTGTCTATAAAGTTAAGACTCTCTTCACTAGATTCCTGTAAGACAGTACCTCCCCCCTCCAAAAAACAAAAAGCTCTGAAAAGAAGTAATTTTCTTTCCTTTTGATATAAATTTCTTTTTTTATTTTTTGTTTTATTTTTCAAAACACTGCACATCTATACTGGGTAGTCATGCAGGAAGGAAATGTCTAAGAGGAAAAAATGTTTGTAGATCATTTCGATTTGCATGTGGTTGGTATAAACATATAACTACATTTGATCCCTTCATGCCAAATTTAGGTTTTTCTACTTCTACCTGGGCTCCGTGGCTTTAATCCATTATAATCCAGGTTAAATGACTTGTTACCCTATTTCCTTGTTAAATCAATCATATTTCTGACTGAACTTTTCTTATACTACATACTCTGACAGAACTTATATCCTGACTCGATAGAAGCAGTTCTCATTTTCATACTCCTGTTCCAGTGTTTGATTATCTGTATTATATAGAACTATCTTTGTACAGTAAAAAAAAAAACAAAACAATAAGAATTTTGGCTATTTAAAGAAAGGATGCGCTCAGTTTTACCTTTGCTAAGTGAAAAAAAAGTTTATGGAATGGAAAAATATATAAATGGACAAAAGAAGATATATAAAAAATACAAGGGGACTTTTATTATTTAGAAGAATAAGCTCCCTTCAAACATATTAAAAATATTAATTTATAAAGAATATGATTGCAAAGCCAGCCATAAAAATACTCCTTAAGGTAGGATATGTTAATTACAAATTATTATCTAGTCATTAAAGAAAGATCATTCAGAATCTGACTAGCCTCATTTCCAGACTTTTGTTAGTTATCTATCCCATTGATCTTAGTTACGTATTAAAACCGTCTATGCAGAATTGTTTGAGGGGGCTAAAAGTTTTATGTACCCTGAAACAACCTCTCCATAGGAACCAAAGTACCCTAAATTCCATCAGTAGAGACTGATTCCTTGGTTTATAGACTGTTCTCATCACTGTGGCATTTTTTCAAAATGCAAATACTTCAAACATCAACATGCCCATAGACACAAGAGAAAGGGAACAGTAAAATGGGGAAAATGTTTAATTTCAACTACTTCCCAATTTTGCCTTTTATTGTATGCATGATATTATATTATTTACCTTTTGAGAGTAAGAAGACTGAATTTCTTTTAAGACAGCCTATATTTCAAAATGTCACTAACTTAAACCTAATTTAGTATGTCTTTGTAATTGTTTATGTTTAAGCATAAATTGTTTATGCTTAAAGCAATCGATGTTATAAGCTTATACATAATTTCCTGCTCTTTTAAAAAAAATTTTTTTTGTGCTTTTTGGAGGGCAGTTAGGGTTAAGCGACTTGCCCAAGGTCACACGGCTAGGTTTTGTGTTAAGTGTCTGAGATCGAATTTGAACTCAGGCCCTCCTGACTCCACGGTTGGTGCTCTGTTCACTGCGCCACCTAGCCGCCCCCTTCCTGCTCTTCTTAAATGCTAATGCATTTAAGTTTGTTATGTATGAAGTAGCATAATATCACCTTCTTCCACTGATCTAAAAAATCTGGCAAGTTTAGCACTGTGGAGTGGTCCAGACATCATTGGAATTGGAATCCCAGCTGTGACATTTAGGCAAATCTTTCATTTCTCTGAGTGAACCTCAGCTGGCCTGGCTAAAAAATGAAAGTACTGGATTAGCAGGGGTTCTTACCTTTTTCCAAGACATTAATCCCCTGGAAGTCTCATGAATCACTTACAAAGAAGATCAATTATACTAAAAAAAAAAAACAACCCAGTTATGAAAATATGAGAAGTTCAAGGAATCTATCTGGTGTGAAGAAAGGAGAAAGAACCTGGGGTCAAATATTGATATGACTGTAACAACCCTCACCTTCAGAATCTTCAGTGTGTGCTTTTCGTGTTTGAAATAGGTAAACAGCAAACTGAGGACTTCTGATAATCATCATATATGTGCTTCCATATGTATACACACATAAATACATAATGATGGTTATTATCAATAAATTCACAATATACCTTTGGCAACTGCTACAGTTTTACCAATTCCTGGGAATACTGAAGAACCACGTGTTAGAGGGAAGGTATTTTTCCTAATTATAGTACAGTTATGTCTTTAACACTTAAATACAAAAAATTGTAGTCTAGAATATATTTTTTAAAAATTTCACGTCATAATTTGTTTTAATTCAGTTTAAGTAAACATCCCTTTAAAAAGCTATACAATTTCCTAAGATTCAAATCTGGTGCAGGAAGTCAGCCTATATAATTAGAATTGGAAGGGACTTGAGGTGTCATCTGGTCCAGCCCCTATCTAATGTATGATTCCCTTCTATAACCTTGATGAATAGTCATTTAGCCTCTACTTTAAAATTTCCCTGTCTGAATAGCCAGTTCTACTTTTAGATTGTTCTAAATTGTAAGGAAATTCTTCCTTATGTTGGAGAGAAATTTCTCTACTTGTTAATATCTACCTACAAACGCCCAAGCAGAATAAGTAATCTCTTTTCAACAAGATAATCCTTCAAATACTTGAAGATCAATATTCATTCCATTATAAGTCTTTTCCTTAATGAATAAAGGGCAAGTCTTAGTAGACAGACTGCTAAATATGGGCTGATAAATATAGAATACTTAACACCAACGTCTAAAGAGACAAGTCTAATGCTGTAATAGTGGCATGGCACAACAGAACATTACATTTTGTGAACGACCTGGGTTAAAATTTTGTTTTTTCTCATTACTGACCGTATGTAACTTATGGGCAAGGCTTTTCTGAGCCTCAGTTTCTTCTCTGTAAAATGTGAGTGTGAGATGAGATAACCTTCAAGGTCCTTTCTGAAAACACTAACTCCCCAATTGAGTACCATGTATTATTCTGTAGTACTCAAATATTAAGTGAATTGCTTCCAAAACATTTTGACAAAACAAAGGTGTCACTTCTCCATTTAGTTGTCAACAGCATTCAAACAGCCATAGTTAAACATATGTAACAACATGGACCATGTATGTCATGAGAGGCGTTCTAGTTAGGTCAATTCTAGGGGCAAATACAGAAGGGTAAAACTCATACGGAGAGCCGCTTTCGTTCCGAAAAGAAAAGAAATTAACTTAAATACAAAGTACACCATAGAGAGCACCATAATACATAGGTGGAAGGCAATGCACGTAAACTGATGCAAAATAAAGCAACTTGCTTCAGATGATACTGAGGCAACAGAAGCACCAAAAGACCTCATTATTCCAATCATCAAACTCAATACTTCCCTCCCAATATATCCTTGAAAAGATGATGCTTTTGTTTAAGACAATTTTTTTAAGTTACAATATGAATCTTGAAACTAAAATTTAAGTATACTGCATTTAATAGAACTAAACAATTTTAGATCAGATAGTACATTCATCTAGGCCAAGGGCATGTAGTCCAAAATAAATGAAAGTAAGGATCAGTAAGGTTAAACGATTTGCCTAATGTCACACAACTACATCAATGGCAGATTTGGGATTAGAATTTAGCTCTCCTTGCTTTTAATGTAGGAAAAATTCCACTACACAAGATTGCTTTTGCAATGCTGCAGAAAGGTAAAATTCACTTATCCTCAAGTAAAATTAATAATGTTTTATTTTTGTTTTTGCTTTTTGGAGGAGGGAAGGCAGGGTAATTGGGGTTAAGTGACTTGCCCAAGGTCATACAGCTACGTGTTAAGTGTCTGAGGCTAGATTTGAACTAAAGTCCTCCTGACTTCAGGGTTGGTTCTCTATTCACTGCTCCACTTAGCTGTCCCAATTAATAATATTTTAAATAAAAATCAAGGCTTAGATAGACGGTGTTCAATCATCAATTATGACAACCTGAATTAAACGCACATTATATTATAAATGCACGATATAATGATTAAATCAGTTTTTAGCATTCTTTAGTAGACTACTAAAAATAAGATAGAATAAATTTTAACTTAAAGTTACTTTCCATGGAATGTACTTGTTGCAAAAATGGTGTTTTTTTAAAAAATCAACAATATATCAGCTAAAAAATAAAAAAAATGTCTAAGTATACTTAGACTTAAATTCTCAAACTGAATTTTGCTCAAAACTCAGAAATACTATTTATTTGTATTTATTCTATTTGGAAAAAATTTGATGTGATTCCAAAAATTTTTAAACACTGTAAAATAGAATAATTAAACCAGAAAACATTACATTTTGAATAAATGAACTCTTTGGGGAAGGTAAAGAGAAAGAAAAAAAGTTTTCCCAGTTTAATGGCCTAATGCTCATTTCTTTAAATGTTCCATATTCAATTTAAATGCATTTACTTTACTTTTTTAAAAGTATAATGAGCTATAAAGATATTAGAATAAATAACTATTTCCTAGACAATAGGAAAGCATTTTAAAAACCAAACACCCAGTCTAGAACAGGGCTGTGGTTTCTGATATGAACCTGGTGGCTAAGGTTCCTGATTTCCTTAACCAAGTAAGCACAGGATAGTAAAATCCAATTTTTTGTGCTCCACTGTTACGGAACTAACATCAAAAATGCAATACAAAAAAGGCTGAAAAAATAATTCCAAGCAATTTACTACAACATGAATTATTTAGTATATATTACAATGCAGAGAATAGTTTAAGTGTTCTGCTTCCAGTGAAAAGCTAAATTTGTATAAGGCCTAAATGATCTTTTAAATCATTTTATTGAGGAATTTTTTTGTGTGCTACAGAATAACTATATAAAAAAAGTTTCTACTTTAAAGTTTGGCATGTTAATGTGTGTTTTTTTATGACAAATTAGGCTTTTCATATTTCTTCAAATGTAATAACAGAAATATATTCCTAACATTCTACATTTTACTATTTCCAAGAAATCTTATTATATATTACTTTCATGAATATTTCACAATAGTCATTGCATGACACATTAAACAGTACTCTTATTATTGTATTATATAAGATGTAGCATTCTTAAATCAAAATATTATTTAAATAAGTTAAACATTAAATATGTTACTATTTTGTATTAGCAATAAGAAAAGGTGACTAGCTCTCCTGTGTCAGTTTATGTAAGCTGTTAAGTGCTCACACACATTACATGGCTTTGGGAACAACTGCATCTAATTAAAAAATGATTGATTTTTCCGGAGAGTGAAGTGGAAAGAACTGAGTATAGAATTCAGATTACTCAAAGACGAATGAAACATTCTGCGTCCTAAACTGGTCTGGGGCAAACCCATTCCACCATCACTTGACTAATATTAAATCTTTGGCATACATTGATTAATCTATAAATAAGCTCACTTTAAAGCACTTATTCTAAACCACAGCATGTCTCTGTCGTCAAAGTTGTGGCATCATTTTGAAGTAATCCATTTTCTGCATCCAATATATTTCTAAAGCACTAAGAAAATCTTATGCTATTTCAATGTGAAAAATATGAAACTGAGAACCATGAAATTACCAATTAAAAGTGAATAAAAATCTTTTTTACATCTGTACCTTCTGAAATATTGTTAGTTAAGCAAATAGATCTGAAGTTACTCTAATTTGATAATCTTCAAATGAGATCCCCTAAGATTATTCTAAAAGAATAGAAAATAAAAGGATTCTGTGGGGAGTTATTACTTCAAGCATTTCACTTCTCTCCTTAAAAAATAGTAGACCACCAAAGTAGTCCAGAACAGACTGAACAGAGGGAAAAAAAAAGTGATAACCATTCACTCCCTAAACTTAAAGGCAACAATTGTAGAAGAATGAAAGAAGTCTAGGTCCACAAGGGGTCTTATAAGTAGAAAAGGCAAACAGTTAAGTACCAAGAGGTCATGAGGTACATACAAGACATAAAAAAGCTCTCATTAAATTTAGAGGTCTGGTTCTGCAAGAATAGTTTTTGTTACTAAAAAGCACACACCTTGTATTTTTTAAAATTTTGCAAAGATTTACTATATCACTGTTTTTTTAAAACTTAGATTTTATCACAGTCTATAAATTTTTTTAATGGACTCGTTTATTTTTAACCAGAACAGCCAAGAATTATTAGGATTATTATTTTTTGTCTCTTTGTTACAAAAGTAAAATATAGCCATTAAGACAATACCTGGTCTATGTCCTTAAACCCCTGCATAAAAGATATCAGAATCGGATTTGGTTTCTAGTCTTAGGTATTTAAGGCAAAAGACAAGGGGAAAAAATTAGTACAGGCAAGCAGGCCATCCCTATTATTTCACTCTAAGGTCATCTTCAAAAAGCATTTTAAGTAATTATTATATCTTCTGAATCTGAACAGACTATTCCAACCCTGGTTCTTTGACACTGAATTTCCTAAAGTGATAATAACTAGAGTTGGAAGATGATTAAGAAGCAAAGTCAGCAATCTAATGTGAAAAGTATTTGTAGAACTTGCTAGCAAGTAAGTATACACATTTTAAAATAAGGACATCATTTTGGATGGGGGGCAGACTCACGATTTTATGATATTTATCCGTTCATTTGAAACACTATTGAACTAAAATAATACAATTAAGTAAAACAGGTCTAAATATTATGCAAAATTCAAAGTTAATGGCTTACAGCTTACCAGAAGCCATTTGATTTGCCTCACTCACCTTCATTTGAAAAATAGGAACTAAATCAATTAAAGGATTTGTAGTAGGTTAGAGTGACAATGGAATACTTAATTAAAGACCTGGATTAGTAATTCCACTGCAGTATGTTTATATAAACGTCGTGGTGATTATTTCTTCTGAAACAGAAAGAAGGGCTACCCTTTTCACTTATTTACAAAACCTTGATAGGAACATAAATTGTTACTAAGTATGAGGTTCAGCATAACTAATAAATGAATTACGTAAGCACTATGAAATGTTGAACAGTTCTTCAGAACCTTTGGTAGGCTAGAAATGATTCATTGGAAAGAACCTAAATACCTTTGAAAATAAGATTTAACAAAAATTACCAAAAAAACCCCAACTCATTATCTCAAAGGAGATATGAAAAGACACTCCACCTTGGGACTCAGGCCTTTCACCTATCTGTCCCCTATGCCTGGAACACTCTCACTCCTTATCTCCAAATGTTGTGAAACAATGCATGTCTTTTCATATTTTTTCAATGTGTTGATGTATTTTTTTTTCTCTCTTTTTAAACACATTGTTGTGTGGTTTGGGTACGGCTCTTCAAAAGAGACTGGGGAACAGGGGAAATGTAGGCGACATAAAATGATGTCAAGACAATTCTATTTTTGAAAAAGATTCATACCATCACTCATAAAGGAACCAGGGCTGCACTATTAGACCAATAATTTCAGTACCAATACTTAGAGGTAAGATTAAGGTGCCTTTTGTTTTAAAGTGAATACAGTTCAACTGGTGATGTTAAAAAAAAAACAACTAAAAATATCAACAAAATTTATTTTCTTAAAAATGAAGGGCATGTGCGAGGAAACAGACAATTTACTTAAAACGGTAGGGGCTCGGAGTAAGGAGCATCTGATAATTCCTATCCTTCCCGTCTCGAAGGGCTGGCGCTAATTCAGCCACTAAAAGGAATATTGAAGAGATTGCTTCTAAATATCCCTACACCAGGTGTAAAAGCCGCAATCCCTCCGACAAGGCCCAAGGGGCGGGCCCTGCCCAGCTGGGTATGTCGCTGGCGGTGAAACGAGACAAGAACTCCCAGTTCTTTGTTCCGGGAAGGTTTGGGGGGGAGGGGGGCAGAATGATGCTCCCACTATCTGGGGCCAAGACTAAAAGGATGAGGGCAGATCTTCCCTCGCCTCTTCCCGAGATGACACCCCGTCTCCAGGGACTACGACCCTAGTGACGACTTACAGCTTCCCGCCTCCCCAACGCCCCGAATCCCGCATGGTCATTGGCTGACGCGCCGTCACTCGAGGAGATGACGAGTGCTATTGGTCATTGCCTAGCGCAGGTTGGTCAGTCTTTGCCCAGAGGCAGACAGATAAAGTAACCAGGTGCCGCCGGGTGGGAAGAGAAGCAGTCTCCGGGTGGGGGTGGGAAATGGGATACTGGGGAGGTGTAGGGGGGGACAAAGTCGTACTGGAGTTTCTACCTGAGCTACCAGCAATCTCCACCGCCGCCGCGACGACTCAACCTCAGGAAGGTGGCTTCAGCCAACTGGAAAGCGGCTCAGCCGGGCACGGTTGTCCAGGCCATGGAGAAGCCGGTTCGAGCTCTACGGCCTCAGCCGAGGAGGGGATAGGAAAAGAGGTGTTGATGGTGAGGTCCGCACCGGCAGCAGCTCCCGCTGCGGCGGCCCAAGTCGCCGCCTTGTCCGAGTTTTGACGTTTCCTATTGTTGCCGGAAGTGACGACGTTCCCGTGCCCTAGAAGACAAAGAGGTGAGTTTCGTCCACCTCACGATTCGCCACCCTCTTGTCTTCTTCCCATCATGCTCCTCGAGGTACCTGCAACTCCCCTAAATCGCCCCCGCCTTGGTTGTCCTCTCCCGTCCTCTGCGGGGCCTTAGGAAACCTTGGTGACTCCCTCCCCGCTTCCCAAAGGGCGCCCTTTGGAATCTGCGGCGGAGGCCGGTGAAGTATGAAGGAGGGGCTAAGTTCGAGACGCCTCCCGGGGAGCCCGAAGGCCCGCCACCCCCGGCCCGGGTCGTAAACGGTTGGCGCAGTGGCGTGGAGCGGCGCAGGCGCCGTCGTGAGACTGCGCGCACGGGGCCCGCTCGCTGCCTGCTCCCTCCGCGAGTCCGAGGGCTCGGACACGGCTTCCGTGGGTTTCGGGCTTACGAGGTGAGCCGCGGGGGCGAACGGGAGTAGGGCAGAGGGAGAGCACCACTTCTTCGCCACCCCACCCCACCTTCTCAGCCTTTCTCGGTCCAGTCCGGGGTTGGAGCAGGGGTGAAGGGCCGGACGGTTCGGCTTCCCCCAGCTACACTTACAATTCCGCCGATTTGTGGTTAAATGCGGTCCTTAGCTTCTCGCCGCGCCCCGCCCTCTCCCTCCCCAAGAGCTGTGCGCGAGTGCGGCTCTATTGTTTCCATTTCCCTTATACTGTGGGGGAAACTGAGTTTTAGCCGCTTTACCGCCATGTCTCTACTAAGCATCCGCAGCGACGTCTGCATCCTGCTCTTCCTTGCTGGTCACTGACTTAACCTTGCCTCACCTCTCGAACCGGCTTAGGGCTTACGAGCCAGATCCAAGGCCAGGAGGGACCCCAAAGGCCTTCCAGGCCAACCCCTCATTTTACCTTAGTCATGAAAGCAGCCCAAGGAGGTGGAAGTTGACTTGTCCAAGGAGAAGGGGTCAGGGGCTGGGGAAGGTCCAGAGAAGGCTGATGACTGGTCCATTGTCACACAGTGACTCCAGGGCTAAATTGAAAGAGAACTCGGAGGTCGTGGCTAGGCCGCAATGCTGGCTTTGTTCTTGGGGGGGCCGGTGAGAGGAAATTGAGATCTGTGCCATGAGACCCCTGAAGGGCAGTGCAAGGTGCCAAGATGTTTGAGCTCGATTCTCTTTGCTTGTGTTTTCCCGATTTTCCCAACAACCCTCTTTAAAGCCGATGGCATTGCTTTTTGGAAAAATTCCACTTGTATTTTAGATATGTTAAGGTTTTATCCCTTTTGGGGAGTAGTGGGCAAAAGGGGAAGGATTTCTAAAATTACTTATTAAATTTTACTTTGAAATGACTAGCAAGCGGCATTTAAATCATCGGGGGAAAATTTTTTTCCTATGTCTTACAGCTTCTTTCTCTTTAGACTAGAACAGCATTTCCAAACATATTTTAATTGTAAAAACTGACATCCTCTTCTTCCTCAGAGCACATTTTTAATTGAATGTTTCTAAGAATTTTAGTTAAGCAAGAATTTGTTAATTCCCCTTTACTCGACCTTTACATTATTTGCAGTGGTCAATTAGGATATCCTTTCAACTCCTTGGAAAATTCCCTGGTGCTCTCTTAGGAAATATACTAATTTTTAGTAATACACATACAAATAAAAAGATGGATAGAATTAAACAGCACTGGCCTGCTGTATTCCAGATTGTCTCTTCACCCCTTATTAGGAGGGGAAAAGAAGCCTACGCCTTCTTTTTCATCTGTCAAGAACCTTCCTTTCCTTGAGCCATCATGCAATACTAGCTGCCTTGAAGGGGGCGACATTGAGGCATTCGTGGACAAGAAAAATCGATCGGGGTTTTTTGCCTTACCCTGTCTGCAACAATAACTCTCCTGCACTTCCCCTTAAAGAAAGGTTTACAGACCTACAGTGAGGATGAACATGGAGCTAGAAGCCATTTTTCCTCTTTTTTCTTTTGAAAGCAGTAAGTTCTGAACAGGTTGGACACTTCTGTAAAAGCATACATATGGCTTCTTTGAAAAAAACCATTGCCTGGATGCATTTCCCTCTAGTACTTCCATCCATCATCTTGTTGGCATGGATAATTTCTGTACCTCTGTAGGTCAAAACCTGTGTCTAGTCATCAGGAGTTACTCTTTTTTGTGTCTTCTGAAAAGCCATCTGTGAAGGAGGCATTGTGGTTTAGTGGAGAATTAGGGGTTTTGGGGTGAGAGGAGGGCATGGACTTGGTCACTGGCTGCATTTACTCCAGACACCATTGGACAGGGTGCTTCACTTCTCTGGCCTTTGTTTTGTTTTTCACCTTTAAATGAGGTCTCTGCTCCTTTTCAGCTCCAAATCTGTACTTTCTCGATGTAACCAAAGGACCAGGAGCTTGTTTCTGGTCCTTAATATTTTGTGGGTAATAGTGTAACACTCAGGATGTGTATCTTTTATCTGTCCTTACCAACCTTTTTTTCTAGTTGTACATGCCCTTGATGACGATGTTTCTTTTGAAAGCCTTTTAAATTCCCTGAGCCTCTTTTTCTTCAACTGTAGAGTAAGGGGGTTGGACCAGATAACCTAGGATCCCTTTGAGCGCTGTGACTATATGCTATGTCCTTAATAAAAATGTGAGAGAGAATAGATAGGCTTTTGCAAATGCTTTTCTGTAAGCAACTGTTCCACAGTTGCCTGAAAAGTTGCACAGAATACAAGATGTCACTGTATGGTTTTCTTGTTTAGTCTTTTCAGTCCTGTCTGACTCTGTGTGACCCCATTGGGGCTTTCTTGGTGAAGATAATGGAGTGTTTTTCCTATCGTTTCCTCCTCACTTGAGAGATGAGGAATTGAGGCAAATGGGGTTAAGTGACTTGCCCAGGGTTGCACAGCTAGTAAGTGTCTGAGGCCAGATTTGAACTCAGGAAGTTTTCTAGGCTTCATGTCTGGCACTCTGTCCTCTGCACCACCTAGCAGCCCTTCTATATGTATTGTTGATTTTTTAAAAAAGGATTTTATTTGGTAACACAAAACAGTTCCTAAAAGGCTCATCACCAATAAGGAATCTCTCATGCTTAGGTTAAATTGATAAAAAAGATTCCTTTATACATGTGACTGTAGTGTTCAGTGACCTTTTAATTATCTGCATGAAGGCATAAAGCAGAAAGATATGCTTGCCAGAGGTGTTTGCCTTTGCCATAAAAGTTATTCTAGGGAGGGTCCAAACAAAATTGAAATTTCCTGTAGAGAGTGAGGTCCACCAGGTATTCCTCTTTGCAGTTCATGTTGAGTCTCAGAACATTATAGTAATCTCTGATTATCCAAAAGAGCTTAAGCTGCCAGGAAAAACCAAATGGATGGAAAATGTCAACCCAAATTGTGACATGCATTTGAATGAGCAATCCATTGCGTTGGTGTATCAGTACAGTCACTCCAGATGAACAGTAAGTTGAACTCAGAATTGAATAAGAGAAAGAGATTGGATTGGACTGAATGTGGGAATAATAATAGTTAACTACAGCACCTTAAGTTTTGCAAATCACTTCATAAATGTCTTGATGCTCACAACCACTCTGGAAGGTAGCTGTTGTTATTGCTCTGAATTTACAGATGAAGAAACCAAGGCAGACAGATTATGTGACTTGCTCAGGATCACACAGCTGATCAGTGATGAAGACCATATTTGAACTTAGCTCTTTCTAACCCCAGGTCCAGTTTTCTTTCTACTGGGCCTCTTAGATGCCTCTAGTATTTGGGGAATTGCCAAATACTTGATTCTAATCTTTTTCGCTCAAGCAAACATTTATGAAGCACTTCCAGTATTCTAGACACTGGACACAAAGGCAGAAGTGAAACAATAACTGCCCTCAAAGAGCTTATATTCTGACCAAAGAGACAACATGCATTTAAGTATATGGGAAACAAATATAAGGTGCTAATTGGGGAGGAGGTTGGTCAAGGAAGGCCTCATGTAAACAGAGGTACTTGAGTTGAGTGTTACTGGAAACTAGGGATTCTAAGATGTGGAGTTGAGGAAATGGCGTATTTCAGGCATGGAGACCAACCTGTTCAAAGTCATAGACACGTGGTGAAGTCTTTTGTGAGAGAAATGGCAAGAAAGTTAGTCTAACTAACCTATGGAGTGTGTAAAGGGGATTAATATACAGGAAGAACGGCAGGAGAGATGGGAATAATCTGGCACTGTACTAATATTTGTAAAGGCTACAAATGTTATCTCATTTGATCCTCACAAATCCAGGAGGTAGGTGTTCTCATTGTCCCCATTTTGTAGTGGAGGATGCCAAAGAGAGCAGCTTTGTGTTTAACTGCCTTTAGGTACTAGTAATAGAGCGCCATTGGAGATAGAGCAGGGAAGTGACATGATCTGACCGACATGGTGCTGTTTTTGTTAAAATTAGAGGTAGACTCATGGGACACTGGGGAGACAGGATGAAATAATCACTTAGTGCGTGAATACTGAGGATATAAAAGTTCATAAAGCAAGTTATAGGTAATAAATGGGCAGCCCACTGGTATCCATAAAATGTAAAAAAAAAAAAAAAGACCTAGAATAAGACCTCTTAGCAGGTGGGGTTGATCTTCTTTTAAGGATAAATGAGATAATAGCATGGACAAAAATCCCAGTAGATAAGGTATGGCCAATTGGCATAGGTTAAGAAATAGTATCACTTTTGGACTCATCCTATCAACAAATGTAGTGGAATTTTTTTGATAACTCTGGTATTGGAGGACAGAACCAACATTGCCTTTGTAGGCCAGTTGTTATTTATTAGACTTACCCTACCTACGTATGTTAAGTATTTAAAACATGAATTAATCTAAAATGAAGTAAAACCTCTTTAATGAATGACTCTGGAGTGTTGTATACTTTTGCATTCGCTATAAAAAGGAATTGTTAGGAAATTAGTGATTAATGCTAAGTAAATAATCTTTCCCCCCAGGGGCCTTAGCTAGACACTCTTCAGCCCTGATCCTACTACCAGGCTCAGGATTTCAGAGGCCAACTTGAAAGTGCCCTTCAACAATGCCTCTGCTTCCCTGCCCAGTTTTTATCAGGATCTCCTCCTTCTCAAAAGTGCCAGACCCTTTCAAGGCCATTGGCTTCATGCTGAACATGGCTACTCACCACTGGGATGAGCAGAGAACCATCAACTATAATCTTTCTGGTAAAGTGGAAGACTGTCAGGCATTACTCATGTGCCCTCTCACTGTCCACTAAGGTCCTTCCTTTGGACCATATCATCTGTCCTGCTCTTGTGCCTTTCATACTCGATGGCTTTACCATCTCTCCTTTAGCTGAATCCTCCTGTATATGTTGTCTTTTCTGATTAGAATATGAACTCTTTGAAGAGTGTCATTTCTCTGTTTGTATCCTCAATGTTTGGCATGTAGTAAGTGCTCAATAAAAATTTCTTCATTTTATGCTATTTCATAAGGTATCCTTTCTACTAGAAAGATGAAACCATATCTTAAAGCCACCAATTTATAGACAGGTTTGTTTTTTTTAATGCAGGTTATGATTATTCATTGAACTAGATTTACAAGGATGGCTAATTAGTCAGCTTTTTACTTTGCATCTTTAAAGTATTGAAGTCCTATTTAAATATTTGCTGAAGTTCGATTTGGTACTGATTAAGATTGTCTGAATAAATTAGATTTTCCTATATTTCAGAATACATTAACAAGAAGTAACTTCTTGTGGACTTTTTCCTCATTTCTTTTTCTTTTTTTTTTTTTTTGCAATCTGGGTTAAGTGACTTGCCCAACGTCACACAGCTAGTAAGTGTCAAGTGTCTGAGGCTGGATTTGAACTCAGGTCCTCCTGACTCTAGGACCAGTGCTCTATTCGCTGTGCCACATAGCTGTCCTCCTCATTTCTTTATGGATGCTATAGAACTATAAAGAAACTACTTAGTATATTTTGTGTTCCTTGGTTAATAGACCTCTTTTGTTTTGAGCTTTGTTATTGACAACATGAATTTCCATTGTTAAGTCTAAGTAAAACCTAAGAAGCTTATTCAAGTCTCTGTTTATGAAGTGTCTTCTGTCTTGGTCATTGTATGAGCTATAGCAAGGATTTAACATAAAGCAATTGCCATAATCTCACAAAGATTTATAAACTGGTAAGGGAAATAAAGAGAAAATGGTAGTGCCATAAAGTATAAATCAAAGTACTTCTGGAAAGTTCATTGGAAGTTCAAAAATTTACAATTTTTTTCTCTTTTTTTTTTTTAGGTAAAAATCCCATCCCATCAAAACCAGAGTTTAATTCTAACTTTAGATAATGGCAACTGGGGATTTAAAAAGAAGCTTACGAAATCTAGAACAAGGAATTCGATTACTTGGTTATCCTAGAGAGGTGGATTATTCAGGGTAAGTTACATTGGCGTACTTGACTCAATTTATTTTAGAGCTATGATTTCAGGAGATGAAGTAACTTTTAGAAAAATTGACTTCTGTAAGAGGAGAAGAAAAATACTGCTATATGGGTACTCTTTTATTGATCTTGATAGTCAATGTATGCATTTCAAAATTTGTGGGGTTACAGGAACACTTGAATTTTTTACAATTATTTGTAGAACTTTAAGAACTTGAAATGTCTTCTTAACCAACAGAGTTTTATACAGATTACAAAAACACAAATTTTATTTCAGTGTTATATGGTTTTCTCATGCATCTTTGAGAGTGATAGATGTAGAAGGGCTTCTTATAAACTCATCTAAGCTAGTCATTACTCTCCTTTCATCCTTTCTCCTCATCCTCCACCAATAAACCATCTAAATCAGACAGCAATTGATACTGAGTACCTTTCTTCCTGTTGAACCATCCCTTTAACAAACAAAAACAGTTAAGCAAAATCAACTTACACAATAACTGGGTCTAACAGCATATGCAGTATTCTACACCTATAAGTCAGTCTCTCCACCTCTTTACTATGAGGAGGTTAGTGTGTATCATCATCTGTTCTCCAAGGCAGAGCCTGCAGTGAATCTGAATTTGCCTGCCTTTTAGTGATGTTTTAATTTCTGCCATTGTAATCATTGCATATATTGTTTTCTTGTTTCTATTAGCTTCTCTCTATCAGTTCATGTACTTTACAAATGGTGTTTATTATTATATCACCATAGTTTATTTACTTTATTATACTATAATTTGTTCAGCCATTCTCCACTCAATAGATTCTTATATTTCTCTAGTTGTTTTGTATGATAAAAAGTTACACTCTGAAAATTTTGTTGGCTTATCTGCCTCTTACCTTTTTGGAAGCATCAAAGATTCTGGTATTGCATTGTATAGCTAGCGGTTTGTCAGCATTTTGGGAAAAATTCCAGATTGTTTTTCAGAACAATTAGACCATTTCATAACTGAACCAACAATGTATTGCCATGTCTCTCTTCCCCATAATTTTGACTCTTTGCATCTTTTATCATCTTTGATGATATGATAGATGTGGGTGTGAAGAAAAATTTCAAGGATGTTTTTAAATTTCATGTTTGCTATTCTTAGTGATCTGGATTATTTTCTTTTACTAGCTTGGCCACTTGATCTTGTTCAGTTTTTTATTTCCTCTTCTTAATCTAAATATTCTCATTATTATAATCTGTTGTATTCCATTTCTTTATCTGGCCATAATCTGTTATAGTTCTTTTTTGGCCTTATGCCTCAGTTCTCTTAAACCTGTTTTTTATCTTCATTGTGACCTGCACTCTTCAGTCCTTCATAGGCTCCTCCTTGGCTTCACTTTCCTCCTTTCCCAATGCTGACCCTTTGTTAAGCCATTCAGTATTACTCTGTTACACAGTTCTTTTGAATTCCTTAATTCCCTGCCATTTGCCACGTATGCCTTGTTTCCATTCCTTAATCTACTTTTCAATTTTAAAAAATTGTCCCAGTAGTTTTTTTCCTAATTTATTATTTATTTTTAGTATTAATTTTTTTTTAATTCTGCGTTCCCGAGTTCTTACCATCCTTTCCACCTCTTTCCCACCCCATTGAGAAGATAAGAAATGTGATGGCATTTATGCATTTGAAATTGTGCAAAAATATATTTCCATATTACCATGTTGCATTTTTTTAAAGCAAGAAAAATAAAGTGAAAAAATTATGCTTCAGTTAGTACTCATTGTTCATCAGTTCTCTGGAGATGGATAATACTTTTCATCGTAAGTCTTTTGGAATTTTCATGGATCATTATATTGATCAGAAATAGCTAAATCACTCACAGTTGATCATCATACAATATTGCTATTACTGTGTACAGTATTATTTTGGTTCTGCTAACTTCTGTCCATAATAAGTACATAAAAGTTTTCCCAGGTTTTTTTGAAACCATCTCGCTTGTCATTTTTTCTAGCACAGTAGTATTCTATCGCAATCATATACCACAATTTGTTCACCTATTCTCCAGTTGATAGGCATCCCCTTAATTTACAATATTTTGCTACCAAAAAAAAGTTTCTATAAATATTTTTGCAGTACCAGTGGTTTTGATCATTACTTCTGTATATTAAAAATTGATGTCTACAAAGTGCTATTCTCCTTACATTTTTATTGTTTTTCATTATTTTCCTTGACGTTCTAGATCTTTTATTTCTCCAAGTAAATTTTCTTGTTTTGTTTAGTTCTTCAAAGTATCTTTTTAGTCATTCTGTTCATATAGTGCAAATCTATAAATTTATTTAGGTAAATTGTTATTTTTCTGTCAGGTAAATAATATTTATTTTGTTGACACTTACATAACCAATAAATATCCTTCACACTTTAAGGACTTCTTTATTTCCTTAAAGAGTGTTTTGTAATTATATTTATCTAAATGTGTAGAGATCCTTGATTAGTAGATCATATATTGCGTGCATTTTGTAGATGTTTTGCTATTTTTGCTATTATTTCCTTCTGAAATTTATTATGATTATATAAAAATACTATTAGTTTTTGTAGATTTATTTTGTATCTTGCAACTTTATTGAAGCTATTAATTATTTCAATAAGTTTCTTTGCTTTTGCTACTTCTCTAGGGTTTTCTACTGAAACCACTGACTTGAAAACCAATAGGGATAATTTTTTCACTTCTTTTGCTAGCATTTCTAGAATTATATCAATATCATTGCAGTATTTTGAATCTTTGCAGTTTATTGGAAAGGCTTCTTTGAAAGTTAATCTTAGGTATTTACATTTTAGTATATTAAAAATTGCCTCTCTGTTCTAATCCTTTGTAAATTTTTCTTTTGGGGTATAAATGAATGCTGTATTTTGTCTAATATTTTTTCTATATCTATTGATGTAATTTGGAGTGATTCTGTTTTCAGTATGATTGTTTATTATTCTAATACTGAATTGTTCTTCCACCTCTGGTTTTAAAATCTTGCTCATAAAGACTCATCTTTTGATATATTACTGTACTCTTCCTGCTAGGATTTTACTTAAAATTTTGTATTAGTATTTTATTAGTGATATTGATTTAAAAGTCTCTTTGCTTCATCCTACTACAAAGTAATATTATATTTGTCTCAAAGGGAGTTTGAAGTATTTTTCCCTTTTCTGAGAATTTGTGTATATATATATATATATATATATGTATATATATATATGTATATGTATATATATATATTATATTTCCAATTCTTTATATGTTTAATATAATTTACCTGTAAGTTTATCTTTGCAGTCTCCCCTCCTCCAGTTATTTTTCAGCTAGTTCTATTTAATTTTTTGAGGTTTGGCTATTTATTTTAAATTAATAATCTTTCCTGTGTGGGTAAATATTGAATGAAACATCACTATATTCAGGCGCATATATGCTTGTTAGAATTTTCATTTTTAGTATTAAAGTAAGCTATTGGAAGTTACAACAAACATATATTGGGTTACTTTTTTATCCAAGTTAAGGTCTTCCACAATTGAACTTACTTTGAGTAGCTAATAATTTCGTGGTAACTTTTCTTCTTTTTCTTTTGAGACTGGATCTTACTTAGCCTGGAAGTGTCTGAATCACAGACTTGATCCTACTGCTGATTCTTAATGGAAGCTTTTATCTACTTTATTTCTGAACTGAACCAGTTTGCCCCTACTTATTCATCTCTCTGCTTCTGGAGCTCATGACCCTGTACCACAGCATCAAGCAGTTGACTAGGCTTATTGTCCTCCAGTAGCAGGAATTACAAGTGTTTGCTACTATCTCAGGTCATGGTAGCATTCTTAAAGGGAAAAATCTTAACAAAATTTTGAGGGTCTAATTTGAGGGCTCATTAAAACACTTTTTTTTTCTTTCAACAGTTTAGTAAAAGGAGATCCTGCAGCATATTTGCCTATTATCAGCCATTCCCTGACTTCATATTCAACTTACGTAGCAGAATTTTTGGTCATCTCCAATACAGAACTCACGGCAAAGAATGATTATCGATTCATTGATTCTGTCTATAAGGTATTGTAAATTTATAGAGCAGGAAACTTTAAAATTACTGATTAAAATGAGATTTATGTTTGCATTGGACTATTAGGATATGTCTGTCTTATGATTTTAGCAATAGATATACTGGTTTAAATAATAGTGTAAAATACTAGATTTTTCAGTAACATTTTGAAATAAATGTCAGTCAGTGGGAGTTCTCTTGTTGGTTTAAAAGTAATAACGTGGCATTTGGATAGAGGTAAGAGATGTAACTGCATTCATTGAGTTCTCCAATATATCATGAGTTAAATAGATGTTTGTCTTTTGTAACACGTGTAAAGGAGCATCTGAATGAAATTGGTTTCATAGGTGTGATTTTTTTTAAACCTGCTATAAAATTTAACTGTCTTAGTAACAGAATATTTTTGACTTAGTTCCAGCTGTTAATAATTTAAGCAGTTTTATCAAGTAATGGTAATAGTTCTTTATCCTACTAAATCATCAAACAAAACTCAATGTAAGTTTTTAGGATTGTTCTTGAAACAAACCTCAAATATTATCTAGTTATCTTCTACGAAAGAAAGTGAGACTAAGAAAAATTTAAGGGACTGGCCTTAAGTCGTATACCTAGTTAGAACCTATGCCTCCTTATTCTGAGTCGCTTACCTGTATAGAAAGTTCCAATTTTTTTGTCATTATTAGACTAGTTAATTTAAAATAATCCCAATTAATCATTAGAAATTTTTAAACTCATGTTTCTGCTTGTTTATAATCTCTGGAGTTATTGATCTACATATAATTAAATTTATCAAACTTTTACTTGATGCTACTTGATCTTTTCATCCCAAATACTAACATTGTTCTTCACAATCTTCTCATGCCGCATAACTTAATAAATAGTTCAGTGGATATCTGACTTGATACCAAGACTGAGCTTCACCATTTGCTGTATATTAGCAACTTTTTTTCTTATGATTTTTCCCACTTATTATTTATTCTTCTGTGCAACATGACTAATGTAAAAATGTGTTTAATAGGAATATGTATGTAGAACCCATATTAGATTGCAAGCTGTCTTGGGGAGAGAGGGGGAGAAAATTGAAAACTTATGAAAGTGAATGTTGAAAACTAAAAATAAAGAATTTAATTAAAAAAAGAAAGAAAGTCTCTCTGGCCAAAATGGAGCTGCTGATTCATTCATCAAGAGGTGAAAAACCCACCATAAGTAAGTGGTATTGTGTGTCTGGTTTATCAGTAACAGGGACCTAATTCTTACTTTCACTGGATGTTGAAGTGGAAATGAGATAGTATTTAGGAATAGTGGATTTGAAGAGTGTTCAAATAGAAGGATAAGTAGTATGTTTTAAACTAAATTCCATAGATAAAGGCAGCTTACTCGGTTTGGGAGATACTATTCTTGTTTCATTCCTACCTTTTTTCATTATTTCTCTTGATATTCTTTTAGTTTTCTTTTTCCTCCAAATGAATTTTGTTATTTTTTTGAGTTCTATTTTAAAGTATCAACATTTGATAGTTTGATTGGTATAGCATTATCTTTGGTAGTATTATAATTTTTGTTATATTAGGCTAAATTGCTTTTTAATCCTCAGGATGCTTTAATTTGAAGTAAAGAAAACTTTATCATTTTTAGGCATCTTTAAATTATTATATATGAATAGTGAATTGTTTTTAGTTTTTCTGTGATGCCCAATAAAGTTCATACTCCTTAACCTAACATTGGAGGCTTCTACATTACTGCTACTTCTCCTGTTACTCTGTCTTCTAAAAACTGTGCTCCAGCCAAAATAGATAAATCAGTTTTTCCCATGCATATCTGGTCTTCCCCCTTTTGTATTATCTACAAACCTTTTTATAATATCTATAAACATTGATTAAATCGTTGACATTCCATATACACAGTGCTTATCCTGTGACCAATCAGTTGAAGCACTGAAATGAACTATATCTGTATTGACAATCCCACTGTAATGAAACCAGGAGAGACATTTGAGGACGGTAGAATGGTGTCTTGCAGGTTTTCCTTGGAAAGGCAAACCATGTAATTGGTTTCATTTCATGGAACACTTGATCATCCTTTTTTGCATTGAGTATAATGATTGTAGTCTAGATAACCATTTTAGATATAATTACAATTTATGTGCCAGTATTTTTGGCGGAAGAAGAGAAGATGTTAAGTCAGTGTGAATGATTAGATGATTGAAAAAGCATTTGTCTTTGTTGTTGTTCAGTCTTTCAGTCATGTCTGAGTCTTCATGATGTCTTGGACTAGAGCGCGACAGGCACTTCTATCCTCCACTGTTTCTCAAAGTCTGTTCATGTTCATGTTCTTTGTTTCAGTGGTACTATGTCAGTCTCATCCTCTGCTATACCCTTTTCATTTTACCTTCAATCTTTCCCAACATCAGGGTCTTTTCCAGTGAGTCCCGTTTTCTTATTATATGGCCAAAGTATTTCAGCTTCAGTATTTGACCTTCCAGTGAAAAGCTTGAATTAATTTTTTTAAAAATATTAACTGATTTTACCTCCTTGTTCTCAAAAGTCTTCTTCAGCACCATAATTTGTAAGTGTTCATTCTGCAGCACCAAGCTTTCCTTACAGTCCCAGCTCTCATAGCTACATGTTGCTACTGGAAAAACCACAGCTTTTGACTATATGGATCTTTGTCAAGGTGATGTTTCTGCTTCTTAGTATCCTGTCCAGATTTGCCATAAGTTTCCTTCCAAGGAGCGAGAATCTTTTAATTTCATGGTTGCAGTCTCTACTGTGATCTTTGAGCCCAAGAATATAAACTCTGACCCACTTCTGCTTCTTTTTCTCTATTTTCCAGGAAGTGATGGAATTAGTTGCCAAGATCTTAAGCTTTTTGATGTTAAGCTTCAAGCCAGCATTGATGCTCTCCTCTTTCACCCTCATCAATAGACTTCTTAATTCCTCTTCACTTTCTGCCATCAGAGTGGTATCTTACACATATTTGAGACTGTTGCTCTTTCTCCTGGCAACTTTTGAGTCCAGCTTTTGATTCATTTAGCCAGGCATTTGCATGATACACTCTGCATGTAAGTTAAAGATGACAGTATACAGCCTTGTCACATTCCTTTTCCTGTCAATCATTTGATCAATCAGTTGATCCATGTTTGTTTCTTCCTGATGCTTCTTGGCCTGCATACAAGTTCCTCAGGAGACAAGTAGGATGATCTGGTACTCTCATCTCTTTGAGGACTTGCCACATTTTGTTGTGTTCCACAAAGTCAGAGGCTTTAGTGTAGCCAATGAAGCAGTAGTATATGGTTTTCTGGTGCTTTTTCCATAATGCAGTGAATGTTGGCAATTTGGTCTCTAGTTCCTCTGGCTCTTCAAAACCAGCCTGCTTCTGTAATTCTTGGTTCACATATTACTAATGCTTAGCTTGCAGAATCTTGAGCATAACCTTGGTGTATGAAATGAGTACAGTTGTTTGGTGATTTGAACATTCCTTGGCATTGCTCTTCTTTAGGATTATGATGTAAACTGATCTTTTCCAATCCATTGTGTTTTCCAGCTCTTGTTGGAAACTCTTGTGTTTTCTAAATTGCTGGCATATTTCCATATTGCTGGCATTTTGACGGCATCTTTTAGGGTTTTAAATAGTTTAGCTAGAATTACATCACCCCCACTACCCTTATTGTTAGCAATGCTTCCTAAGGCCCACTTGACTTCATTCTTCAGGATGTCTGACTCCACATCCATAGTCACACCATTGTGGTTATTGGTGATGTTGAGTTCTTTCTTGCATAGTTCTTTGGTATATTCTTTCTGCATCTTCCTAATCTCTTCTACTTCTGTTAAATCCCTACCATTTTTATCTTTTATCATGCTTATTTTTCCTTGATAATCTAATTTTCTTGAAGAGATCTCTTGTCTTTCCCATTCTCTTATTTTCTTCTATTTTTTTGCATTGTTTATTTAAGAAAACCTTCTCTCTCCTCCTTAGTCTCTGGAATCCTGCATTCAGTTGGGTATATCTTTCCCTTTCCATTTCCCTTTCCTTCTTTCCTCTGCTACTTGTAAAAGTCTCATCATATAGCAGTTTTGCTTTCTTGCTCTTATTTTTCTTTGGAATGTTTTCTGTTGCTGCCTCCTATATACTATTGCAAATCTCTGTCCACTGTCCTTCAGGCATTCACTCTACCAAGTCTAATCCCTTAAATCTATTTATCACCTCCACTTCATACTCAAAAGTGATGTTATTTAGGTCATAGCTATATGGTCTGATGGTTTACTATTCTTTCTTCAATTAAGTCTGAATTTTGCAGTGAGAAACTCATGATCCTTAATCAGCTCTTAAGTCTTGTTTGAACTGACTTTATAAAGCTGCTCTACCTTTGGTTGCAAAGTATATTATTCATCTGATTTCTGTATTGACCTTCTAGTGATGTCTATGTGTAAAGTTGCCTTTTGGGTTGTTGAAAAAGTGTTTGTTATGGCCAGTGTGTTATCTTGACAAAACTCTCTTAGTCCCTGTCCTGCTTTCATTTTGTATTCCAAGGCCAAACTTTCCTGTTGCTTCAGTTATCTTTTGATTTCCTACTTTAGCATTCCAATTCCCTTTGATGAATCTGACATCTTTTTTTGATGGTATTTCTAGAAGATATTGTAGGCCTTTATAGAACTGATCCACTTTGACCTCTTCGGCATCAGTGGTTGGAGCATAGACTTATATTACTGTGATGTTGAAGGGTTTGCCTTGAACTCAAGCAGGTGTCATTCAGTCATTTTTTATATTATACCCCAGTGCTGTTTTTCTCACCCTTTTATTGACTATGAGGGCTATTGCATTTCTTCTAGGGAATTCCTGCCCGCAGTAGCATATGTAGTGATCATCTGAATGAAAAGGCATTTATTTACTAAGTATTTACTTTGTGAAAAGAACTATGTTAAGGGATACAAACAGAAAAATGAGACAGTTCTAGCTCTTAATGAGCTCACATTCCCAAGGAGAGAGACAACACATAAAAAATTCACAGCTGCAATTCAGATAGAAAGATCCCAGGGTTATGAGGTAATGCCTCTTCTTCAATACCATTTCCATTGATAAAAATCCCTGATGTTGAACATTTGACAGAGCCAGGGATATTGGTGGCATCTACATTCTTTCCGGATCTTTGGTAGCTGTGGCTTTAGTACCTGCAGAAGTAGTTGTGAGGCCACATCTTGATAGAAATTGCTCCTCAGCATGATGGCTCCAAGGGCTAGGTTAGAAGCAGAACCTGAGTGGGGAGGGGTATAAAAGGGAAGGGGAGAGAAAAGACAGTGTGCTGCCACTGGATTGACTCTTGTTAGAAGGACTCAGCCTGTTGTTGCCTGTTGGATGATGGTGGGGGCATCACTGGAAGCAGGACTACTGGTTTGGAGGGTGTCCTGTCCCCAAGGTTCCTGGCTTCAGTCTTGAGCTGTGTCTGTGCAGGGTCTGGTAGATGTGGGGGGGGGGTGCTGGTGGTGATGATGATGATCACGATCATGATCATCATCGTCGTTGGCATCATCATTGTGTTGGTGGTTTACTTTCCTGGCACATACTGCCTTTTCTCTGTTCCGCATGGTGCTTTACTTCTGACTTCAGTGGGTGAGCACAGGGGAAAACAGTGAGAAATGTTAGGAAATATTGTTGAAATTATGAAGCAAAATAGGCATTCAGTGAGATAGAGGAATTTCAAGCCTTCTTGAGAAAAGACCAGAACTAAGTAGAAAATTTGACTTTCAAAAACAAGACTCTAGAGAAGCATGAAAAGGAAAATAGGAAAGAGATATCATAAGGGATCTATTAAAGTTAAGCTGTTTTTGGAAAGATAGATACTTGTAACTCATAAGACCTTTCTTATTATTAGGGTAGTTAGAAGGAGTATATATAGACAGAAGGCACATGTGTGAATTGCGTATGAAGGGATGCTATCTAAAAAATAAAATTAAGGGATGAGAGAGAAGAATGTACTGGGAAAAGGAAAAAGGGAAAGGTAGAATGGGGCAAATTAACTCACATAAAAGAGGCAAGAAAAAGCTTTTACACTGGAGGGGAAGTGGGAGAGGTGAGGGAAATGAGTGAATGAATCTTACTCTCATCAGAATTGGCTCAAAGAGGGAATACCCTCTAAATTGGGTATAGAAATCTATCTTGCCCTACAGAAAGTGAGGGGGAAGGGGATAAAAGAAGGGGGAGGAAGAGGGTGATAGAAGGGAGGTCAAATTGGGGGAAGAGGTTGTCAGAAGCAAAACATTTTAGAGAAGGGATACTGTGAAAGGAGAGAGAATAGAATAAACAGGAGAGGGAATGAGATGGAGAGATGTACAGTTAGTCTTTCACAACATGTGTATTTTGGAAGTGTGTTGCATTACTACGTATATATAACCTATATTGAATCACTTGCCTTCCAAATAAGGGGGGGTGGGGAGGTAAGAAGGGAGAGAATTTGAAATTCAAAGTTTTAAAAATGAATGTTAAAACCGTTTTTACAAGTAAGAGGCCAAGGCAAGGGATTATGGACTTTATGAAAGCCTCATGCCTATGTATCATGATGACAGATAAAGCATTACAAAGCAAAGAAATTGATTAAATCATGACGAAGAGACTTATAACAGATGACTAAGCCATGTGTTACAGTGTTGTTAATGTAACTTTTTTTTCACTTTTATTGCTATGTATTGCTTTTATATAACATGCTCATTTCAGAGCATCCTTCTATCTAATGAGCCGTCTTTAACACAAAGGTAGGACCTAGTGAAAGGTGTCCAGAATGTTGGGTTGCTACCTTCCACCTCTAGAAGATATATCCTAACTTACTCTATATTAATTTATATTAATTATACTTCTGGTTGTTGTGCTGTTTGTCTAGCCAAGCTTCTAGCATTTTGATTCCACTTATTATCTCCTAATTTTTTAAAGTCATTTAGCTGTAGTTCGTTTTGTATATTCAGAGTCACTGAGAACTCAAAATAGCTAAAAGCCAGTAAACTATTAGTATGTACTGTTCCAATTAGAAAAGACATCATTTTATAGTCTAGGAAAGTTATTTAAACAGATATATTGTCCCATCCATGCACACTAAGATAATATTCTAAACAGGAAGAATTCTTATTTTGAAAATAAATTCCATGTAATGTTGATTTTTATTTTTTGTCTTTGCAGCTTCTTCGAGATAAATTTCATTATAAACCAATTTTGACAAAAAAGCAGTTTTTCCAGTATGGGTTTGTCGAATGGAAGATACAGATTGTCTGTGATATTTTGAATTTAGTGATGAAAAAACACAAGGAGCTGTGTAACCTGGATAAGGTAATTCCTTGTTAAATTAACTAATCCTTGAATGCATAAAATGTATTATATTCAGAAAATTTCATTATAATCATTACTGTTGCATTGGTAGAAGGGACTTCTAAAGTAACTTGCCTTCTTCTTACCTCTGACAAATTTCTTTATTTAAAAATTTTTTTTTAATTTAAATTTCTTCCGGTACCTTTCACATCCTCCATTCCCAGTCATTACATATAGCAAATTTAAATTTAAAAAAGAAGAGAAAAAATTGGCAAAACTGATCATTCTATGGAAAAAGTCTGAAAATATATGCAATGTATCATACCCATTTGACTTTTTACCTCTGACAAAGGAGGTAGAATGTCTTCTCATATTTCATTTTTAGGGCCATACTTCTTAGAAATTAGTTAATGTTCGCATTTTATAGTTTTGTAGTTGTTCTTTCCTTTACTTCACTTTACGTCAGATTGCATAAATCTTTCTATTCTTCATGCTTGTTGTTTCTTTAAAAAAAATTAAAAGCTTTGATAAAACTTTTTTCCCTCGGGAATGGTGTGTTTTAGATTTAAGATCATTTATTTGACAGTTAATTCAGTTAAAATTTTGTTTTTCTTTTTTCCACTTGGTAAATACAAATCTTTTTGCCTGAGAGTAGTTTTATAAATATATCAAACTTTTAAATCTGAGTGTTGTCTCGTTTTTCAGTAATAAGGACAATGGCAGTAATAATAACTGATTTACATAGCACTTGGAATATATACAGTTTTAAGAGCCTTTTAAAATTTAATTACTGATTATTGATTTTATTAAGTGATATACAGAGAAGTTCCTGTAATTTATCCTGAATTTTTACCTAGTGGGATGAATTCTTCATGAACAAATCCATTTAAATCAAAGAAGTTGTTCAGCATTATCTTTGTGGTTTAATATGCATGTTTTCTCACAACTCAGTGATACTTGGGTTTTCCGCTTGTAGATTTTAATGCTGTGCCATGGGTTCCAACATTTTTTCCTGCATAATCCCTACCTATACAGTCTTCCCAGCTTTTTTGTTTTGCTTAGCTTTAAACTGAGCAATCGGAACAGATGTTAAGTCTTTGCTGTTTATGCTCATCACTCCAAACATATATTCCAGTTTTTGTAAAAACTTTTGTCAAATTCAAGTTTTCTTTCAGAGTAAATCGGTTTAAATTAACCTTTCAGTCATTTTTATCGTTAATTATTTGATTGAAATTAGATGGCAGTCTGTTGTAGTTGAAAGTGCCTTATATAGAAACCAGGAGATTGAGTTTCTAGTTTAGACTTTTCAGATAATTAAATAGTAATAATTAGGAGCACTTTATTAATCATTTTACTTATATTACCTCATTTGATACAGCAACACTTAGCTACTTATGCATGTGTCTGTTACTGTGTAGGTAAGGAAACTAAAATATATGTCACATATCTATGATTACAGAATATTTCATTTATCATTATGGAAATCTTCCCTATATTATTTAAACTTTTATGTCAACCAAAATTGACATCACATCATTTCCATAAGCTTCTTTGGACATACCAAGGACAGATTTGTTTAATTTTATTTCGAATCTTGAAATAAAACATAATTTTTTAGCATAGCTGCAATCACAAAACTGAGTGATCAACTTTGAAAATATTGCTTCCTCAACTTAGAAGATATTGATAAGATACAGTAGTGATCACTCTTCTTCCCACCTCCACCAGATCTCATAAAAGCAACTTCATTGTTCTGTAGTCACACCTTATATGAATAATTAATTAGTAACATTATTTAAAGCTATGTGATACTTTTGCCAAAAAAATATTGTTTTGAATATCTTCCTTCTTTAGGCTGTAACACAGAAAAAGAAAATTCGTCCCATCAAGTCAGAGACTTTTATAAATTTTGAGAAAACTCTTGTAGAACCTGTTGTTCCTGACTTTACATTTAGGGGTATGCCTTCAGAACAGGTATGGATGTTTAAAGTATGTTTTGCTTCATGATAAATATCTTATGATTTGGAATAAATGTAATTTGTGTAACCAAGCAAAACCTAAGAGGTGCTTTTCTGATACAGTAAAGAATGTGGTTAATTGTGATAGAAGTGTACTTTAACACAGTCCCATGGAAAGCATTACTGATGTATTCCAAAGAATTGAATTGAATTAAATCTGCAAGGTACTGGAGGGGTATACCAAGGCAAACAGTCTTTGTTCTCAGAGAATATCTTCTCTTGAGAGAGCTACAGCATCTAATAGAATTCAGGAAGCTTTTATTAAGTGCCCACTATGTGTGAAGGAGTTTGTTAGGTGCTGAGAATACAAAGACAAAAGAAAAACTTAACTCAAGGAGCATACATTTTACCTAGGGTGGAAAGAAGGAGATATAAAGTATACTGAGATAAGTATAAATATAATCATTTGAGGAAAATGAAAACACTAATCATGGGAGTTGGGGTATGTCAGAAAAGGCAGCCACTAGGAGTTCCACAGATTCAACCAAGGCTTTAGGGAAACTAGAGCTTCTGAAAGAAAGTAAAGCAGAAGCTCATTTCAGGTACTTAGAGACAACTTGGGGAAAGCATGGAGATGGGAGGTGAAATGCCAAATTTGGGTAATAACAAGTAGAACCTTTTGTTTGCAGTGTGGTGCTTGAAGGAGAGTTATGTGAAATAATCTAGGAAGGTAGACTAAAGTCAGAGTGAAATGCTTTAAATGCCAAGCTAAAGTGTTTGTGGTACATCATATTTGGCAATAAGGAGCAACCAAGGGTTCATGAACAAGGGTAATGACGTTGGTTATCCTGAAGTCCATCTTTGCTCCAGTTTAATTCATCCCTCACATAGTTGTAAAAGTGATTTTTTAAAAAATCGGTCTCTATCATCCATCCACCTTTCCCCACTCAATAAACTATTGTTTTTCTCTTATTTCTAAGACCTAATACAAACTACTTTGTTATTTAAGGCTCTCCACAACCTCATCCCCTTCCATCTCCTCAGTTCTCTTTCATATTAGTACCTTCCACACCATCTGGGGTTTATCCATACCTACTTATTTACTCTTTGTCTCATGTGAAGCCCCCAGTTCTGGTCTCTGCGTTTTCACTGGTTGGCCCAGATGTTTGGAAGGCATAGCCCTCCTGCTGTCTCTGACTTCCTTCATAACTCAGATCCAGGGACAGCTAGGTGGCACAGTGAATAGAGCACTGGCCCTGGAATCAGGAGGATCTGAGCTCAAATCTGGCCTCAGACACTTACTAGCTGTGTGACCTTGGGCAAGTCACTTAACCCCAATTGCCTTGCCTTTCCCCCTCAAAAAAAACAAACCAAACTCAGACCTAGTGCTACCTTTTGCAAGGGACCTTTCCGCACCCTCCTCCCCCACAGCTGTCAGTGTCTTCTCTAAAGTTACTTTGTATCTACCTATTATACATATATATATGTGTGTGTGTATATATATATATATATTATATATACATATATGTATATATATATATATATATATATATATATATATATATATATACACATACATACATATAGTAAACACTTTAGAAATGCTGATTAATTGCTTCACTAACCAATAAATGTTGAGGTTCAAGGTGTGTTGCAAGGTTGTCTCGAAAGAATTCACAGACTCGAACCATCTCCCACCCAAGGAAGGGCATTTATTGAGAATTAAACCTCTCAGAAAGTGCGTTAAGTTCCAAGAAGGAACCAGAAGCTTAGCAGAGCAAGACAGGAATTTTTAGAGCAAAAGATGCCATTACATCAGAACATATGAGTATTAAAATGTGGGAGGGGTCCTATCCTTTGTGAAATTACATGTGCAGTTACCCAAAATGCATACAGAAAAGCCCCGGGGTGCGGGGATAAGAGGTGGTTATTTATGATAATGATATTATAATAAGCCTCTGTATGTCATAATTTCACCTTAGGATGGTTCTTTAGTATTACTGCACAGGCATCCACTTAGGCTGTAATTTAGTGGTAAGACTTCCTGGTCCATATCCTGTTAGTGCTGCTTTCTGATTGGCTGACTATTTTGGTCTTATTTGAGCCTAAAATGTATAATGTGGTTGAGACCTTGGACACACCTGCTATTCTAGTGACGCATATGAGGAAATTGAGATATTGGGAGTAGAGGTAGTAGCTAGATTGGAGTTGGGGGCAGTGGCTAGATTCTATCAATAAGCTTTAGTGCTTTCTTGATGCTTCTAGGATTACATATATGCTCCTCTGGCCTTTTAAGCTCCTTACAATTTGGTTCCAGTCTGCTTCTCCTGGTCTGTTATATATTACTTCTCTTTACTCACTCTATAATTAATCCATTCTAACTTTACTGTTCCTTACACAAGAACCTCTATCTCCCATTTCCATGCCTTTGAAATGCTCAAAGGAAAGTATCATTAGCTACTGTGCCTTACTGTGGTGACACCCTGGGAATTTCAGTGACCCCTTTGCTCCAATAGCCGTAATTGAAGGGAATGACTTGTAGGAAATAGAATTTTGGTCTGTGAAATCACTGGTTACCAAGCGCTGCCCATAGATGGGCAGGTAAGCTCCTAGAGTCTTAGAAATAGCAATATGCTTAGGTCATAAGCCCTGCCTCTACCCTTCACAACTGTCATCCAGGAGAGTAAACTATGAAAAAGGGACACCATTCTCTCCCATCCCCTGTCATCAATTAATTTACCAATTGCCCCCATGGGCAGATTGGACATGGCATGTGCCACATGGGTCAGACCACCAGTAGCACTTCAGCGACCACTTCCTATAATACCTCCAGTGGAAACATATCCAGAGTCTTGGACCCTCAGGAATTATAGTGCCCTACTCCTCTAGGATCTTATCTTATTTATAATAGTCTGACTCCTAGAGCCATCATTTAGGAGAGCAACTTTTTTGTAAAAGAGGCATTCCCATCAATTCTTCCTACTAACTAATACCCCACCCAGCTGTGCCTCCTAGACTGACTACCAAACCTGCAGCATAGTCCTCTTGTGGGGTGCAGTTAGTCAGTCTTTTCTGCAGGTGCTGTACCCACAACTTCCAACAACTGAAGACTTACACAGAAATGTTCCTAATACCTTCCTCTTGGCAAATGGTCCAGCATCAGAAATAGATATGGTTTTATTAATAGAAATGTGACAAAGATTTGTTATATATTATGTATGATCCAAAGAGCCTTTCCCTCTGACTTAACAGCTGAAACTTCTAATATGTATTGTCTTCCTCTTTTAGAAAAAGAACTCCTTGAGAAGAGGGACTGTCTTGCTTTTCTATTTATATACACAATGCTTTGCACATAGTAAGAGTTTTATAATTTTTTTTAATGCATTGGTTAGAATCCTTAGTTTATTTCAAAGATCAACTTAAAGCTGGATGTGGTGCATATTGATAGGATGATAAGCTTACTGAGTTGTAAGTTCTGTGGGCTAAGCTGAATTATGGACTAAATCTGTACTAAGTTCAGTATTCATATGGAGAACCCACTGTAGTGGGTAGCCACTAAGTTGCCTAAGGAGGCACAAACTAGCCCAGTTAAGAAACAGAGCAAGTCAGTGTCCTTGTGCCTATAGAGGTGGATCAGGACAATGAATAATACCCGTACTTCTGCCAAGATAAGATGAATAGACTCAGTTTAAAAGAAAAAAATATCCACTATTCTCCTACCTGAGACTTTTCTTGATTTTACCCAATTCTTTACCCATCCTCTGTGAAATTATCTTGTATTTACTTTGCACGTATATCATGTCCCCTAATAGAATGTAAGATCCTTCTGGGAATGGAATATTTCTCTTTTGTCTTCATATCCCTAGTACTTAATGTAGTGTCTGGTATAGAGTACCAACTTACTAAATGCTTATTGATTAGTTAGTATTTCATGCATGATTTACTTTGTTTTTTAACATAGAAAAAGCCGGTTGTGGAACGTCACCCAAATAGTGAAAATTTTGCTCACGTACTCTTTTCTGAAACTGAAGGTAATGAAAATTTTGAAGAACCTAGACGAGATGTTATTGAAGTCACATGTGAATCACAAGTGAGTATTTTTGTACCTTTACAATAACAACAATATCTGATTGTATAATTAAAATGGACAGCTTAAAAGCTATATTCAGCTTCCAAAGTATGTTTTTATTCCATTATCTTGAGGCCAGCTCTAAAGTGGTTTCTAGACCATGGAAGTGTAGAAATAATCGTAGGCCAGGTGAGACTGTCAAAGCAAGCCGTTTATTGATACTAGGAGCAAGGTTTTAATAGAGTAATAAGACAAAGAAGTTAACTGTAGGTCACTAAGCTTTCTAATACCACTTTGTTCAGATTCAAGATGCCAGACAGTGATGTCAAGTAGGCCTTGATGGTAATTATGTCCTTGAAGATTCCATATACGTGAATAGTATCTAAAAAGTATTAATAATCTTAAAGGCAGCTAACACCTTCTGGCTAGAATCCCAGAACAGGGCAGAGCCCTGAATCTTCAGCGTATCAGGCAAGCTCTGATTTACGGCCACATCAATAGAAAAATTAGGAATTGGCAGCTACAGAATGGTTGCATCATTAGAAAACCAGGAGCAGACTACGGCCTAATTCCTGGATCAGATGTTTACACTCCCTTTATTATCTAGTTTCTAGCTATTTATGTAGATCTTTACCTTACCTTGTGAAGTCAGGGGTAACTCTTAATCTGTGGTGCATATTACTGTTCTTTGTACCTTAGACTCAATAACGGTTAATTGAATTAATGAAATATATTAGATAAGGATAATATTTAATTGGGACTAATGATATGAAGTATATTTGTAGTTAGATTATAACAGTTAAACTTGTATGAACCAAAAAAATCTATAATTTTAATAGAATTTAATTCCTTTGAAGCCGTTTAATTATGATTTTGGTTTTTGACTAGAGTTTACATTCATTCATCAAACATTTATTAAGTACCTATAGCATTCTAGGCACCAGACTAAAAACAAAAATGCCCTGAAGGGTCTTTTCCTTCAAAGAACTTCCATTGAGATAACAACACCTTTATGATGAATATATAAATACAAGATATACACAAAATTATTTCTGGAGGCAAAGAACTGTTAGTTGTGGGGAGATCAGGATAGACTTTCTATAGGAGGTGGCACCTCACTACACCTTGAAGGAAGCTAGAGATTCTCAGAGGTCTAAGTGAGAAGGGGGTGCCTTCTGGAATTTGAGGGGAATGAGAGGGAGTCTACACAAAGGTACTGAGCATGAGAAATGGGATGTTGTATAAAGAAAACAACAAATAGACCCATTTGGTTAGAGAGTGAAGGAGGCAGATGTGCATTATGCCTTGAAAGGTAGGCTGGTTTTAAAGGGCTTTAAAAGCTAAAGAGAGTTGTTTATATTTCACCCAAAATTTGTTAGCACTCACTTTATGCCAGGCCTTGTTATACTAGGGGGCATTGGGAATATAAAGACCAAAGTGAAATAGTCCTTGTCCTCAAGGAGTTTATATCCTGTCAAGGTAGACATTATATATGTATAAAGGTTGGTTAAAAAAAATAAATGTATGGTATTATGGGGGCAAAGGGGAGAAAGTAACAGCTCAGAGGATTAGGAAAGCTCTCATGTAGAAAGGGACGCTTGAGTAGAGTCCTGAAGGAAATTAGAAATTGCAAGAATCAGAGATAAGATGGGGGATACTCTGTGCACACATGCCAAGACAGGAAATGATCATATGTGATAAACCACAAAAACAACAGTCTTGCTAGACAGTATTGTATGTAAAGGACTGTAAAGCTAAATAGAGGTGTTTATATTTGATCTTAGAGGCAATAGGAAGCCTTTGGAGTTTTTTGAGTTAGGGAAATGAGACACGGTCAGGCCTGTATTTTAGGGAAAATCACTTTGTCAGTTATGTGATGAATTGGAGAGGGGAAATAAGGCAGGAAGACCAATTAAAAGATTATTATAGAATTTAGGAGCTACAGCTGGTGAAGGCATGAACAGTGAAATTAGCAGACCCAAAAGAACACTGTATATAGTAACAGCAATATTTCATGATGATCAACTGTGAGTGATTTAGCTATTCTGATCAATACAATGATCCAAGAAAATTCCCAAGGACTTATGAGGAAAAATGTTACCCATCTCCAGAGAACTGAAGAACTTTTTTTTAAAACTTTTATCTATTTTAGTTTACGTCATTCATTTCCACGAGATTTTGAGTTACAAATTTTCTCCCCATCTTTCCCCTACCCACCACCCCAAAACAACCATCCCACTGTATAACCCCTCCCCCAATCTATTCTCTCCTGTGTCCTCCCCCATCACCCCACTGACTTTCTGGCAGGGCAAGATGGATCTCCCTACCACAGTGCCTGTGTATCTTAAGTTCCACTTGGATGTAGTTAATAATAATTGTGTGTGTGTATATATATGTATATGTATACATATATATTTTTAACATTTGATTATAGAGCTTTAAGTTCTAGATTCTTTCTCATCCTCCCTCGTCACCCACCTCCACTGGAAGGACAAGCAATTAAATACAGGTTGTACATGTGTAATTACGCAGAACCTCTCCACAGTGGGCATATTGTGAGAGACTGTTTACATGTCCCTCCTTCCTATCCCGTCCCCCACCGTAACTGATGAATTTTGGAGTGCAAATTGAAGCATAATTTTTTCACTTTATTTTTCTTGCTTTAAAAAAATGCACCATGGTAATATGAACATATATTTTTTCGTGGTTTCACATGCATAAATGCTATCACATTTCTTATCTTCTCAATGGTTGGTCAGGGGGTGGAAAGGATGGCAAGAACTTGGGGAATTTTAAAATAATGAATATTAAAATAATAAATTAGAAAAAACTATTGGATTGGTCTTAAAAAATTGAAAAGAAGATTAAGACCTGGAAACAAGGCATAAGTGGCAAGTGGTAGGAAAGCAAGGAATTCAAGAGAACTGTGTAACAGTGTAATATTAAACTGCTTAACAGAGAGAAGGGAAGGAGTAAAAGGATTTCCTGGATGTGATGAGGACCCTCTTGAGATTAGATAATAGAAATCTGTAGTAGACTCAGTTTATATGATTTCCCCCGGGTTTGTTCACTAACACATCAGTAGGAGAATAAGAAAGGTAATGGAAATAACCCAGGATTCAGCATTGATAAACTGGAGGCAAAAGATTAGAGGCTGTGCAGAGTTGAACTGGTTTATTATAGGATTGAGGTCTGGAAATGAGGAAAGTGAGTTTAGAGCAGGGGTGGTGGCCTGGCAGAATATTTAAGGATGGATAGATTAGAGATCCCCTTCAAGAATAAAGAATTGATTTGGGAGATGAGACAGGAGAGCATCTTGAGTAAATGAATAACAGGATTTGACCAGTGCTTTCAGACTTCATTTTGTCAGCTCCCCAGCTCCCTGTAGAATGGATTGGAGAAAGGAGAGGCTAGATCCAGCGTGACTGATTAGGAATCTTTTTCAGTGTTGCAGGCAATAGATGAGGACCTGAGGTAGGTTGGTATTGCATGAGTAGAGAGAAGAAGACGGATGTGAGAAATGTTATGGATGTAAAAAATCAAGAAAATTTGACAGTTTGGAGGTTGAGACAGAGGGAAGAGTTGAGCTGAGTTTGCAAACCTGAGTGGCTGGAAGGATTATGCTGACCTCCAAAGAAATAAGGAGCTAGGAAGAGGAGGGAGGAGGATTTTGAGGAACAGATAATGATTTGTATTTTATATATTGTGAGTTTGAGATGCATATGGAGCATTCAGTTCAAAAATGTACACTTGGTAGTTGAAAGTATGTGGAACTGGAGTTCCAGAGATACTGTTGCTGAGTGTGTATAGATCTGAGAGTCATCTACTACAATGACTGCTCTCTCTATCTTTTTTTTTATCTTGTCAGCTCAATTGTACTCTACTATCATCTCTATGCAGAGGCCTTCCATACCTATATATTTCAGACCCAGTTTCTCTCCTGAACTCCATTCCCATATCACTGAGTTATACCAGCAATGGAAAAAAAGTTTTAGTAGGACCTTATTTATCTGAAATTACTGGGAACTTTTAAGTGAATTTTCCAGATATCTGAAACTTACTGAAGCACAAAAACTATAAACAATTTTGATAGAGATTTTTTTTTCACATTCCTCAGATTTCTTAAAAGAGACCACAAGATATTTTAATCTCTTTTTGATGACTCTAGGTCTTCAGTATGAGCATTGATAAATAAATGCAGACTAACAAAACTTGGGTTTTTTTTTCAGTTTATTTATTTTTAGTTTTCAACATTCATTTCCACAAGATTTTGAGTTACAAATTTTTTCCCCATCTTTCCCTACCTCCCACCCCAAGATAGTGGGCCTGCTGAATACCCCTTCCCCCAACCTGTTCTCTCTTATATCCTCCCCCATCCCTCCACCCAACTTTCTAGTAGGGCAGGATGGATTTCTATGCCCCAGTGCCCGTATATCTTATTTCCCTGTCACATGTAAAAAACAATTTTTTAAACATTTGTTTTATAACTTTGATTTCTAGATTCTTTCCCTTCTTCCTTCTTCCTTACCCCCACTGGGAGGACATGCAGTTCATTATAGGTTGTACATGTGTAGTTAACAAAAAACATTTCCATATTAATTATATTGTGAAAGGTTTGCTATATTTCCCTCCGTCCTATCTTGCCACCCACTTATTTTGTTTTCTACTTTGACTCTGTCTCTTTTCAAAAGCATTTGCTTCTAAGTACTCTCTCCCCCAATCTGCCCTCCCTTCTATCATCCCCCCTTATTCCCTTCCCCCATACTTTCCTATAGGGTAAAATATCCAATTGACTGTGTATGTTAATCTCTTCTTCAGCTACATTCAGTGAGAATAAGGTTGACCCATTCCCTTTCACCTTCCTGCTTTTCCCCTCCATTGTAACAATTTTCTCTTGCCTCTTTTATATGAGATAATTTACCCTATTCTATCTCCCCCTTTCTCCTTCTCCCAATATATTCCTCTCTCACCTCTTAATTTTATTTTTTAGATATTGTCCCTTCATGTTCAACTGATCCTCTGTCCTCTATGTATACATATACACACACACTGTTCTATACATACACATATATGTATACATATATGCATATATATTCCCTTCAACTATCCTTACACTGAGAAAAGTCTCATGAGTTACAGTTATTATTTTTCCATGTAGGAATGCAAATAGTTCAACTTCAGTAAGTTCCTTTATGATTTCTTTTATCCTGTTTACCTTCTCACGCTTCTCTTCTTTTATCTGAATGTCAAATTTTCTATTCAACTCTGGTTTTTTCATCAAGAATGCTTGAAGGTCCTCTGTTTCGTTGAATGACAATATTTTCCCCTGAAGCATTATACTCAGTTTTGCTGGGTAGATGATTCTTGGTTTTAGTCCTAGCTCCTTTGACCTCTGGAATATCATATTCCAAGCCCATTGATCCCTTAATGTAGAAGCTGCTAGATCTTGTGTTATCCTGATTGTGTTTCCACAATATTCAAATTGTTTCTTCCTGACAGCTTGTAATATTTTCTCCTTGACCTGGGAACTCTGGAATTTGGCTATAATATTCCTGGGAGTTTTCTTTTTGAGATCTTTTTCAAGAGGTGATTGGTGAATTTTTTCCATTTCTATTTTGCCCTCTGGCTCTAGAATATCAGGGCAATTTTGCCTGAGATTTTCTTGAAGGATGATTTCTAGGATTTTTTTTTATCATGGCGTTCAGGTAATCCAGTAATTTTTAAATTCTCTCTCCTGGTTCCATTTTCCAGGTCAGTGGTTTTCCCAATGAGCTATTTCACATTGCCTTCTATTTTTTCATTTGTTTGGATCTGTTTTATAATGTCTTGATTTCTCATAAAGTCATTAGTTTCTATTTGCTGCAGTCTAATTTTGAAGGAATTATTCTCTTCAGTAAGTTTTTGAAATTCCTTTTCCATCTGGGCAATTTGGGTTTTTAAGGCATCGTTCTCCTCATTGGCTTTTTTTGGTCTCTTTTGCCATTTGAATTAGTCTGTATTTTTTAAGGTGTTATTTTCTGTGCTGAGGCTGTTGACTCACTTTTCATGATTTTCTTACATCATTCTCATTTCTCTTCCCAATTTTTCCTATACTTCTCTTACTTGATTTTCAAAATCCTTCTTGAGCTCCTCTATGGCCTGCAGCCAGTTCATATTTTTCTTGGAAATTTTTGATGCAGGAGTTTTGACTTTGTTGTCTTCTTCTGGTTCCATGCTTTGATCCTTTTTGTCCCCCCAGAAAAGATTCTGTGATCTGATTGTGCTTCCTCTGCATGCTCATCTTGCCAGCCAATTACTTGACTTTTGAGCTCTTTGCCATGGTAGGACTCTCCTTCCAGAGTGGAGAGAGCTGTGTCCCAAAGGGGTTTTGCTATCACAAACTCTGGCATACTAGCGTTCCTCACCCCAAGACCACCACCCTAGACTGTGAGCCTGATCGAAGCAGGTCAAAGCAAGAGCAAGTACCCTCTGAATGGTCGCCTGGTCCCCCTATGATTTGCAGGCCAGGAGCTCCAGAGGCTCACCTTTGATAAATATTATACTAGCCCAAGTGCTCCTTTCCTTTCTTTTTGGGAAACCTTCACTAATCAGAAATAACTTCCGAAAATAATAGACACACTAGATTTTAAAAGATTTTTATTGAAGTCTCCTGGTTGTTTTGTTTTTGCATCACAGTTATTTCCCAGTATTTCTTTGCCCTGGCCCCACACACTCATTAGGTTTTACCTTGTAACAAACATAAACAGTTAAGCAAAATCTACTTAGTATGGAACCGTGTCTGACAGCATTTGATGCAACATTCTACATCTCTTGTTCACCTCCACCCTCTCTTATGAGGAAGGACGTGTTCCATCTGCTTTCCAGAATAAAGATTGTTCTTTGTAGTTGATCTGAGTTCAGCTGCCTTTTGATGCTTTTTTTCTTTGTTTTTGCTTTTAAAATCATTGTAATTGTTACATATGTTGTTTTCTTGGTCTTGCTACTAGATAGATGTTTTTCCTGAGTGTTTGCTAGGTAGCAAATGGAAATAAAGTCAAATACTCTTAAAAGAACTTCAGTCTTGAGTATTGTATTCTAAAACCTAACAGGTTTTTTTTAATAATTATTTCAGGACACAGAACTTAATGCTAAGATTGAAGATGTACGGAGTATGCTTGCTGAATGCCAAGAAAAACTTAAAAAACAGATATTGATAGAGGATAAGTTACGTTATTTGGAAGAACAACTGAAAGGAAAAGTGATTATGCAGGAACTGGTGTGGAATAATCTCTTTAATTTAAAAATATATGTATATCTTTTGTTTTTATATCACTTTAATATAGGAATGACTTTACAGTTTATACAATCACTTTCATTTCTCTTCCCAGCAGGCTGTCTCTTGAAATCAGCACACACGCACACGCACACGCACACACACACAGACACGCACACACACACACACACACACACACACACACACACACACACACACACACACACACACGAGAACAGCCAGGGCTAACAAAGTGTCCCACGCCTCACATCCCTCCACTTCTGCACAGAAGGGAGGGAGGTGTGTTTTTGTGTCTTTAATCTAGAGTTTGTGACCCGATTTGGTCACAAGTATACAATATTCAGCTTCTTTTCTTTTGTTAATGTTCTTCCTATTTATATTTCTTGATTCTGCTTAACTTTACTCGGTATCATTCCATAAAATCTTCCTTTCCTCTCTGAATTCAGTATTCATAGTTTCTTATGGTACAGTAATATTTTTTTACATTCGTGTACCATAGTCTGCTTACCCATTCCCTAGTCAATAGGCAGCTGCTTTGTTTCTACTCTTTTGCTACCATAGAAAGGGCTTCTATTGACATTGTGCTACATAGAAAGCTTTCTGCTCAGTGCATGTTTTGGTAACTTTTTTTATCATCGCTAAATTGCTTTCCAGAATGGTTGGACCCTTTCACAACTCCATACAGAGTGTATCGGTGTGCTCTTTCCCATCTCCAACACGTTGGCTGTTTTATTTTCTTATTAGCTTTGCCACTTTGCTAGGTATTAAGTAAAACCTGTGAATTGTTTGATTTTCCTCTCTCATTAGTTATTTGGAACCATCTTACTTATAGTTACTAATAATCTGCAGTTCTTCCTTTGAGAACTATTTGTTTATAACCTTTTAGCACTTATCCCTTGGGGAATGTCTCTTGGTCTTTTGTTAGTTACCGTTGTATCTTCAGTGTCAGACCCTTATTAGAGATGTGAGATGTTCAATGTAATTCTTTCCCCCCATTTGACAACTTCATTTCTTAAACTAGTTGAATTGATTTTGTTTGTATTAAGAGCTTTTCATTTGTATGTAATCAGAATTATCTGTTTTATCTTTTGAGTGTCTTTTGCTTTTTTGGTTGGCTTTCCTTCAATTTTGCTAAGATATAATCTTTAATATTTAGGTTAAATGTCCATTTTGAATTTTTTTCTGGCAGTAAATGGTAAAAATTGCTTGTCTAAATCTGATTTCTGCCAAACTGTTTTTTAGTTTTCCCAGCATTTCTTTTCAGTTATGGAGGAGTTCTCCAAGTAATTTTTCTTCTTACCTTTATTGAATACTGAGTTACTGCTTTTAGGTTTTTTTGGTTCTTCCTCAGATATTCTCTTCTGCCTTTATTAAACTCTAGTGCCAAATAGTTTTGGTGATTACTGATTTTTAGTGTAATTTGAGGTAAAAAGTAATAATTCCTTCTTCCAACTTTTTCCTGTTGTTTCCTAGCAAAAATATTAGACGTTTTGTTCTGCCAAATGAATCTTGTTATTTTTCCTAGTTCTGCAAATTAATATATCCTCAGTAGTTTGGTTAATATAGCAGTAAATTTATAACTTAATTTAAGTAGTATTATAATTTTTTAATCATATTGGCATAGCTCAGCCATGAGCAGTGAAATAACCCTCGAATTATTTAAGGCTTTCTTTAAAGAGTATTTTATAATTTATATTTACATGTCTTGAATATGCCTTATATTGACTCCCATGTTTTGATGCATTTTATTGTTATTTTGAATAAGACTTCCCTTTCTGTTATTTTTTCTTGAATTTCATATTGTATGCAAATGCTTTTTTCTTTTTTTTTCTTTTTTATTTTTTTGGCTTTTTGGAGGGGGAGGGCAGAGTAATTGAGGTTAAGTGACTTGCTCTGACTTGCCCAAGGTCACATGGCTAGTTTTTGTGTTAAGTGTCTGAGGCTGGATTTGAACTCGGGTCCTCTGGACTCCGGGGCTGATGCTCTATTCACTGTGCCACCTAGCTGCCTACGAATGCTCTTAATTTTTGTGTGTTTTTTTCCTACACCTTTACTAAATACTATTGTCTTAGTCTCCTTGCGATTCTGAAGGATTTTCTAAGTAAACCATAATGTTGTCAACAAATAAGGAGAGTATTTCCTGTTTGTATTTGAGCCTTCAATTTCTTTCTCTGCTTATTGCTTTTAATAACATTTTTATAACTGTCAGATTGTGTGGAAAATGAGGGAGCATTCTTGCCTTAGTGTTATATTTAATGAGGAAGTTAATGGTGCTTTTCCCATCATAGATAATGCTAGCTTTTGTTTTTAAATATATCCTTTTTAACATATTAAAAATGTACCTTCTATACCTATGCTTTATAGGAATTTTAGCATAAATGAGTGTTGTAGTTTGTCAAAGGCTTTCCTGTATCTATTGATATAATCATCTGGTTTGTAGTGTTTTTGTTTTTCTGTTTTGAAATAAGTCTTATTCATATGTTTTTTATATCACTATAATTTTCACCAGTACCCTTTGCCCTTGCTTCCAGAGAGCCATGCCTTATAACAAGTAATATAATTTTTAAAGACAGTAAGAAAAAGAAGTGAGAAAAAATCAGTATATCTGATCAACATATTGAAAAATTTGAAAATGTAGAGACAACGAGGTAGCCTGGAACACAGCAGCCTTTAAATAAATGCTAGCTGTTATTACAGTGTACACAATTTCTGGGCTCCCCACTGTTACAAAGGGGCAGGGTCGGAGTGTCTTCTTTTGGGCCATGCTTTGTTCTTTATCATTTTGCAACATTCACTTTTGATTTTGTGAATATGTGTGTGTGTTGTTGTATAGTTCTTTGTGTTTACATTATAGTCATTGTGTATATTGTTTTCTTGGCTTTTCTTACTTCACCCTGTATCAGTTCATGTAGAACAGTGGTTCTCAACCTATGGGTTGTGACCCCTTTGGGGGTCGAACGACCCTTTCACAGGGGTCACCTAAGACCATCAGAAAACACATATTTCTGTTGGTCTTAGGAACCGAGACACCGCTCCTCTGTTTGTCTCCAGGAGGGTCTGCCCACATGCAGACACGCCCACATACAAGTATTAAAGGGTCGCAGCATTAGGAAGGTTGAGAACCACTGATGTAGAGCTTTCCTTGCTCTTTTTTTCTTTATCACATTTGTCATTTTTTTGTCAGCACAGTTATGTTCCATTATGTTTATATACAACACTTCATTTAGCCATTTCCCAACAGAATGGCTTCTGCTTTGTTTCTTTCCAATTCTTTGCTATCACAAAAAAGTATTACTATAAATACTTTGATGTATATGGGGACCTTCCTCTTATCAATGGCTTCCTGAGACATACACTTAAGTAATGGAATTTTTGGGTCAAAGGGGTAAGGATATTTTAATTACTATTTGCATAATTCCACATTTCTTTTCAAAGTGGTTGTTCTGATTCATACGTCTATCAGCAGTGCCCTAGTGTGGCTTTTTTTCCCATGACCCCTCCAAAATTTACTGTTCTAATTTTTTATAAGGAGTTTAGCATAAGTGAGTGTTGTAATTTGTAAAAGCTATCCCTGTATCTTTTGGTGTAATCCTATGGTTTGCAGTATTTTTGTTTTTAATATGATTAATTATGTTAATTGATTAACTAATAGTGAACCATTCTTGCATCCCTAGTGTAACTTCAGCTTGGTCATACTGAATAATTTTAGGGATATATTGCTGTAGATTTTTTTCCAGGGTTTTATTTAAAATTTTAAAATCTTTTTTTCTTTAGTGATACTGATCTCTGATTCTCTTTCTTTGCTTTGTCTTTCCCTAATTTAGGTGTCTGGACTACATTTGTCTTAGGCATGGAGTTTGGTGGTGTGTTTTCTTTTTCAGTTTTTTAGAATCGTTTATGTAGTATAGATATTAAGGAGAATATATAGAATCAGAAAGGAAGAAATCAACTGAGAATATATCTATGAAATATCTTTGATATAAGGGTATGAAGGTCAAAAACTATTCCCCAAAAGATACATGGGTAAGAAGATGAACAGACCGTTCTTTCTCAAAGGGAGGGATTGTACACAGTTAATATCCATGTGAAAGAATGCTACAGATCACCGGTAATAAGAGAAACATACATCAAAACAACTTTGAAGCTTCACCTTATACCTAGCAAATTGGTAAAGGTGACAAAAGATAGGAATGACCAGTTTTTTAGAGGGTGATAGAAAGATGGCACACTAAATGTAATGTTGGTAGAGCTGTGAATGTGTCCCATCCATCATGCAAAGAAATTTGAATTTCTGCAAAAACAAAAAAAAGTGAGATGTTCATACCTTTTGAACCAGAGATTCTGCTGCTTTTGAGGCATATACTTCAAAGGTGGGGTGGGGTGGGGTGGGGTGGGGCCAGGGATAAAAAAAGAAAAAAGATCCTACATTAAAAATTACATAAAATATTTACATAATATCTATAGCACTTCTTTATCTTAGCAAAGAACTCAAAGTAGATATACTGTAGTTGGGAAATGGCTAAATAAATTGTAGCATATGAATGCATTGGAATATTACTCTGTGGTAATATTGATATTGATACTGATAAATACAAAGAAGCATGGGAAGAATTATATGACCCAATGCAAAATGAAGTTACAGCAAAACCACAGTGATCTACCTCGATGACCACAACAATGTGAAATGGAAAGAAATCAGTCACAGAAAATTTGAAACTGAAATGCTGTGAAAGTATGTCAGCCTAAGTTGTCTCCTCTCTTCCTTCTTTGCCTAGACAGGAAACTTTGAGTGTGAAAGAAACACTTCAGATAATAAATATCAGACTTTTTCAATGTATTGGTTTTTCTGAAGTGTTTTCTTTGTGCGAGTTGTGGCCATTGCTAAGCGAAGAGATGAAGGATATTTTGGGAAATGTCAGTGAGGTAAAAACAAGAGATAACACTAGGAGGCCACTATTGTTAGCGTATTCAACATTCTGAACCTATTATCCTTCCCATACACCCTCCACCTAATGTGAAGAGGTACGTGCTTCCGTTTTTTGTTCTGCAGAGCCAAGATTTGTTTGACCGAGTTGGCTGAGTTCAGCTGCCCCTTTTAACGCTGTTTTGATTTATGTTAATCTAGCCTTTGTGTAGGGGCAGCTAGGTAGCTTAGTGGGTAGAGTTCTGAACCTGGAATCAGGAAGACCTGAGTTCAGATATGGCCTCAGACACTTGCTAGCTGTGTGACCCTGGGCAAGTCACTTAATCTTGTTTTGCCTCAGTTTCCTCATCTGTGAGAAGGAAACAGCAAACCACTACAGTATCTTTGCCAGGAAAACCCCAAATGGGGTCACGAAGAGTTGGACGTGACTGAAAAACAATCGAACGACAAAAAGTCTTTGTTGTTCTCTTGATTTTGCTGCTGGGTGCTTTTGCTAGAAATGCTGAATAATCTTTTGGAAACAGGAAAAAAGTTAACCATTCTTTGAGAAGAATTTTCATCCTGAGTATTGGATTACAAAACCTTTTTTTTTTTAATTTCAGGACTCTGATGTTAATTCTGAAATTGCAGAAATACGGAATATACTTGCTGAATGCCAAGAAAAACTTAAAAAACAGACTTTGATTGAGGATAAATTACGTTATTTGGAAGAACAGCTGAAAGGAAAAGTTATTATAGATGAAGTGGTCTGGAATAATCTTTTAAGTCGTGTCACCCTCCTTGAAACGGAAATGCTCCTACACTTTAAAAAGGTATTTTACATCTTAAAGCACTTTTGAGATGTGCTGAATCTTCATAGTCACCTTTGTGAAGTTATATATATGGTGAAAAATATTTTAATAGCCATGATTGCACAGCGACTTTTTCTTTATTAAATAGCCAGCATTAACTGCCGTTTATATAGTTTTTAAAATTTACAAAGGACTGCACCTACGTTATTTTGAGATTTTATTGCTGTGAAGCAAACACTGCATGTATTATCCCCATTTTATTGGTTTGAAAACTAAGTAAGGTTAAATAACTTGCTTACAGTTACATACCTAGTTGGTGTTTGAGACAGAATTCCTGATGTTTCCTCCAGCCCTCTGTCCCCTGCATCAGGCCAGAGAATCTGATAAACCTGATGGTGGTTTTGAAATAACTTTGTTTCTAATAGTATTTAAAATCAGGTAAGTTACTATATGACTTTGTTTTCAAAGTCTCTGAAATTGTGTTATTTGATGTGTGTGTAGCCTGAGTAGAGCAGAGCAGTAAATTGAACAATTTATATTTTCTTTGATCAAACTGATATGCAATGATTCTCTTTGCTCTTTTTCTTTCCCTTCTATCACAACAGCCTAATAAATTGCATTAAAACATTTGCTGTGGCTTTGGCTCTCACATTATGAAAACTACATTCTCTGCTTTGCCAGAAAAATTCATTACTTTTCTCTTCTTCCCTTTAGGCAAAACTAATGTGCTAATAACAGTAGTTTCAGAAAAATACTATCCATTGTGTTTACTTAGAGAAAAGATAGCTTTTATTTATACAAAGATGTCTGTGTTTATTGAAGGTAAAATATGGTTATATTAATATACTTATTTATTTATATCTTAAGTCCTAAAAATTTTATTTCAGCATGATATACCTTTAGAAACTGTTGATATGAAAGAAGACCACAAGTACAGCAGGAACAGGGATCTGTCATCTCCTGGTAAGTTCCTGAACAATAGCAGTATTTGCCATGCTTACCTCAGAATATTGTAAAGATCATAGTTTACCATGAGTGTAGATACTAATTATGTTTACTAATTAGGATAAAATACTATACTTTGGTATTCATAATTAAAAGATCGACATATAAAATACTTTGTTACAGTATGACAGTCTCAATAATGTTTATGCCTATTTGATAATTTTGTTAAGACATACTTGGTATAAGTTTACCCATAAAAATTTCAAGGGAGCCAGTAATTATAGAAAGTAGGTCTGGAGCCTATGATTGAGGGCCTTTGGGAGATACTTCCTTTTTCATATGGCTGTAAAATATATTATACTCCATGGATGGGGGAAGGGAAACAACACTGACTCCAGAGTCAGGTCCTAAGACCAAATTCTGTCTCTGATCCTTAGCTATTTGACCTTGAACAAAGTTCCTAAATCTTCCTAAGCCTCAGTTTTCTTACTTGCAAAATGACAGAGTTGGACAAAATGGTCTTGGAGGTACCTTAAAACTCTAGATCTGTGATCCTGTAAATAATAATTTACTTAATATGCCCTAAAGTTATTAATGGAAATACAAAGTGCTGAATTTACATTTAAGTAGTTGCTTATTCATCTATAGTAAATATTGGAGAGAGGAGACATCACTTTAGCTGGTAATATAAAAAGTATTGTAGAACTTAAAAATATATATATATATATGTATATATGTGTGTATATATATGTATACACACACAATATACACACCCATATGTGTGTGTGTGTGTGTGTGTGTGTGTGTGTGTGTGTGTGTGTGTGTGTGTGTGTGTATTTGCTACCAACTCAGTTAAGAAAGGTGGATTGTCATAAGTTTGACCTGGATGGTTTAGAATTGGGCCACGGCTTATTTTACTGGGTGTTCTATGTTGCAGTTTTCCCAAATGGGAATAGTAGCAGAGCTAAAAGTGTTTGTTCTGGATGTTAGTAAGAACTTCTATTTTGTGGTTTCTTATAATTCTTGTGGGTAAAGATGAAATAACTAAGTTCTGTCCTGCATTTCAGGTTGAATTAGATAGTAATTCAAAATTATGTGACTTTTTTGCCTTTGACAATTTAGTTTTATTTCAATAAAATTATATTATGATTCTTTTTGTCTGCTAGAGACAATTTTTTGTTTCCTAGAGTTTACCTGTAAATAGATAAATTTACAAGCCTTTCATCTACATGTATTAACCATAAGCCCTAACAATTTCAGTGCATGTATTCAAAATGGCATTTGAAATAGTCATATGAATATTTCTAGATATTAATCAAGAATTTTAAAAATCATGTTTTGGCAAATTCTAGATTTTACAGAAAGTAGTTGGCAAAGCCAGTTGATCTTCCAGTAGTGCATTTCTTACATTCAAGGTTATGTAGGGCTCTCTGGGAGATGGTGTATGTGAGTATAGTGACACTTTGAGTATAGTGTCTTATCTTTAAGTTCAGTTTGATTTATTTGGTTTCAGGTGACAGCTAGTATAGTCAGATATTGAAGACCTTGAGCATTATGCCTTTTGCAGCTTTGTCATTTGAAAGCAATATCAAATTTGATTTTAGTGCTATTGTCCTGTAACTTTCCTATGCTTCCAACCCAGATATTAACTATTGAGGCATCCCTCTGAATGTTGAGAAACCCACATAATTCCTTTTGTAGTTTAATTTGAATGTAAATATCTAGGAAGTAAAAATGCCTGAAAGTTTTAGAAATATGTAATTCTAGAAAGATGCCTGATTAAATAGGGATGAAAAGATTCATACTGTCTCAATAAGTTAATCAGATGTTTCTCATTAAGGAGTGCTATCTTACCAGATTTCAGGTGTTTTATTAGCACTTATTGGCATATGTTATTCACATTGTGGAAATAAACAAAGGTGTAGAATTTCATGTTATGTACCACTTTGGCAGTTTGTTGAAGCCTATGGGGCCCCTTCTCAGACTTTTTTTTTTAAGTGTAAAAAAAAGGAAGCTATTTTTATATAATCTTTCAAAAATTTCATGGATTCGAAGTTGAGTCCTAGTATAAAGACACAAAGAGAACAACCTCTGACACAGTTAGATTTTATAGTGTCCTATATTTTACTGTCTAACGGAGTATTATAATCCCCATTGTGTTACAGCTATCATGAAGCTATTACATGAAAAAGATAAAATTTTACAAACTGATTTACACCAATGTTAGTCTCAGATAAGGTTAATAAGAATTTGTGTTTAATTAAAATTTTTCTTTTAAACATTTGCCCAATTTCTATGTTTTAAATGCTTTTGTACAGAAAAGAAAAAAAAACAAGTTTATTTGGCTGAACTTTGTACTAAAATTGCATGTGGTATAGAGTCTGATTGGCATTTTAGAGGTTTCACATTTTGTGGACTCAAGCTTGCAGACACATCCGTAGGAAATTAATCATCTTGGACATCCAGACCCTCTCCCCTTTGATCAACATGCTGACCAAAACATAGCAATAAATCAGAAACTTTGCTAATCAAGATGGACGGTGCTATCTAGAGGTAGCAAGGGCCAGGAGGGCACACTGGCTGTGCTGTGTCTCTGCTATGTGACCCAGGGCAGGTCATTTACACCTTTGAATATGTTTATAATATACATTTTCTTACTTTGTCATCACAACTATACTCTGCCAAGATTTTTTTCACCATTTTGCAAATAAAAACCATTTGCAAATAAAGACCCTTTCCCCTTATTTGTTTATTATTATAAATATTGAGCCTTCGTGCAAGGTACTGTGGTGCTAGGTAATATGAAGGTCACAGCTCCAGATTAAGATATGGTCATTGATCATTTATGTAGTTTATAATCCAGTAAGGGTGAAAATATATATATAAGTACCATATACACATAAATACATATATAAATGATTATGATTATGTCATAAGGTAGAACGTGATACATATAGTGGTTTTTTCTTTTTTTAGTTCTTATGTTATAAAAAATTACAAAAATCAGTTTTGAAAATTTTGAAATAATTTATTTTAAAGTTGTAGGAGTTGAGGAATATGAGAATGATGTGTCATTTTATAACTCGGTGATTTTCTGTGTCATAATGGGTAAAGTGTAAAAATGATTAGAAATAAGACATTCTCTTATGTCAGTGAACTCTGGTTGATTGCTGTTAAATAGAATCGTGTGATGGAAAAATTAAAAGAAAAACATTTTGTAAGAAATTGGATGGAGCAGATAATATTTCTGAACTTGTGGAGACTATCACAAAATTTGAGAATTGGAACAGCCTTCAGGGTCCTTTAGTTCAATCCATAGGTGATCCTATAGCCTCTGCATGAAGACTTTAATGGAGTGTAGAGGATTAATCATAGAGTAGGAAGACTAGAAATAGTCTAATTAGGTATTCTACCATAATACAGGCAAGAACTTCTGAGTACCTAATTTATGGTAGAGATTTTGTTAGTGGAGAGAAGGGACAGGTGGGAAAGATGTAAAGAAGGAAGACAGAAAGGTAAAGAATGACTGTGTAGGGGTGGCTAGATGGCGCAGTGAAAAGAGCAGGGGCCCTGGAGTCAGGAGGACCTGAGTTCAAATGTGGCCTCAGACACTTGACACACGAGCAGTGTGACTTTGGGCAAGTCACTTAACCTAACCCCAGTTGCCCTCCAAAAAGCATAAAAAAAAAAGAATGATTATATAGTTGTACATCTATGTAACTTTAAGGATGGTGGTATATTTGACATACGCAGGTAAGAGTGGAATGAAGGATGGTTTTTATGGCTGTTGTTTTGAAAATGTTAAGTTTAAGATGCTTACCGCCAGTATTATTAGCTACATGCCCATTGGGTGGGAGGATTATCATTGGTAAAGATGAGAAAGGGAAATAAATCAGATAGGTAGAAGAAGTAAGAGAGAGCAATGTCATAGAATCCAAAGGAGGAAGCAGTGTCCAGGAAAAAAGGATGGTTGAGAGTACCAGATATATCAGAGAAGCCAAGAAAGATGAGGACTGAAAAAAGGCCATCAATTTTAGCAGTTAAGTAATTGTTGGTAACCCATAAGTAGTAGAGTTAGAGATTGCTAGGGTTGGAGTTAAAGAGGGTGTTGACCCAGAGAATTCTGCACTTTGGGATTGTTTTTGTCTTCTCAAGGGACTCCATCCTAACTTTCTAGAGATTATAAAACTCTGGAAATTATTCCTGCTTATTTTCCTAGGGAACTAGAAGCACGTGATGCAAATTACTTTAGAACTCAGGGCTTCTTAAACTTTTTTCCATTCACAACCACTTTATGCTTCTTAAACTTGTGAGTCACACCCTTACATGTGATGGCCACTCACAGTTTAAGAAGTGCTGTGCATAAAATGACAACTCTTTGACAATTAGAGCAGTTATACAGGGACATTACTTAGCAAGTATATGTCCTGGGGACCACAACGCTTTTTATCCCTACTGTCTTAAATGAAGATAATTTAAATTTGTGACATGTTAAAATTCAAAGATAGCATTATTGTAAAATACATAGTACATTCATATAACCTTTAGGGGAATTTTTTTAGAGATCTGTCACAAACAGGTGCACTGTTTCAATACTTTCCATTCTTATTATCAAAATTGGTCCTTACTTGCTGAAGAATTGGTGACATAAGACTCCATCCTTATCCATCTATGATACTAATTATAATAAATGGTGAGACTAAGAATGGACTGTTATAGAAATACATATATATTTGATTGGATTTTAAGGAACCAGGGTATTTGTGGTATATATTTGATTGGATTTTAAGGAACCAGGGTATTTGTGGTCAACTGATATTTCCAAAGTGATAATTCTTATTGATAATAGCTGTTTTTTCTTCTGTATTGAAGAAAATATTCTTTTCTTTCTGTATTTTAGGACTTGTTTTTAATAAATTTAGAAATTATTTGAGAATAGAAAAGGCAAAGGGCGTTTATCTTTTTCCTGACCGTGAATAATTACGAAGAAAAATGGTGATGCTACTAAATTAATAGCAAAATCTAGTATTTTAAATATCCCATATCAATCTACTTGAATAATCTTTTAGAATACAACTGTGTCAAATATATATATATATACATATATATATGTGTGTGTGTGTGTGTGTGTGTGTGTGTGTGTGTGTGTGTGTGTGTGTATTCATATATACACACTCATCTTGTCTTCTTAAAATGATTATGTCTCTGTTAAAGATTATTCATAGTTTATGGTCTTATTTCTGGTTAAACAAAATCATATCCTATATTCTTGTGACAGTTACATACGTACTTTAAGTTATCAAAAAAAACCCCCTAGGTGTAAATGCCCAAAATTAAATTGGTTTACTTCTCTTCTTTGGATTTGTTAAATAGATGAAATCATCATTTACTTTTCTAAGGTATCCAAATCATTGCCTTAAAATATGTGTAATGTGCTTGGTTAAAAATGAAGTTTTTCTTTGTGTTGTGAAGAATAGTTCAAATTTTGTGAAACATTAACATTTTTCTTGGAAAAAATTATTTAAAATCATTCCAAGATTTTAACTCTGAATTAAATAGTAACAATAGAAAGCATATTGGATTTGGAGTCAGAGAACATGGGTTCAAATCCCTGTTTGCTCCCTCTGTGATCGTAGGACAGCCACTCAGCCTCTTTGGGTCTTAGTTGACTTGTCTGTAAAATAAGGGGGTTAGACTCTATAACTTTTAAGATCCCTTCAAGTTCATAATCTATGATTCTCTTAATCCTCCTTATGTTAATGAGTGAAATACTGATCTATATGTTCTATAGGATTATGGCTCATCTAAGTAGTAAGTAATAAAGCTGAAATTTGAGCCTAGTTATTCTGATTCCATAACCATAAAACCCCTCCTCCCCCTTCCCATACCACTCTGATTTAGTGGGAGGAATTTCCTCTTCTTTTCCCAAAACAAAACATCAATTTTCGTTACAGTATTTTGAGAATCTGTGGTATTTTGATATAGTTATTGCTTCTATTGAAACTGATTACGCAGTCCCTCTATAACTTAGCAGATAATCTTTGAGAGTCATCATGGCCCAGAGTCAATCTGGGGCCATTTGTCTCTAACTTAGGTTAACTAATCTTCAAATGACAGCTATATAGTGCATCCTTGGGCTTAACCAAAAGCTTCTCCAACTTGGTAGGCTCTGCCAGAGTCCTCGTCCTGTACTAGTGCAGCCTTTGAGGTGGTCACTGCCACACCAGCATGAAGCAGAGTAGGGCTTGGACAGAGGATTGCTTTCAGCTCACCACATGACAGGAAATAGCTGTTTTGTTTCATTTTGTTAGGTTTATGTGATAACCCCAAGGGGCATATCTGAAGTCACTGTTCTCAAAGGCATACTAAGACATAGCTAATCTTGTTTAATTGAGAAAGAATCTTATATTGAAAATATATCTATATCCAAATTGGTAGTGTATCTTTGTTAGCTGTGTTACAAACAATATGTTTGATATTTTTATAACAGGTATCGAATATCCTTATCACTTGGGAGGATTCACTCACAACAACTTATTACTTGAAGGAGGAAAAAATGACTTGGCTGCTGAAAAAGAGCCTGGTATTCTTTTACGTGGTCCAAACAAAAATGTCTTTCTTGGCCAGGGAGGTGGGGAGGGTTAATTTATTAAAACCTTCCATTAAAATAGTTTCATTGCTTTATTAATAATAAGATCTTTATAAATTCCTTGTGATTCTTATAGTAAAAGGTATGGTAAATTATAATGATGGAGTTTGTCCAATGACTAGATCAGCTGTTGCAACATCTTTGATACTTCTGTGGATCTCTATTTCATCCATGTGGGTGTTCCCTCCAGTGGCATATACTGCAGCCCATCCTCACCATTCAATGAGCTTCTTGTCCATATCCTCCCATAAATTCTCCATGGATGTTCTGTTCTATATACTCATCATCCTTCTAGTTTGGTAATAAATTCAGTATATTTTTTAATCAGTTGATAATCTGACTGCATATAGATCACTTAATTCTGAAATGACACCTTCATCCAGTCATTTCCAATAAGGATTTTCATTTTTTGTGACATTGTTCAGTGTTCACCATGTCCAACAGCTCTTATAGCTGTTTATGATAATATAGGTATGAGATTTCTGAATATCTACAGACTTTGGACAACTTCCATTTGTTAGTCCCAGATCATATTTTCTAACAGTTTTCCCACCTTTTTGTTAATGTCACTGAGTGTTAAGGTATATATTGATTTGATTTGGAGAATCTTACAGAATTCTTCACGGAAGTTTTCTAGTAATTCATTTCCGAAAAATGTAGGTGTGTACACTGAAACGCTGTTTATTGTGATATCCATTTGTCTCTCTGACAACATGTGAACTATTCTTCCTTGTAGCTGCAACTTACTTATGTTTTCTGGTGTTGTGTCACAGAGAATCTCACATTCAGAATGCCAGTAGTTTAATTAATAAGCACTGTAGAATTCATAACATCCTCTGTCCTTCCCTTTGCATCTGTTGGTACAGAAATGGGCAGGGGCTGCACAAGACTGAGTGCCATTTTAATGTTTTCTTCTGCTGTATATCTTACCAAAGCAATGGTGAGCCCACCTGCTGGCAGTGAGGAACTTGCTAATGTGTGTCCTCTAACAGTAGCAGACAGTGTCACCCTGAAGCCTTCCCAGTTTGTCCTCTGCTGATATAGCCTTTGAGAACTCAAAATCACCTTCCATCTAGTTATAGGCATCAAAACAAATTTTCTAGAGGCTTCCTAATAATAGAAAGGTCTAAGTTTAGCTATTCATTTTACTCAACAGGAGAATATTAAGTGTCAAATAATAGCAGTAAATCTCCTAATTTGAAGCAATTTTTACAATTTCCTTTATCTGGTGGTTTCATTGTGGTCCTAATCTGGTAGCATTTTTAGTCAACTACAAAAGCAGTGTAATCTCAGCTGATTACAAAAAAAAGAGTAACATTTGATAGGTTGGTTTTATTTTTTAGATTAAAAATAAGACTTTGCAAATGAATAAAATTTAATCACTTGGTTAAAGTACAAAATATAAAGTAGAGAATATGAACTTCAAATACAGAAGTGTTTTTAGATTGAGTGGAGAAATGGGATTGAGAGGTACTACTCAAACTTTTGGGAAGCTATTAAAAAACATGTTAAGTGGAGGAGAACACAAGTTATGAATAAAACTGACCTTGGAGTATATTAAATTGGGTGGGAAAATCATTCCAAGTCATTCAGATAATAAGCATTTTATAAATGGGTAATCATGATTTGACTGCCATCTTTTGCAGGTTCCCATCTTTCAGTTACCATGTAGGGAGCAGTAGTTCCTCAAAGAACTAGAACATTCACTCCCAGAAGCAGCCTGTTAGAGTAAATGGTTGGGTGTATAGTCAGCTGTGAGAAAGGTATCCAGTTAAAGAGTTTTATTTAGTTAGAAAAATGTGGTAGGTCAGGAAAGAGTGGAGTGTGGTTAGGAGTCTACAATAATAAACCAGTATTTTTGTAGAGAATAAAGTTTTATAGGTGGTTAAGATCAGAAATGTCAATGTTGGAGATGATTCTATTCTTCATAGTTTTGCTTCAAACTATTTCTACAGTATTATTAAAGGGGATTTTTCTAAGGAAAATTTGCTCACCATTTATTTGAATGATCAGATTTCCAACCTTCTTTACACTTCTTATGATTCTAGATTAGTCTACATAAACCTTACCAAAAAAGTGAAGAATGTTTTAAACCAAAACATATAGTACAATTTGGAAATGTTTCTTATAGATGCAGTTAAAGGAATAGAAGGTGGAGGAAGATGGGTGAGTTGAATGAGATGCCTTCTAAAGACTTAGTATTAACTAACATTAGTGTTCAGTTACAACAAAGTTTATAAGTTATGGTTATTTGAAGCTATAAAAGTTTAACCAAGGAAATTATTGCTGTTGTCAAGAGCCTTACAATAACTGTAGAGACAGTGAAAACTATTAAAAATAAGAATTAAAAAGTTTGTTGTTCTGAAATATGAGAGGCCCTATATGAGGGGAAAAAGGAACCATTTTATTTTTATCTTTTACCTCTCATTAAGGGTATAATGAACAACAAGAAGCATTTAGAAAAAGTGGTTTACCAAACTCTTTGATTTCTTGATTATATCCTGAATTTCTTTCTTTTTTGGGGGGGGTACTGGCTCCCCCATTTATTATTCTTTTTTTTGTTGCTTTTTTGGAGGGGGGAAGGAGAGCAATTGGGGTGAAGTGACTTGCCCAAGGTCACATGGCTAGAGTTAAGTGTCTGAGGTCGGATTTGAACTCAGGTCCTCCTGATGTAGGGCAAGTACTCTATTCACTGTGCCACCTAGCCGCTGTCCGCCGCGCCCCCCCCCCCCCCATTTATTCTTAAAAAATGTGGCCAGAAGCATTATTTGTCAGAAATGTTCAGTATAAATTAGATCACTTAATTGATGATACTTTGGGGAAATCTATTCTGATTGTGCACAGAAAGATAATTGGTCCTCAACAGAACACATTTACAAAGGACAATAAACCTGAGATGCATTTTTAGCCCAGAACTTGCCAGCTGACAGAGCTGGATGATTTTGGGTAAGTACTTTCGTGGTCTGAGCCTCAATTCTAACTTTTTAGATTGGATGAGATGTTCTTTTGAGGTTCTTTCTAGTTCTAAAATTAATGATTCTAAAAATAGTTTTCTTAGAATAGAAAACGATTGGACACAGTAGACTGAGGAAACAATTTCATTTTGCCTTTTGATTTTAAAGACATGTTTGTATGTCACATCTAAAGTGTGACATTTGTTGAGGTTCATGAAGCCCCTCAAAAAGGATATATTTATTCTTTAATTTGATAATGGAATGCATGAAGAATTCTTCTTTTTATAGAAGTCCCATCTATTTTTAACTCCATTTTATTATATAATAAATGTTCTTGAAAAATTGTAAAGTATTTGAATTGATATTCATCATTCTTCCATTTACTTTCAGTACAGTATCAAAATTAACTTCCTGTAGGAAAAAATAATAACAAATCATAACTAAGAATCCTATTGCTCCATGGAGCAATAATTTACAGTATATGTGAATGTAGCTCTGTAATATAACCCTAGCAGATACATATACACATGCATGCATACATACATACATACGTACACACACACACACACACGTTTATAAGACAAATTAGTCAATTCAACAAAAAACTAGTTTGGTAATTGAGACTTCAAGTTTAAATAAGGGAATCTTGCCTGGCTTAGAAAGCTGTACTTGGGAGGATATGACATACAAAAAAAAAACTGTAGTATTTGATAAGTGTTTAAGAAAGTTGGAGACAAAATGCTTTGTAAGGTTAAGCTGAGAGAATGTTTACTGACTTGGGCACTGAAGCAGGTGGTTGGGGTAGGCCTCCCAAAGGGTGTAGCTGTAGCGTTTGACTTGGGCTTTTTCACACTGTAAAAGTAGTTAGTACTCAGCAATAAATGTTTATTGAGTTCACTTCAGTGAAGTGCCTTAGCATTCAGATCTAAATTAGGGAAGCTTTCTGAATATGCAGTTCCCTAATAGGAACTTTTGTAATGCTTACTGGAAGCCAGTGTCAACAGGTCTTTGTTTCAGCTCTTGCCTCTGGCTTCAGTAATTATTTCAGCCTCACTTTAGAAGAAAACTGCGTCTGTTCATTCAGTCAGGGCAGCTTACTAAAATGGCAGAAGGTCCAGGAGGATAAAGCTCATGGCACAATTCATTGTCAGAGTCCATCAGATACAGATGGGGAGGTGATGTTCAAAGGAGATCAAAGTCACCCCAAAATCAGTACGTTTGTTTTTTTCAGCAGCAGCTTAGAAGGTCAGATGCTGAGAAAGTTGCTATACGACCATTGTGCAGTCAACAAACACGTGTCAAGTGCCTCCTTTGTGCCAAATGATGAAACAGTGCATGCCATCAGGAAGTGTAGTTCTAGGGGAGAACAGGGGTAGGAGGGAGTGGATACATACATGGAAAATGATAAATGGAGTTGTTTTTATTAGGAGGAAAACAGCCATTTAGGGGCTTAGGATAGGCTTCTGGTAGGAGAGGCATTTCAACTCATCTTGACAAGTGACAAGGGAATATATTTCCAGCATGGGGGGAGGAAAATGTAGCCTGTCTGTACAAAGACATGGAAGTGAGAGATGATGGAGCATTTTGTGTAGGATAAATAGCAAGAAGGCTAGTTTGACTGTAACAAGGAAAGTATGTTATATACATTAAGCAGAAAAATTAGTCTGGAGTCAGATTGTGACAGGCTTCAAAAGCCAAACCGTTGAGTTGGTATTTGTCACTGGAGCTGAGTGGAGTAGCCAAGTGACACAGACCTGTGCTTTCGGAATATCAATTTTGGCTGCTGTGTGAAGGATGCATTGGAAAAGGGAAAAACTGGTGCTGAGGAGACCAGTTATAGACTATTGTAATAATCCAGGCAGAAGTGGTAAAGGTCTGAGCTGATAGGACAGTTAAGTGGTATAGTAGAAAGAGTGTTAGGCCTAGTCAGGAAGACCTAAGTTCAAATCCCGCCTCAGACATTAGCAGTGTGATCCTGGGCAAGTCACTTAACCTCTGTTTCCTCCTCTGTAAAACAGGGGTAATAATAGCACCAACTTCCCAGGGTTTTGAGAATCAGATGAGATAATTGTCAAGTACTCAGCACTGTGACTGGCATATAGCAAGTTCTGTATAAATGTTAGCTATTATTGTTAGCAGTAATAGTAATTATAGTAGTGGTAATAGGAAAAAGAGTAGTAATTTGGTTTTGTTATGAGTGGAGAGAATGAGATAATATAGTACAAGTAGAATTCAATAGATTTGCTGGTTATTAGATGTGATAGAATAGGAAGAGTCGAGGATGACCTTAGTTGCAAGCTTAGGAAGAATGATACTTCCTCAACAGAAATAGGAAAGTTAGAAAGATAGAAGGGTTCGGAGAAAAAAGTTAGTGGTAATTGATGTGCCTGTGAGATATCCAGTTGGCAATGTCCAGTGTCCACACACCTAAGTGATATGTGACTAGAGTGCAGAAGAGACTGGAGCTTGATATCTACGTCTGGGAGTTGTCTCCAAAGAGGCAGTAGTTGAATTCAGTCAGGTTACAGAGATTACTAAAAGAGGATTATAGGAAGACAAGAGCACCCAAGACAGAACCCTGAGGTATGCCCATAGTTAAAAGAGTGGGACAGAAGTTTAGAAAAAGCCAAACATGTAGGAGGACCATCAGGAGAGACTTTTGTAATGAAAATCTACGGATGAGGGAGTGTTTAGGAGAAGGGGGTGGTCAGTAATGTTGAATGCTGAAGAGAAATAAGAATAAGCACCAAGAAAAGGCCATTAATTTGGCAATTAATAATAGATCATTAGTAATCTTAGAGCAGTTTCAATTGAGAGCTAAAGTTGAAAGCCAGGTAAAGGGAGTTGAGAAGTGACTGGGGATATAAGACAGTAGAGACAAGTATAGGTTATCTAGTAGTGGTGTAGAATCTTCCTTAGATATATACATGTGCCAGACATCATTGAATATGGGAGTATTGGAAGTGAAAGTGGAAATCTATGAAGAGCATTGAGAAAAGAGGTTGTCCATGAACGAAGCCAAGAAGGGAAGTGCCCTTCAGTAGATGGTGCTTGTGACTGGTATACTAGTAATACCTAGTGTTGACTTTTATCATTGGAATTATTCTTGAGTAGTAGTTGTCTTGGGGAATATTGAGATCCTCTTCCATGCCCCTTTTAGTGTACCCTTAAAAGGGAAGGTTTTAGAGGTACTCTGATAAATTTCTATGGTTCTACTTGCTTTTTTTCTGTATGGAATATTTTTTTTTTTTAGATAAAGGAAGCATTAAGAAGTCATAAGAGGGCTTATTCTTGCTGAACATGAGAGACTGAAAATGTTATTTTACTGACAAAATAATATCACACTATCTAAAAGATATTTCCCTAGTTTTTGTTATTTCTTCATGCTTTTACATAATCTTTATGGACATTTGTTTTAGAATTCTGAACAAGTAGCATTCCTAGTGGTGGAGAATATTTTTAATAATAAGTCAACAGGAATGTATTTGTTTAGAAACAAGACTGTAATGTTTAGTAATGAATAGTAAGGCAGATATAGAAGTCACAAGTGTCTCATATGGTTTTAGGTTATTTGTGAAGCAATTATCTTAAAAGCGAACTAGTTAAAAGGGGAAAACACTTGTTCATTAACTGATTACTAATTGATTTCCATTAAGGTATTCAGGGAAAGTTATCTTCAGAGGTATAGTTTTAGCAAAAAAAAAAATTTATTATGCTGTGTAAGTGTAAACACTGAATCTGAAATTAGAAAGTTTATTTGTTTATAATTCATTTTTATTCATTATAAACATTGGAACCAGTCAATGAGTATATTTCTTACAATTATCTCAGTTTTCTTCTTCACATAAGTATGGTTGCCAGCCTTGATGCTTTGACACCATTTATTTTTTTGTAGTTTGTAATGGCTTAGTTTCCTTTGGTGGATTTTTGTTATGGGAAAGGGAGATATTTATTATTAGAGGCAGCTGTTGATGCACTGAATAAAGCACTGGACCAGGAATCAGGAAGACCTGAGTTCAAATCCATTCTCAGATACTTAACTAGTAGTATGGCCCCAGGTAGGTCACTTAACCACTATGTCTCTTTCCTCAACTATATAATGGAGATAATAATAGCACCTTCCTTATAGGGTTATTGAGTATCAATTAAGATAATATTTGCAAAAAATATGTAGCACAGTGCCTACTACATTGTAGGTTATCTGTAACTACTTATCCATTTACTTCTGTATCCCCCTATTCATGTGTTGCCTACACTTTATGTATATATCAACACTAAGTGCAGTGAGAGCTTGTATTTTCTTCAGGATTCATTCTGTTTTCTGAGAGTAAAGATGTGTTCTGTTGTGGAGTATCACTCACAAAAGAGTGCCTGTCTGTTCTATTATAATCCCCAGAAGTACCCTTGCATGGATAGATTATTTTTATTAAAATTATATGTAGGTAGGAAGAAAATGATATAGGTTGGTGGCAGTTAGTGTTTTTTTGATAGCTTTTATTTGGTAATAATATTATCTTGAGATTTTCCCCACATCTTTAGTATCTTCCTTTTCTCTGTATTTCATTAGAACTGTTTACTCAACACTCTCAGTTAATCAATAAGTATTCATTAAGCTTTTACTTTGTGCCAGGCACTATGCTAGGAGCTAGAGATATGATGTCAAAAAAATAGTCCTTGCCCTCCAGTATCATATTTGTTATTGGGCGAGACCACAGGAATAGATATAAAGTATATATAAAATGCAGCAAATAATTAATCAAGTTGCCTCCAACACTATCTCTTTTTGGTCTAGTTCAGTTGCCTTTCCTATCTTTGTTTTCTTAGGGCCATTTCCACTTTCCTTAAGAAGCATACTTGATTTGGTAGTGCAAAAAGCACCTCAAAGACTTTCTGGCAACAAAATAGGAGGTGAATGATCATCATAATTTTTCTTTTCCATGTGAAGAAGATCTATTACACAGTCTTAAGTCTACATAACTACACCTGTAGTTGATGAAACACTCTGACATTGTACTGATTGCATCGAGCCCCAGAACATCATAGAGCATCTTGGACAAAATCCATAAATGCTCAAAACTGATTGTTCTACCTATCCACAGACTACAAAGTGAAGAAAGATTGCTCATTATCTAAACCCATTGGTTCCAAAATTTTGTGGCTGTACAACCCCATTAGTAAAAGAAAGTTTTAGCATCTACCCCTAGTATAAGTATATTAACTTAATTTTAAATTATAGACATGTACTATTATACTAGTAATTATTTGAGTTATAAAACTTACACAAAAAATAGATATTGAAAAGAGATAGATTAATATTTGGTGCATTGGAAAGAACATCATCTGTAGTTATAGGACCTGGGTTCAGATTCTGCTTATGACATATACTATCTATATGATTTTAGGCAAGTCACTTAGTCTCACTGGGCTTAAGTTTCCTCATCTGTAAAATGAGAGAAGTAGATGACCTTATGGTACCTTCTAGCTCCAGATCTATGGTCCTAAATATATTGAATAGGAGAAATGCGTGATCAGATTTGAACTTTAGGAAGAAGATTTTCTCAGCTTTGTGGATGATGGATTAGAGTAGGGAGAAACTTGAGACAGGGAGACCATTTAGAAAGCTATTGCCATAGTTAAAGCAAGAGGTGATTAAAAACCTGAACTAGGGTGGTAGCTTTGTGAGTAAAGATTGACTGTGAGGCATGAGAATGAATAGGCAGCTGGGTGGCAAAATGGATAGAGTGCTCATCTTCCAGAATTCAAATCTAGCCTTAGATAGTTACTAGCTCTGTGACCCTGGGAAAGTCACTTTACCCTGTTTGTCTTGGTTTCCTCATCTATAAAATGAACTGGAAAAGTAAATAGCAAACCATTACAGTATCTTTGCCAGAAATGAAACAACATGTAGCATCAGAATGAAAAGATGATGTATAACAGTCTTAGTAGTGGTTCTTTCAACAGAAATAGGGAAGTTTGGAAGAGAAACTGAGCTATATATGATATCTGATAGCCCATCCATGTATGGTCATTCTATGTGAATCTTTGTCCTTTTTAAGTATTCACTCACCACTACACCCAGAATATAGATCTCACATTTCCAAGGAATGCCTGCTGCTGCAGCTACGAGACAGTGTGGACAAGATGTGGGGTAATGGGAGGAGAATTTTGCTTACACAATGACTTCTATAAGTGCTAGTAGTGGGGTTAGGTGATAATCACCCTGAAAGGACTACACAGATGTAGAAACCTGAGAGAAAGCAAAGTGAGTGTGGTTATGTTGGAGGGAGGAGAGGTGTGATGTTCCTTTTTCTTTCCTCTGCTCTCTAATTGGCTGATTACAAACCCCTTAGGGTCATGCCAAGGCTTTCTACTTGGGAAACTACTGCTCTGTGATATGAAGCTGGGTAGATAGCTTACAGAGTTTATCCATCAGAAAATCTGGAAAGACTATAAAAGAATAGTAAATTAGAGCCCAGAATTAAAGAAGAGGAAGAGAGTGAGTTGGATTGCTTTTGGAGTACCATAGACTGCAGAGAATTTAAAGGTCCACACAGAATAATGAAGATTCCCATGAGGAGACTATAACACATTACAAATCCAAGAGAGGAGTATAAAAGCTATCAGGCAACTGTATGCCTGAAAAAAAGATAGAACAGAGTGGCAAGAGTATACTCCATGTCCTCCATTGGTATTCATGTGATATAAAGGGAATTAAGGGAAGTCCCTAGTGCATTTGGTCAATCCTTGTGGTGACCGTATTTGAGGACTAGGATGGAAGTTTCACAGGATGAGCAGGCAAGAATGGGTTGCTGTCTGCAGCATCACTGAAAGGAATGCGTATATTGATAAGATCACAAATCCATTGAAGTATATATTTGCTATGATACATAGACAGGTAAATGTGTATCTGGGTACCCTGCATGTTTAGTACTTGACATTACTGGCATTTCTGCTAATTGAAAAATGACATGGGTGACAATTTCTGTCTCCAGTCATTGTTTTAGAGTAGGATCCTACGAATCAGGAATTCGAGCCATAATTGCTTTAAAAAACATTACAGATTAACTTCTATGACTTCAAAAATTGCTTAATTTTTTTCCCTCAATTTTCATAACTTGGCGCCAAGACCTAGCACAATTTATCAGTGTGAGTCTTGGGAACACTCTAAATCTTGAATGAAAGGATTTTCTATCAGATAATTCATGATAGCATCCTTTTGATGTAATTAAATATTGTTAGCGCTTGCAGCTTATTTTGAAAATAATTTTGAACATGTACTCTTAATTTGACTTGTCTGAGTGTTTGAATTGACAGTCATCAAGATAAATAGCATTCCTATTGTAGAATTCATTTTGGGATTGGGGGAAAGAGAGAGGGAGAGAGAGAGAGAGTGAGTGTGTGTGTGTGTAGGTCATACAGCACCATATATATATATATATATAGTTATAGTAAACGGCTATGAGGACAAATCTTGGACCTGTACCAGTACCCTTTTCATATCTTAAACAATACCTTCTTTTCTGCACATACTGTAAATCAGACTGTTCGATAGTTGACCCCACCATGAGAGGAGAAAGACAAAAGTAACTTAAAAATAAATTTCTCTGCAGATAGAAAAAGGAAAGAGGAGATGCCAGAGAGTCTTCATCAGCAGTCATCTGGATACAACTTACTATTATCCACAGATTCCTCTCCCCAACCCAGTACCATTAATTACTTTGGTTTGACAGAAGCTTCAAAGGTAAGTAAAACTGGCAAATGCTTAGTTGATTTTCTTGTAAGGTCAGGAGAACGAGTGAGCATTAGCTTTAGTTGTACAGGAAAAAAACAAAACTATTCAGAAATCACTTAGGTGCTCATAAAAATTCTGATATGTACACAATGTTTCAGACAGTTTTATAAGATTAGGGTCTATTTTTGAAATTGGTTATCTTAGAGGAATCATCTAACTTGGTTGCTTTTTCAATTATAGGAGACCACAATGGAGAAAATAGAAAGGATAAAAAAAATGTAAGTAATAGAAAAGGGCAGCAAGAATTCATTTCTCTGTAGGGAATCATATTGGACTAAGGTACCTACAGAATGTGCTTATGTGTCCAAACTAAAGGTCTCTCAGTCAGGTGTGGAATTTCCTCAGGACTCCAGAGGATAATAAATCCACCTTCAGTTATATGTTTGTGGGATGAGTCATTGTTTGGGTTTCTAAGTAGTAATGTAAAGGGTTGTTAATGGAATTAACTGGGGATTAAAAAATCCAGTTTGAGTTGATGGTTAATAAGAACATTATCTGTCATTTCATTAACAAAATACAAAACACTAAACAACATTTGTGGTCAGCTGCTTTAAAATAGATTGTTTATTATTGTAAAAATGTCAAGTAAAGAAGTCCTATTATTGTAAAAATTATTTCTGTTGCTTATGTCTTAGATCATAAACATTTTATGGAAGAAAGAATTGTAATTCACTCTTCATTTTCTTTGCCTATCCTGGTCTTAGCTGCTTTTTTATTAATAAATAGTAACTGCCTCATCCTATAAACATTAAAAAAATTGTTTTAGGATTTAGAAACTTTTAATTTCTTAAATAGCCTATTGTAATAATTTTAAAAATATTTTTAGGTTTCAAGAAACTGCTGACTTGTTGAAGTATTCCAATAACTCTTCTTAGAAGCATCTTCGTGGACTTCTGAGATTCTACACTGAACGTCTTCTTTAAGTTTTATTTGTACAGTTTTAAATATATGTATTGATATTGCTACATTGAGAATTCCATTTGGTGTATTCGTTATTGAAGAAATACTTCAATTCTTTTGAGCTGTAATTACACTACTTTACTGTGTTTGAGCTTTTTGTGAGAAAAATATTCCTGTTGTTCCAGTAGATTTCTTTTGCAGAGTGAAGTCATTACAGCAGTGTATTTTTGTGTTGACATTTGTTGGCGGTGTGCTAAGTAATATGTTTTTTAAAGCACAGGCTTGAGGACCACAATTTACATCCTGTTGGAAACTCTCCAGTGGGGCCTTGCATATTGCACCCAAGAGATTTACATGCATACCGTTTTGCCATCTGTGTAGTCAAATAAGTTGCAGTGAAAAGTTAAATGTACACATTGAGAATGAAAATGTTTTTATTTTTAAAAATGCAACTTTTTTTTCAACTTAGAAAATTGGTGATGCATTAGATTCTCAATTAACATTGAAACAGTAGGGATCAATGTAATCCTGTATTTCTGTATTTGTGTGTAGGTCTGAAGTCTTACTGTGAAAAAAAGTGTTGAGTGTTTTAGTGTCATATTCAGTAACACATTTTAAGACCAGCAGCACAGATGGAGACCATCCAGAGTTAGAAAGATACACAAGCAGGTTTTTGGGTTTTGTCCTTTTTTGGTGGGTGGGGAAGAGGGAACACTGTGATTTGAAATTATAAATTTCTTGGGAGATGTGGATGATATTGATGGAAAGTTTACACGAACTTGAGTCAAGACAAGGAAGGGAATTTTAAAATTCTCAATTTAAAAAAATCATAACACAAGTTTACCCTGAACAGGCTTCAGGAGAAGACAAGTCCTTTATTATGAAGCAGGGAAATGGCTTTTTCCTTTGATTTACTTCTCCCCTAAAGGTATATGATTGAGAATTTTAATTTCTAGCTTAAAATGTTTTGTATGACACTAAAGTCAAATAAAATAGATGTTAACTTAAGGCATTACTGGTGTGACATTTTTTTAAATGAGTTTGCAATCTCAAGATTTGAAATTATATGAGCTGCTCACATTTATATAGGAGTTTAAGGTTAAAAAAAGTCTTTCCTCACAACAGCCCTGTGAGCTAAACAGACAGTTGTCTTTTAGTGAATTGTTCATTATTACATTCTTCTGATCTTAAGAAGAATTATAGTTGAAAAAGTAGCAGATACTAGTGATGGAACAAACTTGTGGACTGATGTTTAAATTGCCTCTTCAATGGAATTATAGCGCCACCTTGTGGTTTCTATCTATTTCACACATTTAGTGCAAAACCATTCATGTTCTGCAGAGTCTAAGAACATGAGAAGACAAGACTGAATGCCTTTACTTAGGTTGCTGTTTGGTCGTGGTTGTGGTGGTTGAAAAGGATATTTAGAAAACTGGCACTTTTTTTTTAATCCCACACACAACATATTAAGTGACCAGAAATTTTTGCCTTACGTTCTTGAGTTTTGTATATGAAGTTTTGATTTTAGCTATAGCATCATCAAATGTGCCCTCCCACACATACATACACTTTACATGGCAAATTTGTACCTAAAGAGCATATAACACAGAATTTTACAATTGGAATCAACCTTTAAGTATACCAAGAAAAATCATTACTTCAAGAAAAGTAACATGACTAGTTGAATATTGTGGGAGTTTTTCAGAGATGTGTTGGACTAGCAACCTCTGAGGCCTCTTCCAACTCCTAACGTTTGTTATTGAAGGACGGAATCTAAAAGGAAGGAAGGGTTAATTCAAAACAGGATAACAGTGTGCTCTCTTTCACATTTTTTGTCAATGCAAGGGGGATAAAAGAAGTGTAGCTAGCTGGATAGGGCATAATTCTTATTTTCAACCTTTTCATAAAATAAATTATCCCTTTGGGATGAAAATAGTCCCATAGTCATTCATTTATGTTTCAGATTTGTAATTTTTTTGTTATTTGTTATTTATTGTCCTACTTGTTTGTGGTGGAGGAAAGAATCACTGCCTTAACTATTAGTCCAGAGGACTGAAGATGAATTGTGCTACCTGTCTCCTATTGGAGGGGTGAAAGACTTAAATCTAGGATGAGACATTCATTTTTGGACATAAACGGTGTGGGTATTTATTTTGCTGGACTGTGAGTGTAATAAGGGTTTTGATTTTTTAATTTAGTTTGGGAAGTGGAAGTAGAATAATTTTTAAAAATTAAAAGTTAAAAAAAAGTTTAAATTTAATTTTAAAGGCCTTTCAAGGCTTTGGAAAACTTTAATTAGTAAATGACAACTGATCTTTTGATTGACTTGTAGATTTTAAGACTTATGGAATCCTTAACGTTCAAATGATCCACCAAAGACCATGTGACTTAAACTGTTAAATGGAATTTTGAAATAGATTGAACTTCTTATTAAGCTGGACAAAAAAGCTTTTACTGTGATAAGAAGGCAGCAGCAACTTTCTGCACCATCAGTACTATACCCTTAGGAAATCAGGTGAAATGTAATCCAGTTATATTTAGTGGTAGATTTAAAAAGAGGAATTAACTCAAGTTAGATAATACAATATTTGTAAAAAAAAAAATTATTTAGGTGAAAAATAGCCTCATATGTCATTCAGATCATATATGTGTTGTCGCATTTATTCTAGCATTTTAAAATGCTCATTTTTAAAATGATATACAGGTTTTAGGACATTTTTGTTTAATGCCCTTCTTCATAGTATCCCTCACATAGTTGACAGGCACTTGGGGAAGCATTAAAGAGAACCTTGTCAATTTTACAAACTACCACATTCTAGAGCTCAAATAACGTATGTTTAATTTTTACTGTTTAATGATCCTAAGTTTGTCTGTGGCAGTTCTTTAAAACTCACAGATGTAGAAAAGGAGGTGTGTAAAGCTTTTAGGGTTTTTTTAAGCTTTAAATTTATTAAACTACGAAAATGAAAACTTTCAGTGCCACTTGTGTCTTAAATATTAGTGAAAATGACAACCTTCTTTTGACTATAAAACTGTGTCAGGTGTGAAGGAAGGTGGTAAAAAAGGAACTCAGTAGGTAGGAAAAGCCTAAAAAAGGTCTAATTGCTTTGGAAATTTGGGAAAGTTATTCCATACTAATTTGTTTGGGCATGTACTTTTAAGGGACCAGGGGTGAATGGGGTAGCAGCCTGTTTGTTATAGGCCATTGAGTCATAGAGGAAAGAAAAACAAAAGAACTCTGAATCAGCCATTGAGCCATAAACATTTTTTTTCCTCATAGAGATATATAATCTGATCTAACCAACTTTAAAAATTGAGAACAGAGAACATAAAATGTTAAGTGCAAAAAAAAAAGGGCTTCTCTACAGTGCAGAGGACTTGATCTCATCTTTGTGGAGAATTCCAAGGGAGAAAATGCCCTCTGGCAAAACAAGTAGCCAGTGTCTCTGCATCTTACTGTCTTGAAGGCTTTTCTGAGGCAGAGAGGTTTAAGTGTTTGTCTAGGATCACACAGTATGGTCCAGAAGCAATCCTATTAACCGAGCATTCTGTTCACTCCATGTGAATATATTTTAGTTGCTGTAGATATTTCTGCATATGTATGTGCGCCCAAACACATGCATATAATGTAGGTATCGTTTTCCACATTACTGGTTCAATGGAATAGGGTAAGGGCCAATGCAGTTGAGTCAAAGCAAAAGAGAAGACTGAAAAAGAGGTTCAGGGGAGTTTGAGTATTTGTTGAAGTTGTCCAACTATTGTTCTGTGAACTCCAAAATAACTTACTAAGCTTTGAAAATATGACTGGCCAATTCAACTCAATAAACATCTATTAAGTAACTACTGTCTGTACCATACCAGTTCTCAGGGGAGAAAGTTTAAAGCCCAGGCTCTACCCTTAGGAAACGGTCCAGTAATGTGACACAATTGCACAGACAACTAAAATGAAAAGAAATCACCTGAAGGGCAAGGATTGTTTTCCTGGTTTTTCTTTGCACTGTATTCCTTAGCTTAGGCATTGTCCATGACATAAATTCAGTTGCTGGTTGAATTGCATACAAGCAAAGTATGTAACAACAGGTCCTAGGCTCTGGGGATACAAAACCAAAACCAAATAGTCCTTGTCCTCTAGAAATTTACAGTCTCCTGGGGAGATGTAACATACTGTAGGTAAGTATGCCTATGAAATTTGCAGGAGGGAATAGTAACCAGGGACATCAGGAAAACCTTTCTGTGGGATATAGTACATGAGCTGAACCTTGAAGGGGATTATAAGAGCCAGAGGAGACGATGGAAAGCCTACCAGACATATGGGAAGAAAGGACACAAGAAATGAAAAGCTGGATTCCAGTAGGCTGGAACATAAGAGTATATTTGGAAGAGTAAGTTCAAATGCATCTGAGAAGTAGGAGTTCTATTTTAAATGCAAAGTTGAGAAGTTTGCAAAGATGCTTTAATTGCTGGGAAAAGGGTTTGTTGATAAGGGTCCAGCAGCAATTACCATTTTATAAGGGGCTGTAAGGAGAGGTTTGTAGTTTAGTAGTTTCTTTCCTATTTCTTGTCAGCATGAAAAGATTTGATACTTTGTGTGCCCTATTCTGTACATTCCCATTTCCTGCTGTAATGGAACTAAGAGGTAAGGCAGTTTTTCTCCTGGTAACTTCTAATAATCGATTGATACTGGTGAGGACATGGGTTGGTCAAGTGACAGTGGTAGTACCCACTTCTGAGTCCTATTGTTCACCTAATTACTCTTTTGCATAATTTTTTCCTACTAACACTAGTCATATAGTCATAAAAGTTTGTGATTACTACCAGGTGGCACTGGCAAACAAGGTAAACTGAACCTGGGTTCTGTCTGGCGTGCACGAGGGTCTCCCTGTGCTGTTACATACACAGAACTTCATAGTAACTCACTCCTTGAGGCTAGCTTTCCTTTTAAGCCTAGTGCTTTAGTAGAGTCTCAAGCAAATAACAAACTCAAAATAACTGCATAGAGATAAGAGTTCCAAATTGTAGTTGGTCAGTCACCTTTGTATGTAGAGACAGGTAAAAAGCAGGAAGCAGATTATAGGCAGATATGAATGAAATAGATCTCCAAAAGATCTTAAGGGTGAACCCAGTGAGTTTTCCTCATACATACCTTTTACTTCATGCTCAATTGGTTCTAGCAGTGATTGGCTTGTTTGATTTCTGTGTCATGATATCCTTGGTGTTTAAGTTTCCCCTCTTCATACTTCCAAGATTTTCCCAGGAACCTGGTGGCAGAAGGATTCAGCAAAGAAACAATTTGCCATGCCAATTAACAGGGATTTTAAGAAAATCACAAAGTGAGATCCATGAGGTAAAGAAAGATGGAGCTGTGTATCCTGTTGGGTATATGCTCTGTTTAGATCCCTGTCTAACTGTATTCAGGATTATAAAATACAAATTGGTGACCTCTACCGCAAAAAATGAAAGGACGTGAGGAATTTTTCTCTTTCTGTGCTTTTTAAGAGAATCTTTAGAATTACTAAAAAGGACAAAAGAAATAGACCAGGAAGAAACCAAGAAAGAATAAGATCACAAGGTTGTGAAGGGGAATGAAAGTCAGTATTGGGAATGGTGTGTTTGCAATTAGGAAATATACTTGCCATTGCTAGGTATGCATTTCTTCAAATTTGTTACGTGGGTACTCTAAAACAAAGGACAAAAAAAATTCTTTCAGAGTATATTCAGACTCTGTTTCATTGAAAGACTGACACAAGGATTGTAAGTATTGCTAGTGAAATAAAGGTCTGGGTAGGATATGGACAGATTTGTGAGTATAGGGAAGGCTTTAATCCTGCTAGTTGAATGTTGGAACACTTGTCTATGTAGATGGTATCAGAAAACAACATTTCCAGGCCATGGTTTATTCTCTGGACACAATGGATTTAGGAAGTCAAAACAAAAAAATAAAACCCTATTTAGCAGATTTACTGACCTGAACCTGATTAGGTGGGTTATAAACTGAGTTTGGAGGCAGGGAGAAAGGGCACCAGGGGGAAATGTCTAGATAAAACTTATATAGAGCAAAGCAAATAGGACACTACAAAGGGAAGTTGTACCCAGGAGAAAACTGAAGACTATCAGGAACAGTATTTAAAACCTTAGCTGTTGTTTTGGTCTAGGCTAGTGGTAGTTTCTACTGCATATTGGAACAAAATGAGATTCTATTAGAGCAACAGTTAATAAAAAAGTTTTACTTAGCTGTAGCAGGAGGAGGGTATTCCAACAAAATATGCATTAAAGACATTCTGAACTGATTTAACTGGGCAAAACCTCCTTGCCTCTGTTTCAAATCACTAGACTGCCTGGAGTTCCTTGTAGCTATTTTGTATTGAGGTAACCAGGTCACCTCAACAGTATGGGCCATTAGTCTCTTGAACCAATCAAGTTTTGAGGATGGAAGGAAAACCTGGTCTAACTTGTATGGGAGTAGAGGTTGGATTATTGCTCCCACTGCAAATGTCTCATCACTTGACACAGTGGGTAATAAATCAAATAGCTTTATGTTTGTTTATTAGAATTTCAGTTACACAGGTTTCACTGAAACTTTATGACATAAGATACTCCCCCCACTTCAGTCATAGAAAGCTTTGAGGAAATGAAAAGTGTGTAGGAAGGAGAGGAAGGTCAGTGTTGAGTAGGGTAGAGAGGGATGATGATGGCAGCTAGGACCTTGGGGAGCTACCAGGTTCTAATCCAAGGGGTGGAGACTTGTATTACATGAATTATTCCAACTATACTTGAAATTCATTTTTTTTCTCATGTTTTATTGGGGATGCAACATACTTGGATATCATCACCATATATTTAAACACAAGACAGCTTTACTTTATTACAAGTTATTTTGTTTAGAGTCAGACTAAGGTTTTCTAGAAAATCTCAGTAACATGTCCCTATGTGTTTCAGTATTTCTGGATATATAAAATAGCCTTAAAAACACCAGTGGGCTTATCTTTGTCTTAAAATACAAACTAGTTTTCAGAACTTTGGAACTGAACAATATGCTAATGTTTCTTCCATGCCCACACTAACTTCCTGCAATCTGAGGAGGGAGGAATGCAGCACAATTGGTGTCATTCCCTACTGTTCCCTAGAACTGGTGGGAAATTAGGAGGGACCTTTTTAAAGACAATAGTGATTATATGGTAGAGGTGGCATATACACAATTTGTTCCTGTAGTAGTCAAATGAGACAATGGGAAAATATTTTGGCAACTGTTCAATATGTTCTTGTAATAATGGGCATAAAGCTGATGTTTATAGAATCTAATTTACCCATTGACCACTGCAAATTTGGAAATACATATCTAATGGTTTCCATAATACATATTTCCTCCACCTCCACCCCCAATCTCATTTGAGTCCTAAGTTTCATATCTCTCCACTAAGTAGTTGTGTGGTTATGCCTATTCTCAAAGGCTATGCCAGTATAGCATAATCTTGGCAGATACCACTCAAACAATAGTGCTTTTAATAATTAAATGCTTTACATGTTCAAGAAAACTGTGCTAGACATTGGGGATACAAAAACATACAATTAAGCAGTCTCTAATCTCAAGGAGCAAGTAGGTGGTGCAGTGGATAGAATTCCAGGCCTGGAGTCAGGAAGACTCATCTTTCTGAGTTCAAATCTGGCCTCAGACACTGTGTGACCTTGCTGAAGTAACAACCCTATTTGCCTCATTTTCCTCATCTGCAAAATGAGCTGGAGAAGGAAATGGCAAAACCACTTTAGTATCTTTGCCGAGAAAACCCCAAATGGGGTCACAGAGAGTTAGACACAACTGAAACTGGCGGAACAACAACAATCTCAAGGAATTTATATCCTACCAAGCTGAGTGGCTCTGTGTGTCCCATTCTGATGAGATGAAATCAGTTCAGTTCAGAGAGGCTGCCATGGGAAGGTTGGTCAGTAGCTGACTTTTTTTTTCTACCACATCAGTTCAATATAGATTATCTATAAGATGTACTGATCTCTGTTTAAGCTGTGAATCCTTGAAGTAAGCAAACATAACCACACAAAGTATATTGGGGGAAAAAATTACGCTTGTCAAAGTGTCGTTAGGGTGTAAATTCTTCCATATTAAAAAAAAAGACAGTATGATATAGTTAGAATACTAGATTGAAAATCAGATCTGCTTTTGACCTTTTGAATTCCTATCTTTCATTCTTTTTTTTCTGAGATTATATCTCCCCGTTTTGCCTATGTTAGGCATGCATCACCATGCCTGCACCTACCCATATTTTAAAGACCAACTCATCTGTCCCTTCCTTTTGGAAGCTTTCTCTGATAGCACGTTGGTAATGACTTCCCTCTTCAGACATTTTGTAGCACTTTGTTTCATACCTCTGATGTGCTTATCACATAATATTATGTTGGTGTTATGCCACTACTTGACCATAAATTCTGTAAGTATACAGATGACATCTTTTGTTTCTCATCCAATACCTAGGCTACTACTCCATACATAGTAATAATAAGTTAGCATTGACAACAGACACTCAGCGGTAGCCCTTATTATTATTATTCCCATTTTACAGAGGAGAAGGCCAAGGCAGGTTAAATGGCTTGCTCTGGGTCTCGTATCCGGTAAGCATCTGAAGCAGGAGTTGAATTATTCAGGTCTTTCTGATTCTTGAGTCCAGCACTGTGCCCGTTATGTCACCAAGCTGCTTCAGAAGCACTTGTGTACTCATGTCCCTGACTCTTAGCTAAAATGAAGATAGGAAGAAAACCATGGTCATGTTGGAGCTATCATGTTAAATTTGAAATACACAAAAACAAATAGTATGTGATAGAGATTCATAGTTTCATAAGCATTTCTCATTTTTCTTATTTTTAGAGAAATGTTCATGCATTTTGGTTTTTATGAAGTTTGTGATCTTGAAAAGGAAAAATTTAAATATAAAAAATTGAGGGGATTAGAAGAGGAGGTTCCTTTGGGGTCTAAAATCCTACAAGTTATCCAAATGGACAGTTACCATGATCTTGCTCTTAGGTGAAGGTGTACTTAACACACTTAATTTCCCTGGGAGATTGTCACTGAGTCTGTGGAATTTGAGTAGCCATCAGACACCATTACTCCAGATATCATGCCATTACCTCTATCTGGAAGAACCAGAAGAAAAAAAAAGTATTTATTTGCTTTAAAGGTAATTAATGTTGTATTTTACGCTTACCATTGGACACTATTGCAACCATCTAAACTATTTCCATTTTACATGATTTCAGTGCATAAAGTGTCATAACTATTTCAGCCACTCTAAGTTCCCATAAGGATTTTTTTCCTCTATTCCTTCATTCTCATTTGCTGTTCCTTGCATGATTAATATTAGTACATTCTCTATTAGAAGATACTTTTGTTACAGATGTCTAAGTACACCCCTAGCTAGTGCTTAGCAGTGACCATGTAGTAATGCATACTAAAGCAGCTAAATAGAATGGTGGATAAAGTGCTGGATTTCAAATCAGGAAAACCTGAGTTCAAATCCAGTTTCAGAAACTAACTGTGGGACCCTGGGTAAGTCACCTAATCTCCATCTGCTTCAATTTGTAAAAGGGAGATAGCACCTACCTGCCAGGGTGGTTGTGAGGATCAAATGAGATGATAAAGTGCTTTTCAAACTTCAGTGTGCTAGATAAATACCAGCTACTATTAGTATAATTATTATAATTATTAAGCCCAGCTCTTAATCTTAAGGATTAAGATAATACTTGGAATCAGGAAGATTCATCTTTATAAGTTCAAATACTGCCTCAGACACTTATTAATTGGGCAAGTCATCCTGTTTGCCTCAGTTACTCATCTGTAAAATAAACTAAAGAAGGAGATGGCAAACTAATACTATCTTTGCCAAGAAAACCTTAAATGGAGTCATGAAAGTTTGGACAAGATTGAAAAGACTGAACAACAACAATTAATGAATTACCAAAAGCTCTAGGGGCCTCTATTCCTAATAAGAAAAACTTGACTTTCTACTAGCCATGTTTTTCTCCAGACCTAGAATAGCAGTAGCTCTGAATGCCATAATCTCTACAACCCTCCTAAGCAATGCTTGCTGACACTAGAAATTTGAAGCCTCTGCTCTGTGAGCTGGATCACAGTCTGAATTTTTATCAAATGCACATGAGTGCAGACCCATTTATTCATAGCATCCAGCCTCTTAGTCACCATAATTCAATTCATATTTATTAATGTGAAAAATAATTATTAATGACCAACATCTTAGAGATTCAGAGCTTTCCTCAGACCCCTTCTTCCAACGTCCTGACTTTGGAAACTGAAGTTTTTCTTCAGAAGGACTTTCTGTTAATGATACTGCATGGACTCTCTTTATGCTGGTCAGCCCCCACCCAAGCTTTCGGTTAATTTAATCTAAGGTAGAGAAGCCCATTGTGTTCTACTCAAACTTGGGTGGAGACAGATTCTTTTGTTTAGACAGCCCAAGACTGGGAGTTGTCTGGTATGGCTGGGAGTGGTCTGGTATAGAGAGTCTGGGGTGTGAAATGATGAGAGTGACTTCAGCCCCTGTTGGAAGGGTATAAAAACTGTGTACCCTAAACCCAAAGGGAGATCAGTTCCAAATGAGCTCCCATACATGGATGTATGCATGCTGCCCGCTTTGAGAGAAACAAACACTAATATTGATGGGGTATGTGTTAGAATTCAGCACTCTCACCACTGTGGCCCGGGTTCAATTCCAGTCAGGGAACCAAATGTTGGCGTTTAAAATGTTGGGGTTTATGGATGCTCAGGACCCCAAAATACTGACATGTTGGCTCCTGCCCAAGTGAATTTGATCCAAGCCTTCTTTCAGCCAAAGGAAAACAAAGTTCATTAAAGATTCATCGTATTGGGTAGATTCTTAAGGAACCTAACCATCTGTGACACTTGTATTGACAAGCAGGCCAGATTGAATTTCAGGTAGATTGAATCTGAGCATCTTCATGGAGGCAAGATAGATCTTATGTACAGAAAGACTATGGGAGGAATCTAAGGTTGGTCAAGTAGTGTGGGGTGACTAGAGGACGGGTTTAGGGAGGATCTTGAGGAGGAGTCTAAGGAGGATTTTGATGGGACTGGGGTGACTAGAGGTCAGATTTCAGAAACCAAGAGAATGGGATTTTGATGGGATCAAGGATGAGATCCTCCAGAGGTAACAGACAATGGAGGATTAGGCTAGGTTAAGGGTAACAGATGTGAGCATGAAAAAGCCAGATTAAGTGGGAAAATTCAGGGAGAGTTCAAGGAAGTTCCCAGAGCCCATACCCCATCATTGCAACCTAATCTCGTGGCCCTCACTATAATTCCCTATTATATACACTTTAGTTTTTCTATCACCTTAATTAAAAAGGTCTGTGTGGCAGACATACCGTTTGCAGCCAGCAAAGATCCCTCTATCCTTCACTTCTCCACACATACATTGCTCATTAGTCCTCTTAGATAATTTGTTCTTCTGCCCCCTGACACTCCCCTACCACAAGTGTTCTTCAGAAAATTCTTTTGAGTCTTTGAAATTGTGATGTTATATTTAAGAGGAAACAACTCTCATCTTAAGATAGAACATACTTGATTCAAAGTTACTCTATCACTTAATGAGCTCTTTTATTTTTCCCAAAGAAAAATAAACTGAAATATTTGCCAGAGTAATGTGTTAAATATGATCAATTATAAGTTAGTATAGGCAAGTAAACACATTCACACAGTAGGTGATGGGATGATGGGACCTGGACCCCTCAAAGGAAAAGACCATGTCTTGAAAAGCAACCCAGTCCCTGAATTTTCCCATACATTGCACAGATCACTGGTATCCAAGGCACCTGGCCCACCCCAGCCTACCTAGATCACCTAATTTGCTCACTAGACACTTCTTTCACTGTTGTACCTGACCTACCCCAGACTATTTAACACTCCTTAATCCCATCCAGATCCTTTCTCTGTCCCTTATGTATGTAGGCATCAACCTCATCCTCAATTTGCAGGTTCCTAGGAACTTTGGCCACTACTATTGGTGTTACAATAAATGTTGCCACTTGATTATAAGACTTGAGTGCATGAATTCATTCCAGGTGATTCCTCCTTGTACCCTGATGTTTTGGGGTTCCCAGCAATCCCAAACTTTGTCATAGCCATTTCTGAAAATGTATGTCTTATTCTACACCTTAAAAGTGAGAGGCATATTGTTCTGTGCTAAGCACTGAAGATACACATATAAGCAAAAAGAATTGAGAAGCTTACATTCTGATAGTGGAAGACAAGGTTCAAAGGAAGCTGAAAGAGGGGGATTGTTTATTTGTAACCCTGGAACTCCTCAGCTCCAGCCTCTAACAGGTTCACTCTGGATCTGGGCATATGGAAGGCAGCAGTGGAGAGATAATTTACTTTACTTTTCTGGATGGCAGCACATTGGGGAGGAGGTGGGGGAGCTCAGCTCCTACAGCATCCACCTAATTATACATCTTTTTTTTTTTTAAATTAAATTCTTTATTAAATTTTTTTGAGTTACATCTTTTCTCCCCGTCTTTCCCCCGCCC
>CM053583.1:147401015-147429479 GCA_028627135.1 Pseudochirops cupreus
CTTTCCTTTAGAAAAGCAGATCTAAGAACCTGTGCTAGTAGCCGCCCTAGGTATGCTAGGGTGCTTGCTGATACAGACCACTCCCAAGTTATCCTATCTATAGTTCTTGTTTGTACATAACTTTTTGCATGTTGTCTCCTCCATTAGACTGTGAAATCTTTGAGGGTGTTTGCCTTTATTTTCTACTACCAGTGCTTAGCACAGTGCCTGGAACATGGTAGGTACTTAATATAAATGTCAGTTGACTAACTCCACCTCAGTTAATATGTCTTTTTATACTTTATGGAATTCTTTATAATCATTGGACATCAATAGTCTATCTCATTCATGTATCACATTTTGTTTGAAACATTTTGTTTAGCCATTCCCTAAGCAATGAGTACTTCCTTCATTCAGTTCTTTGCTTCTTTAAAAAAAAGTGCTCCTTTGAATATTCAGGTGTATATGGAATTTTTCTTTCTCTATTTCTCTTCCTTGGGCATATATGCTTGGCATTGGAGCCTCTGGGTCAAAGGGTATGAATATTTTAGTCATTTGTTTATCATAATTCCAAATGGCCTTCCAGAGTGGTTGAACCAATTCACTCCACTACTGGCTAAAACCATAATGGGTAAGGTGAGGACCAGATATAGCTTAATGTCAATTTAATGTCCTTTATGTGTTTTACCCTTGAGGGAAAGAGCTGTTTCGCATTTGTTTCTGTTTAACGTTAAGACAGTGCTTCTAGGAGTATAGAAGTGGGCCACTCACTCCTCCAAGTTCTAGCCAACCAGTTTCAGTCCCAAAGAAGCCTGACTCTAGTTAAGGGGATTAGGCTTCCACTTCTTATACTTATTGGTTTGCTCACAAGTCCCCACTGTGGGAATAATATTATTTTTTGGTTTAAGTCTAAGGCCTCCTCCAAAAAAAGAATTAGGAACAAGAGTATTTAATATATAAACATGAACTGGGTATGTGAAGGTGGTTTATTCATTCATAGAAAGAAGAAATGTTAGGCATAAAAGAATCACAGCCCATAAGAATTAGAAAGTGAGAGGATGCCCATCAATTGAGGAATGGCCAAACAAGCTATAGTATACAATTGTGATGGAATATTATTGTGCTTTTGGAAATGACAAGCAGGATAGTTTCAGAAAAACCTGGACTTAACATGAACTGATGTATGGTGAAGTGAGCAGAATCAGGAGAATGTTATACATAGTAACAGCAACAGTATATGATAAAGAACTGTGAATGACTTAGCTATTCTCAGCAATACAATGATCCAACATAATCTCAAAGGACTGATGATGAAGCATACTATCAGCCTCCAGAGAAAGAAATGATACTGTCTGAATACAGACTGAAGCATGCTATTTTTCATTTTCTTCCTTCCTTCCTTCCTTCCTTCCTTCCTTCCTTCCTTCCTTCCTTCCTTCCTTCCCTCCCTCTCTCCCTCCTTCCTTCCTTCTTTCCTTCTTACCTTCCTTCCTTCCTACCTTTTTTCCTTCCTTCCTGCCCTACCTCCCTTCCCTTCCCTTCCCTTCCAGACTCAAAACTTAAAAAAAAAAGTTAGAAAATTGTTTTAACATGTAATTGGGGAAAAAATAAAATATATTTTAAAAAATCACAGCCCACATTAACAAAATGATTAGAATTGTATTCAGCAACTTCACTTCTAATTATGCTTATAATCAATTTGGAGTCTAATAGTTTAAACCTCATCAGATTATAGCAGCTGTACAATACTGCTAATTAGGTACTTCACATTTCACCTTAACCTTGGGCTCTGTTTGATCACTCCTGTCATTTGTCTGCTGGTAAAATGGCCCAAGCTTGGCTACTTTCAATCTAGTGGCCAAATTTTCAGATAGAGAAGTTTCCCTTATTATCAACCACTGCTGCCACCATGCCAATGGATATTGCTGCTACCTCCATGCTTTCAAAAGATGCTTGTGCCAAAGCTTTTTTGAAACTTATGAGGTCTCCTGGACACTTTCATCTCAAGATACTCATGTAAGATCAAGAAAGTAAAACATTGTAAAACTAGATGGAAGAGAAGATAGCCATCCTCTCCCTCACTGAACTCTTGGGACCAGTTCAAAATATTTTACAGCAGGAAAGAAAGAGAACTCCAAGAACCAAGTAGCTTCCTTATGATTCATTAGCCAATTAAGGAACTCTTTGTCATTGGGTAATACAAACCCTTACACAAAACTGGAAATAGCACCCTACCTCCAATCCCTCCCCAATCACAGCTTCAATGAGGTGGACTGGAACCAGGCAAGTAATATCTTCCCATTTTCCAAGAGATGATCCCATTGGCCAGTTCAACTATATTACATGTGAATCCCCAGTGATTAGCACAATGCCTTATACATAGTGAATGCTCAATAAATATTTGTTTGATGAATCAAAAACAGGCCTGGTTATGGTCTCTTCAGAATAAATTGTTTTGCTCATTTTTTTAGCTTCTTTCTACTGCTGCATCTCCAAATACAAGTTTCCTCATTATCATGTTGCCAACTTGCGTATGTTTTCATATCCTAAATAATCTCCTCATACTAATGATCACTCAATCCTTTCTCAGTTTGTATTTAGGCTCTTCATTATTCCTTCCTAAGTCCAATAACTTTTACTTTGATTTTTCTTTAAATTTATACAAGTTGATATAAATTGTTTCTTGAATTTCTACAGTGTTTTGCATTATACTTTTCTGTTTTTCAGTTTTTTAGTCACCATACATGGTCTATTGAATGGGGCATCAATTACCTGACTTATTGCTTTAAAAATAATGCTGTTTTTCACAAGAATAAAAATTAAGTCTTTTGAATAAAAATTATTCTGGAAGGCTTGCCTAAAAATTGGGAAAGGCAGGAAAATCAAAGTTTTAAAGACTAGTTACAATTTGTGATATATTTATATATTTATATATACATATACACATACACCTAAGATGATTGTTGATGTAGCATTATGACTACATGAATACAGTTATACTTTATGGAGATTTGTAATTTCTATTTAATAGGATGGAATGTCTCCACTGATTTCAATGACTATAATACACCTGATTTTCATTTTGCAAAAGATAAATCACAAATGACCTAGTAAAGTCATTGAGTATATTAGACTAAATGTTGCCTATGAAGGATTAAATTTATATTCTTATTCTAAGACTCTAAATTTTCCTCTTATTCCACCATATTTTTGACTTATGTAATTTCTAGTTAATTGACCCAAAAATTGGGAATTGATTTATATTGATTAAACTTCCTCAAGAAATAGTACAGTATGACAATGTCAATGTCATTATTTCTCATTTTTTTTGCATTAGTAGTTTAATTAAATTAGTTATTTTGGAGTTGTTTTAATTGCACACTGTATCTTTTTCTCATATTAAATCTTTCTTCTAATTTGTGTTGCTTTTGGTATTCTAACAAATCAAATATCTGACAGCCAAATTGTGTTAACTACTATATCAGTAAGCAATCATTTCCTTGTCACTTTTGTTTTTTTATGTTATTTCAAGCTTTGTCATATTCAGTATCTCTTGATTCTTTCATTTTGCATAAAGTATTCATAATATACGGGCTTACTGAGACTTCTGCATATTCTATAAGTTTTTGACCTCTCTCTTTCTTAATCCAATATATTTTTTGTTGTCTTCCTCTGTTTTGCCCTATGCATTAAAGTCAATAATGCAAATCAGTCACTACCAAAAAGAGATTTAAAAAAGCCTAGAAACCAGTTTAGCCAGAAAATAGTTGATCTTCCTACCAAGTAGAGAAATATGGCAGCCAAAGTTACATCAATTTAGAATATAACATCATCTATAAAATCCTATGATGGAACATGATAGAAGATTCTGGGCACTATTGCATCATAAAACAATGAGCAGTCGTTGAATAAAAAACAAGCCACCCCAAGAACTAGTTCATCTTGAGGACATTTAAAGATAAATCCAGAAAGACAACAAACATGAAAAATGGAAAAGAGCTGTCAAGATTCTTATAACAAATTCCTTATCCTCCAGTGACAGTGGAATCACTGTATAAAATATATAAACATAAAAAACACAGAAGAGATCTATATGACACAATTTTAGGAGTCTAGAGGCATCAGTTCTTAAATATTTGGGCTTACTATATTTGGTTTATATATTTCCTTGGTCACCTTTTATTATAATTCAGAATATATAATGGTTAAAAGCACTTTATTTTTCTGTTAAGGAGTCATTTTGGATAGGGGTTTAGTTTTTTGAGTACATTACTGTACTCAAGGAAGCCATTAGAATTCTTCCCATAGGAGGATGACATGATAAGACTTAGCATATATGAAGATCACCATGTGGAGAATGGATGGGAAAGAGGAGAGAAACCAAAAGGAAAACCAGTTGGGAAACCAATTAAGAGGTTATTGCTATCAATAATCCAGGTGAGAGGTGATGATCTTTAGAGGTTATTCCACCAAACTCAACCCTGACCAGGACTCAGATTTTCATGAACTACCAATAAATTCTTTCCCTTTCTCCAAAGCCATTCTCATGATAAGAAAAGTTGATGAGGTTATAGTTTTTGGTATGAGTGTTGAATTCCAAATCTAGCCTAATTAGGGAACTGTTTAAATATCATGTCTAATAATGAAAAATGTAAATAGATCTCATCTCTCAAACAAAAAAAATTTCATTATAAGATTAATGATGCTTTTTTTTTTCTGGAAGACTGTTTTGGACAAGCACTAGAACCATGTAATTTTAAGAAATAAAAAGAACATTAGAGGGAGATTATATACTTCCCCTCACAGCCCACCACATATACATACACAATTTTAGAGATGATGAAGCTAAAATCTAGAGAATACAAAAGATGTATAGAAAAGACACAGGGAAGATGTAGGTAAAGGGTTTCTGAGATTTCAGAGGTGAGAAAAGAGAAGAGAAGCAAGCGAAAAGTAGCTGACATTTGGACTTCCCAGCAAGATCCATTTGACAATAACTGAGGAGAGTTTTTGTTTTGTTTCCTTTTTTTGGTTTTGTTTCGCTACAGGGCTTCAGCAGTTATTGGCTACATGTAGATCAAACACACGAGCAAATGAACAACAGGGGAGTCTGTATGAAGGAAAAACTTGCTAGCCATTAGTATTGTCCTAAAGTGGAATGGGAATTCCTATAGAATTAAGGAATCCCAGTGGCTAATGGTCTTCAGGTCATTGCCTTGATGAGCATTTTACATGAGATGTTATAGAGGGAAGCCTCTCTCTTCTCTGCCTGTTGCAGTGGGTGCTCCCCAAAGACTCCCCTGAAGTGGTCCTCTTGCCCATAATGTTGTAGAGGGAATTCCTGGTCAGGGTTGAGTTTGGTGGAATAACCTCTAAAGATCATCACCTCTCACCTGGATTATTGATAGCAATAACCTCTTAATTGGTTTCCCAACTGGTTTTCCATTTGGTTTCTCTCCTCTTTCCCATCCGTTCTCCACATGGTGATCTTCATATATGCTAAGTCTTATCATGTCATCCTCCTATGGGAAGAATTCTAATGGCTTCCTAATGTTTCTGGGATCAAATATTTTAAGCTTCTCTATTTAACTTTTTAAAACCTATCACAACCTGCCCCCAAGTTACTTTTCCAATCTTATTATACTTTATTCCCCTTCTAAACTCTATAATCTGACCAAACTGGCCTTTTTACTGGTTTCCCACCTCTGTGCCTTAGCACTGGTTGACCCTTATGCCCAGAATGTACTTCCTTCTCACCCTGCCTCTTAGAATCCTTATTTCTTTTAAAACTCTGTTTGAGCAATACCTACAAAGCCTTTCCTGATCACCCCTACCCCCTGATGTAAGTGCCCTTCAACTGAAAGTTTATGTTGTATTCATTTTGTATATACTTACTTATGTGAATGTTCTTTCCCTGCATAGAATGTAAGCTCCCTGAGGGAAAGGCTGCTTTCATTTTTGTCTTTATATCCCTAGTACCTGGCACAGTTCCTGGTTCATTATGATGGTTGCCCTTCATGCTAAAAATGAAATCACTATGTTGAGGTCAAGATACAGTGTATCCGATTGTGGCTGATCAGACCAACATGAGCTGCGAGGGCTCTACCACATGCCAGGCACAAGCAGTTTATATGAACATTTGGAGTGGAAATGTCTGTAAATTTGCCCATCTCATGTTTCTTTTGAATTACTGTAATTCTGCTTTGCTCATAGAGAACAGCTTCTTTGATGTGGGCATAAGTGCTTGTTTGTCATTTTTGCACTGATCACTTCCAGCTTTGGGTTCATGGGATTATATGGTTAAATAACTTTTATTCAAGTCAATTCAGTAAGCACTTATTAAATGCTTACTATATACCAGGCATTTGCTACACTGGCAGATGGTCATCTAGCTAGTTTGTGTTTGAGTCAGGATTGTATCCAAGTCTCTTTACTCCCATTCCAATGCTATTTCAATTGATCACATAGCTCTTTCCTGATGCATGGTTAATAAATTCCTACCTCCATTTTTCCTAATCTCCTGTAATTTAGATTTGCTCTCCCAAGGCAAAAACCTTTGCTTTGTTACTTTTTTTCCCTCGTATTCTCATGTCTATGAACCTGTCAGCCCTACCACCCACCTCCTCCTCTGTCCTGCCTGTTTCTAGCTCTTTTAATAGCAAGCAAATTTCCTTTTGTTCTATACCTCTTTATGTCACATTCTTTCCATCTTCTTAAGCTCACAGAAGGGACATTAACATAAAATCGGCTTTCTTATCCTTGTTCACTCTTACCAGGATTGTCTGCTCCTTCACTCATGCCTCTGACACCTTGGACCAAGAGGATTCAGTAGCACTCATCATTCCCTGCTATCACTTCCACACTTCCATCTGCTGCTGTTACTTAGCAACGCTTTCTCCTTTGAGGTTCACTTCATTCCCCTGCCTAGGTTCTTAATGACATCCTTTACTGGTCTCTAGGCAACTCTCTCAATATTTTAAAGCAGCACAGCACTTGACTCACAGTCTTCCTTTTCAGCCTAACTCTTCTCCTTATATTTGGGGGCTTCAATATTCATTTTCATGTTTTTTCAAACACTTTGTATTCCTAGTTCTTCAACCTAGCTATTCCTGTGACCTGTACTTTCATTTTTGACCCACAGGAGAGAAGACTCCTTAGACCTCATTATTATCTGTAATTGGTCAACACCCATGATTTTGAATTCAGAAATTTCATTCCCTGGTCACCATCTTCTCTTCTTCCTCCCTCATGACTCTAGAGTTAAATACTCTCTCTTCCTTCCTTCCTTCCTTTCTTTCTTTGTTTCTTTCTTTCCTTTCTTTTCTTTCCTTCCTTCCCTGCTATACAGCCCTCCTTTTAGCCTCCTTTTAATTATACCATCACATTTGCTACAACATATTTCCCAAACCTTGTCCTCTTGCCTCTAACTCTCAACACTACCTCTTGTGCCTTCTTCCTCAGATTATAGGACATAGATTCAGAACTATAAGGGACCTCAGAGGCCAACTCTAACTAAATAATAAATGCTGGGCATACAAAGAAAAGAAAAAAACAATCCCTGCTCTAAAGGAGCTTACATTCTAATAGGGGATACAACATGAAAATAACTAGGTACATACAAGATAATCATTTTACAAATGACCTTGCTTGTTATGAGAAAACAAATACTATCCATAGCAAGCTCTCTCAAAACTTTTTCATTTGTTTTATCCTCTAATGATTGAATAAATGCTTCATAAACTGTGAGAAGGTGACTCTTCTCTTTCTTAAAAATCGCTATACTTTTACCCCTTTTCTATCCCTTATCATTTTCTTCAGGATCATGCTTCATCAATCATTCCCTAACCAGTGCTCTTTATCAGATGCCCATGAACATGCTCAGATCTCCTGTTTCTTAAAAATCCTTCATTTGACTATAATACAGCGACCATCCCCCCCCCCCCCCCCCGCAGCTATCATCCTATATCTTTCCTTCCTTTCACTGCTAAATTCTAATATAAGGGTAGGTCTAAATGGTGAAATGCTTTGCTGAGACATATAAATATGCAAGTCTAGGAATGACTAAGTAGGAAAGACAAGGACTTAACCTCAGGGATTAACTTTGGTACTTGTTTAGATTCATTGGGGAAACAGTAGCACCATATGGTGGGTCCTCAAAGATATGCAAAGAATCAGTTCCAGAGAGCTTAGTGAGATTTCTAGGGCAGAGCTCTTTCCAAAATGAATCTGGAAGCACTGGATCTGAATTTGTAGGTTAAGCAGGGAACTATAAAGAATTTCAGCTCTAAGTTGTTGGAGACTCAAGCCCCAATGACCATGATTTTTTCTTTTCTTTTTTTTTTTTTTTGAGGGGAAGGAGATGGTGTTGGAATTTTGATTTTATTAACATATGGAACTCTCAGTGTGTGTGTGTGTGTGTGTGTGTGTATGTAAGAAAGAGAGAGAGAGAAAGAGAAAGAGAGAGAGAGAGAGAAAAGTCCTCTATTAATGCTGATCAACACTTTTTTTGCATCTTATTGTCTTACAGAGTGGACTGGTAATGCAGTTCAAGAAACAGACTTGGGCCTTGGATAGCTAGAAATGATTCTCCTCAGTGTTTTAAAGAACTATTTTAAAGAAGTGGTGTGAAGTGCCTGAGGCAAAGAATCATCTGGAAGTGAAAAAGCCTTTTCTTTGTCAGTCCTGTCCAACTCTTTGTGACCTCATTTGGGGTTTTCTTGATAAAGATACTGGAGCGTTTTGGCATTTCCTTCTCCAGCTCATTCTGCAAATGAGGAAACTAAGGCAAACAGGGTTAAGTGACTTGCCCAGGGTCATGTAGCTAGTAAGTAATCTTGAGGCCAGAAGATTCATGAAGTTGAGTCTTCCTGACTCCAGGCCCAGCATTTTATCCACTGTACCACCTAGTGGCCTCAAACTATCAGTAACAGAAAAACCAAAAAAGTTATAGGGTGTGTGTGTGTGTGTGTGTGTGTGTGTGTGTGTGTGTGTGTGTGTGTGTGTGTGTGTGTGTGGTGTCATGGTTTTTTTCCCCCATGGAAGGATTTTACCTGATCCTTTGGCTGAGTGTTTTAAGGACTTTTGCCTTCTAAAGGACGTTTAGCAGGGAAAGACAGAGGTGAAGAGAAACTCCATAGTTACATTTCCAATTAAATTGTGCCTGCTGACCACGGGACTAGTAAGACAGATGAACATCATTCACAGGAGACTAATAGGAAGCAATGCCCAAAAGGCCATGTCTGGCTGAAGTGATGTATCTAGAGGAGTTAAGTTGAGCATTTACTAAGCATCTTCTCTGTGCCAAGCACTGTGCTAAGGGCTGGCGATACAAAGAAAGGGGAGGGGAGGGGAGGGGAGGACTTCCTTCTCTGTTGTAGGACTTCACTAATGGGGAAGACATCATGCAAACAGCTATGTACCGGCAAGATCTGTATGGGATAAATTGGAGGTAATCTCTGAGGGAAGGTATCAGGTTTAGAAAAGACTGCACATCTGATGAGATCAACAGTATGAGTGAGAACAGTATGATGGCAACACTAGATATCAACAGCTCTGCAGTGTTAGAAGCATGTTTTCCCCCTTTTATATCTGTACTCTGAACATGTGTGTTCCCTGCATAGGAGCTTTACCAAACTCCTCTCTCACTGATGATATGTTTATTTGTGGGAGAAAGTACTTCTGGTTTATGAAGGAAATGTTTTATTGCTGCTTTTCTTATCTGGCCTTCATTACATGCCTATGCTTTGAACTACCTTTGGGCGACTGGTAATGGTACATGTATTAATCAGTGTCATGAGCTATGGTTCTTAATGGATGGGGACTGACAGAGAATCCTGAATCTGGTGTAACCCTATCTGGCAGAGTCATAGTCACATGTGTGTTCATGTGTGTTGGGGAAAGGATGTGCCCAGATGAGACACTGAAAAGGTAGTCTACCCTCACTACCTTCATTTCCTTAGAACCTATTTATTCCCTTTCCATTTCCTTGTAATCTAGTGTCTGTCTTACTGCACTAGTAGAATTACTGTCTCCAGGTACACCAGTGACCTCTTATTCGCTAAGTTTGTGACCATCAGACTGAGTCTCCATCCTTTTTGACCATCTCAGATACTTTTGACATTGTTGAACATCCTCTATTCCTACATATTCTAACTCCTTGTGGCTTCTTCTTAGCCTCCTTTGCTGGATCATTATTTATCTCCTCTCCTCTAAGCTTGGGTATCTCACAGAACCTTGGTTTATGTCCCCTTCCTTCACTATAGTTTCTCCCTTGGTGAGTTCATCAATTCACATGGGGTCTACCAAGATTACTCCCAAATCTATGTACCCAGCCTTAATATTTCATGAAAATTCCACATTGCCAATTGTTTTCTGGATATATCTATGTTTATTCCATCCTTCTCCCTCTCTCCATTCACAAAGCTTCCATGCAACGGCAGGATCTAGTCCCCTCTTGCTTAAACTGTCATAACAGCCTCTTAATTGGTCTCCCTATTTCTAGTCTCTTTTCTCCCCATTTTATTTTCCATGTAACTACATATATGGGGTGTGTGTGTGTATGTGTGTGTGTATGTGTGTATGTGTATGTAATTTCCTAAAGCACAGGAATGACCCATGACTTCATGATCAAAAATCTCCAATAACATCTTATTGTGTCACAAAATCTTCAAGCTGGTATTTATTTATGGTCTACTATAATCAAGCTCAAGTCTGATGTCCCAGCCTAATTTCATATTACTCCCTTTAACACACTATGTTCTATCTCAACTTGACTACTAGATGGTCTCCAATTCAACATTTCCTCTCCCACCTCCATGTACTTTCTCAAAGCTGTCTTTCATCCTTCACTCTGTCTTCAGCAATGATGTCAAAATGTATAGGAATCACATTGTTTGAAGAGAGCCTTTAAGGCTCTTCTTCTACTGTTTAAGATACTGGAAAAAAAAATCTACAAGTTATTGCCTCAAATGTAACCATTAAATTCCTCATCATTCTTCTATGGTCTAAGTGCCACCTCCTCCATTTAGCCTTCCATGATTTATTTCCTGTTAATTTCCTCTCCATTATTAACTATGCTTTGAGCATTTTGTCTGACTTTGCCTTAACCCCCTTCACTCTCTATCTTGTATGATACTTATCTGTGTAGATGGACATAGTCCAAGGATAATATAAGCTTCTCGAAAGCAGTGTCTGTTTCATTGTTTTTATAGTGTCGTACACATAGTAGGCACTTAAAAGTGTATGTTGAATTGAATAAATGGACATGACATTAACTTCTAAGTGTTACATGAGCACTTTATACATTCCATCAACATTTTTTTTAGATGCAGGAATTTTAAAGCTAGAGGAGGTATGCCCTTGGATGATGTGTGTTGACTTACTCAAAAGACTTTCTCTGTTCTTATTTGAGTTTAATAGGAACACAGAGCTCCTTGATAATATAGTTCAAACTTCACTGATTTGAAGTTTGATAATTTAGCCTAGTCTGAGGAGAAGTTGTACTTTTTACTATGTGAATAAAAAGTTCCAATTCAATTTTGTAACCATGGCTCAAACTGAATTATCTGATCAGCTGCAAATGACTGTGTATTCTTATACAGATCAAAGTGGTGACTTTATTCTTGGTTGGATGTGTCCAAACTCTGCTCTTCCTAAGAATGAAATCTTCACCATTACTAACTAATATATGGGAATCCATATGGTAACTAGGCATTCTATAGAACATTTAGCAGGAGCAATAGCTTGAAAATAAATGGGGGGGGGGGGAAGAAAAGATTAATTAAATTAGTCATACCTATCAAGAAACAAAATTTCTACTTCAAGAAAATGCATGAATATGCTAAGACCTTTAGAAGTGCTGCTGGAAAAATGGTTATGTATGTTATTGAGTGATAAAAAGTCACTGGTTTGTGTTAAAAATGTATTAAATGTAAGCACTTATTAAAAATAGGAAGAAAGAAATTCAGAATTAGCAGAATTGCTAAGATCTCATGAACCTCTTGACTGCTAGGGTCTTTGACATGGGTAAGCTAGAGGCAGTTGGGAAGGGCTCCCCAAGGTATTATCAATTATTGCCAAAGAAAAAGCTACTGTAGATGAGGAGAGTCATCTAATGAATATATATGTCTGTGTATGTGTGAGTATATGTATGGCAATATGAGAATCAACTACCTCACTGGAAATGGTAGTGGTTCCACTTATAAATTGGGTGAAATGGGTTATCTTCCTTACCTTGCTTTTGACCCCTTACCTCCCAGGATTAGTCTTTTCATACTCAATATGTTTACTCTATATACCCCCTTCCTTTGACTATGGAGGATCATCAGTGATCTTAAACTCTGCTTTTAGGAAAAAGGCTGCAATTATCTGCAATGTCATTAAAACAGAAACTTTTAAAAAAATCAAGAGACAGTATGTGGGATTGGTTAGAATGCTGGACCAGCAAACAGAAAAAAAACAACAAAACTTAGATTCAAATATAACAAACTCTTTAGGAATTTATGGATAATCTCATTTTGTCTCTCTTTTCCTCACAAGTAGTATTTATAACTAGTCCTTGTTTGGCCTCTTAACTTCAACAGTTTTTAAACCCTTTTTGCTGGTCATATTTTTTCCTAGCATCCACGTAGAATACACTCCTGCCCTTGCCAGCAGACTTTCCCCCTGACCTTCAGGTCAAAGAAATTGATGGGAATAAGAAGAGGAGTAGGGAGGACATGTGGCCACAGCAAGCAGAGAAGCTACATTCATGGAAAAGACGGAAAGATGCCAATGGCCAGAGGAAATTCCAAGCCAGAGTGGTGTTGATGATACATTCACGTAACATGTTCAGCCTGGAACTTGCGCTTCAGAATCACACCCCCTCCTGCTGCTGTTCTATTCGTATCATTATCTTGAAACTAGAATTGGATGTGGAAGACCATGACCAGTCCTATTCACATGGAGTCGAGGACTTCTCTCCATTTTTGATGTTTGAAGACCATGAGAACACTAAATTCTGCCCTGCATTTCCTTATGGAGAGGGGGCTGGGACAGTGTCTGTAGAAGCTAAACATCCTATTTACAAAGTGAACCTCAGCCACCTACTAACAGTGCAATGACTAAAAGTGCCTCACCTCAGTCCAAAATTGAATCTAACCTAACAGTTCTGATGTGTCACTCCCTACAGCCTCCCAATGCTCTAAGAGAATAATATGAAGTAAATAAAACCATGCCCCGAGGCCAAGGTTCTCCATCCGACATCCCCTACTACATCATTCAAATGGCTAGGAAACCTTAAGGCTAGGCTCCCTTGTTTGAGCTATTCTCTTCTATCACATCTCATCTTAGGGAAAAGATTATTAACCTTTTTCTGTTTCGTGGATTCCTTCAACAGTCTGGCAAAGCCTATGAATACTTTCTGAATAACCTTTTTAATTGCATAAAATAAAATTCACAAGATTTTAAAAGAAACAAATTATATTGAAATAGTTATCAAAATATTTTTAAAAGTAAAACAAGTTAATGGACCCCAGGTTAAGAATCTCTGGTCTAAGAGAGAGGGATAAGATAGGGCTAGAACTTGCCTACGGCCTCAGGAAAACTGGCATAGATCCAACTTAAACACCACTACCATGCCACCTTGGAACATTGTTCTCATGTTGAAAGAAAAGTTGGATGAGAGTCTGGAAGGACATGGACCACCTCAACTCTGTATGCTAAACATTATCAAGAGTGGTAAAAAAAAAATTCTGGGACTTCAAAAGTATGGCTATATCTGTATTCAACATTCAGGAATGTGCTGGTCAATGTTTAACAACTGGTTGGGGGAAGGGAGGGAGAAATGTATGACCCCTACATTTTAAAGTTTAATCTGCATTATTAACATTTTCTTCTTCACTTTCCTAAATCAAGACAATCATCAAAAGAGTAAAATCAGAGGCTGATTTCTAGCATTTCCTGATTTCTGTGGTATAAGTGCTTATACAGAAAATTTAACAAAAAGCTCTTACAAACTGGTCAGAGCGGGTTCCAGCATGCCACTGTGACATCTGTCCTCAGAAAGGGAGGATAAATTTCAAAGTCCTCCAAACCTCTGCCATAGGCTTTCTCCTTCCCCATTTCCTTCTCTTTTCTCATCTTCCTTTCCAAAGATCATCTTGAAAACTTGTGCTGCCATATGTTTATTCAGTCAGGTGTTAAATATCCCTAGACAAAAGGGCAAATGAAGCTATATTGAGGTGTTGAGGTACTGGAAAGGTACCAGAAAATTCATTCCCTTGAAAAATGAAAACCACAAAATTCTTACTGTAAAAGACCATTAGGTGAATTGGTAATATGAGTCTTTTCCATCTAATTCTGTCTCTTTCTGGGTTTAGTTGGTAGGTGACAGGTCCAGTGCCTTCATATCAATTAAATTAGCCCAATAGATGGCTAATAGAGTTATAATTTGTCATTTGATTCCATCCTCTGCAAATGATTACTTGTATGCCTGTACATTTGGGTTTTTTTCATTGTTATATTTTTAATCTATAGAAGGCATTTTTTATAATTTTATATATGTTTGTATGGTAGAAAGAACACAGGACCAGGAGTCAAACTATCTGGATGTGTCCTAGTTACTAATTTCTTATCTGTAAGACCTAAGGGAAGTTACTTACTTTCTCCTTCGTTTTATTATCTGGAAAAAATAGGGGTAATAACAATTGTATTATCTTGTTCACAGAATTGTGGTAAGAAAAATCCTTTTGTAAATCCTAAGGCATTATATAAATCTGAGCTGTTATTATGCAATCCATACTTCAAAAGCAATGTTATTTTGCTTCTACAGCTAATGAAGAGCACCACTTCATAGTCAAAAGAATTCTGTTTTCCCATGAGAGATAAAAAGTTATATTTAAGAAACTAAGAGGGGAAGAGTTCAAAAGATCATTCATGACTGAGTTAGAATCTGGAAGAATGGATAAGACTAACTGGGGAATACATCATTGCTTCATTTAATACAACACTAATTCATTTGTGTTAACTTAGGTTATTACCATCTGCCCACAGGATAGGCCATGGCAAAAATAAATTCCCGATTCTTCTTGTTAAAGATTCAATGTTGGAATTGGTTGGATGAATTCAAAATAATATCCCATATTAGTTAAACAAAAATCTGCCGCTATGTCTAAAACTAGTCAGACCTGGACTTTTAAAGCCAGAACACTTATTGAAGTATATGTTTTTTGTTTTTGTCTTTTGTTACCCAAGTATTTAAAAAGTTATGCTAAGAAGTCTAGCAGGAGCATTGTATTTGGGATCGGGATCTCACTTCAAATCTTAACTCTGCTACTTAGAACCTATATGATCTTGACCAAATCACTGAACATTTCTGAGCATTAGTTTTCTCACCTTTAAAAAATCAGAGGATTTGACTAAGTGATCTCAAAGTTCTTACATAGCACTTTATTCCTTACTACTATGATCCTAAAGAGTCTTGTATAAAAAAAAACTCAGAAAATATTTAGGAGTAAAATAGAATTTATAATGTATGCCATTGTAATATAGTATGTTGTTTAAGTTTTATAAAAAATATCTACTTTTTTTTTCCCATGCTGAATAGGTTTGAATGGCAAAAGCACTGACTTCTGTTGTCTAGTGATAGGCTGTAATTCTACGATTCACCAAGAGGATAAATTACAGCATTGAATAGTGGAGACATAGGATCAGTTGACCCATATGCATAACATGACAATATTGATCCTTGTTTTCTCAAAATTACTTTATTTATTTATTTTGTAGCTTTTGGTTAACATTGTAAATATGCTGCTTTGATAGATCTGTGATCTCATTGTTGTGCAGATAGCATTTCATTCACACCTCATCTTATGTAATTCTTATGCATATCCTTTCATGGATCATCCACAGAAAATCTATGCAACAATTGAAGGGGAAGAGAAGAGAGGCAGAGTAACATGAAACTGATCTCATCAAGCATAAAGTAATAGTGATGAATATACTCCTCTTTCACTACCTTCTTCTATATAAAGAAGGTATTGGGAGCAATAAGATGAAGGGAATAAAAATAGATGTAATAGCTAACATAATAGCTAACATATATATATATATATGTGCATATATATATATATGTGTGTATATATCTATACACACACACACACACACACACACACACACATAGTTTACTATGTGCCAGGCAGTATAATAAACACTTTATTAATTGTTATGTCACTTGATCCTCACAACAACCCTAGCAAGGCTATTATAATCTCCAATTTACAGATGAGGAAACTGAGGCAAACAGGAGTTAAGTGAGGTACTCAGGTTTATAAAACTAATAAGTGTCTGAGGATGAACTTGATCTCAAATCTTCTTGACTCAAGACTTGGTGCTCTATCCACCGTACCACTTAGTTGCCAATTAATGATCACAACTATATATATGAACGTACTGAAACTCACCCATGAAATGGGAGAGGATAGTAGAATGGAGTAGAAAGCAGAATCCAACAATATATTGTTTACAATAAGTACACTTGAAATATAAAGACTAACAGAGTTAAAATAAAGGGCTGGAGCAAAATCCATTATGCTTTGACTGAACTCGAAAAGCAGGGACATGGAAGGGGGGTGTTTCATCAAGTCAAGGCACCAGCAAAAATAACAGTTAAAAGTGATGAAGAGGAAAACTACATCTTGCTGAAAGATGACATGGATAATGAATTGCTACCAATACTTAATATATAAGCACTGAATGGCATAGTTACTAAATACTTAAAGGAAAAGTTAAATGAGTCAGAGGGATAGATAGGTAACAAATCTATAACAGTTGGGACCTCAAAATACTCCTTAAGAGTTAGATAAATCAAGATATACAGGTGATGGGATATAGACATTCATCTTGCCCTACAAGAAAGTAAGAGGCAAGGGGACCAGGGGGAAGGGAGATAGGGGAGACATAAGAAAGGACAGACTGGGGGAAGGGATCTTCAGTATGCTTGACATCTTAGAGGGGTAGGGGAGAGATGGGGAGAAAATTTGTAACTCAAAATCTTGTGGAAATGAATGTTGCAAACTAAAAATAAACAAATAAATTCTGGGTGAAAAAAGAGATAAATCATAGAAGGGGGTAGGGTGTGGAGCCAATATGGCAAAGAAAAGGCAGAAACTCTTCTGAACCCTCCCAAATTCCCTTCCAATCAGCTTTAAATAATATCTCAAAACAAATTCTTAAGTAGCAGAACCCACAAAAAATGAGAAACAATTTTCCTGCACGAGGCAATTTAGAAGGTTGTCAGTAAAGATCTTTTGTTCTGAGATGGGAGTGGAGCACACAGGCTGTGCCCCAGTACCTCAGCAGCAGCCCTTGGGGGCAACTGAATCAAAGGTGGCAGCAGAGTGGCTTCTGAAACTCTTAGCCCACAGATGGTAAGGTGGTTGGACGATTGTTCAGAAGAAGATTACAGGAATCTCTTTGTTGGCACTGGGGGCAGGACTATATTGCATAGTCCATAGGCAGATCCAGGTCACAGTTCCAGATTGTAATCCAGAGGCTGAAAAGGAATGGGAACCTTGGTCACAGTTCCAGGGCATAAAAGAGTGTTTATCGTCACTCACAGACCAAAGAACAGATCAGGAGAATAGTAAGCACACTTCTCCTTAGATCATACCATCTTGGAAGAATTGAAAACTGACACACCACCAGAATTAGCTCTGAAAAAAAAACACAAAAACTCCTGAAACTTGAGACAGTGCTTCCTATATCTCAAGAGCAGAGCCCAATTTTTCATAAAGATATAGGCTGGAAAACTGAGCAAACAACAAAAAAGATCTTCTCCATAGAAAGTTACTATGGTGACAAGGAAGTTCAAATCAAAAACTCAGAAGATGACAACAAAGTCAAAACTGCTATATCCAAAGCCTCAAAGAAAAATGTGAATTGATCCCAGGCTCAAAATCAAAGAAATCAAAATGGATTAAAAAAAAAAAAACAAATGGGGCAGCTAGGTGGCACAGTGAATAGAGCCCTGGAGTCAGGAGGACCTGAGTTCAAATCCAGCCTGTGACACTTAACACTTGCTAGCCATGTGACCCTGGGTAAGTCACTTAACCCCAATTGCCCTGCCTTCACCCCTCCAAAACAAAAAAAACTACCAAATAAGAGAGATAGAGGAAAAATGGGGAAGAGAAATTCGAGTGATGCAAGAAAATCATGCAAGAAAAAAGTCAATACCTTTTTAAAGGAGGCGCCCCTCCCCCAAAATTGAAGAAAATAACACATTAAAAAACGGAATAGGCCAAATGGTAAAAGAGGCACAAAAATCCACTGAAGAGAAAAATGCCTTAAGAAGTAGCATTGGCCAAATGGAAAAGGAAGTATAAAAGTTCACTGAAGAAAATAATTCCTTAAAAATTAGAGTTGGGCATGTGGAAGCTAATAACTTCATGAAACATCCAAAAACAATAAAACAAAATCAAAATAATGAAAAGATAGAAGACAGTGTGAAGTATCTCATTGGGAAAACAACTGACTTGGAAAATAGATCCAGGAAAGATAATTTAAGAATTTTTGCACTACCTGCAAGTCATGATAAAAAAAAAAAAGAGCCTAGACATCACCTTTCAAGAAATTCTTAAGGAAAACTACTTTGATGATATTTGAAAATCAGAGGATAAAAAAAGAAATGGAAAGAATCCACCAACCACCTCCTGACAGAAATCCCAAAGTGAAAACTCCCAGGAATATTATGGTCAAATTTCAGAGCTCCCAGGTCAAGGAGAAAATCTTACAAGCAGGCAGAAAGAAACAATTCAAATATCATGAAGTCACAGTCAGAATAACACATGATTTAGCTAATTTGTTTTTTTAAAAAAAGAAAACTAAATATTATCAAGAATCAAAAAAAGAAGAATTCATGATCAATAGAATAAAAAATTATTAGAGTTGATTTTGCTCAACTCTGTTAGTAAAATCAATAGTTTAAGTGAATATTTTTGAAAAAAATGTAAAATGCTCAGATTAACATAAAAAATAGAGAATTAAAATAGTTCAATCTAAGAAAAAATTGAATGTACCCAAATAAACTCCCCCCCAAATATATTAGAACCAGAAGAATTTTTTGAGCAAATTCTACCTAAATTCAAAGAAAAGATTTATTAAAAAAATTCACAAACACTTTGCAAAAATAGGAAAAGAAGAAATATTACCAAATATTATCTATCATGCAAATATTGTCTTGATACCCAAACCAGGGTGAGCCAAAGCATAGAAGGTATAGCTAGGTTGCTGATGGGAAAGTGGGAAAGGTTTTAATAGGGAAGGTGATCTGGAGAAAGGATCCTTGCTACGTAGGAGCAGGAGGAAAGTGGGCAATAGCAGATGAACTTCTCTGGCATTATAAAAACACTGCCCTATACAATTTCCTTGGCATGGGGAACTCCTGGTGAGGAATTTCCATTACCAATGCAAATTTCTATAAAGTACAGTCGTAGGGAGTTGCCTAAGGCAGCAAAAAGTTCAGGGATTTGCTCAGTTCACACAGTCAGTACAGGGCAAAAGTCCTTGGTCCTTGTCCTCCTGACTTCTAGGTTAAGCCCTATCTGCCCTTTGCCAGGCTGCCTTTTGATGAGATTAATAAGAGCTGATATTTACGTCATGATGGACCTCGCTTTATCTATTTTTGAATCTCACAACAAATATGAGCAAATATTGTTATCCCTGTTTTATGTTTGTGGAAACCAAGGCTGAGGGAGTTTAGCTGATATGCACATGCTTACATAGCTAGGAAGAATCAGGAGTGGCATTTCTACCCTGGTTTCTTGGTACTGAGTCCAGAACTCTGTCCTGTACTCCCAATCACATCAGGCTGCAGTGGACATAACACCGGGCGTGGAGGTAAGAGAAACAGGGTTCCAATCTTGACTCTGCCACTTTTTGTGACCTTGGGCAGTCCCTTTATCTTTCTGGGCCTCTGTTTCCTCATGTAGAAAACTAAGGAGTTGTACTGGATGAGCTATAAGATTCCTTCCAACTCTAAATCCTATGACCCTTTGACTTACTTTTTAAAGGGGGTGAAGGGAACCAGCAAGGATAGCATTTGTTCATTTTTTGAACATTCACACAACAGAGAGCCATTCTGTAAATTTTGTGAAATCATATCACTTATGTTTTATGCCTTGGCTTCATTCATTTCATCTACCTACTCCTACCACCAATAACTTGTAGAGCTTTTCATGTCATTTCCCTCTAAATAAAATTTCCTTTAATATTCCAAATAATGGCTCTGGGGACTGGAAGCTGTTCAGAGCTTGTTTGTCTCAGGTTTGGAAGTGCCCAGCGGTTTTAGACTCAAAGATTCATTAATCACACCCACTTATTGTCAGGGCTCAGCAGTTCTAAGTAAACACAGCAGTGAGCAGAGTTGGTTTTTATTTGGAGAGATGATCATTCAAACTGAGCACATGTGTGCACTTTGGCTCCAGTCAAGTGTCCCTGGAGCAGGCAAGATAATTTTCTTCTTAATTAGAAGAACTCGATGCATGTCAATGAATCCCTTACCTTCCTGGTCTAGAAACACAAACTCAGCTCGCTGGCTAATTGAAGCAATCAGTCAGATGACAGAGGGCAAATTTTTCTGTGGAGGGCAGTGAGGTTTGGAGCCTACCTCAGAATAGAAGCTGATTATGGCCAGCACAGGTTTACTGAGGGAATTTGTACTGAACTTGGCAGCTTAGCAGCTTTCCACTTCATTTTTGGGAATAATGCTTCAAGCCTTCTCTGTTTATAGAACCACTAGGCAAGGAGAGGACTTATGCTGGATGGATGGAAAAATCAAGTGACTTTTTGTGGTACCACCAGAAAACCTTTGGAAGCTATTCCTTATCTGTTTATCAGCATCAAAATGGACGATAATATCCTTAGCAGCCAAAATTGAGCTACTCCTTCTGGATTATAATAAACAAAAGGTTGAATTATCATAACATGGGACTGGAGTTTTTCCTGATTTTCTTTTAGCTCAACTTTGTGATCTGGAGAATCCACAGAAATCATTTATCACTGGGCACATACCTTTCCACAGCTGGATTTTCAAATATGATTACAAAGTTCATAGGATAAAAATCATCCTGAAAGTAAATATGTCAGGAGGCTTTGTTGTATTTTATGGATTCATTCTGAAGGCAGTTCAACTTAATACAAACATGGTCTCCACTCAAGACATTTAGCTAGTACTAGGCAAGGCGCATATAATTTCAGATCGTGGAAAGTTCTTTAGAAACACCTGGGTCCAATATTTATATCCAGGCCTTAAATCCTAAAAGCTTTGCAGTTTTATAACCCTTAGGGGGAAAGACAGGAACTACATTAACACTTGTTAGTGTAACAGTTAATGCATTGCTGACCAAAACTTCAAAAAAAAAACCCCAAATCTTAAAAATTAATGCAGAAAAAGGAGGAAAGAAAGAGGGGCCAGTGTTTGATCAACATTTTATAGACTTAGGAGGAGTGTTTCCTATAACTCTTTTTTTTTCCTACTTTTTTTGTGGAACCAAGGGGGACAGTTTGCAGGAAAAAAACAAATACTACAGCTTTAAGTATCACCAATGTTGTAACATTGAACATGATCAGGGCAAAAACTTGCCCCTAAATTGTGAGGCAGGAAAAGATTGTCTTCTCACCATTCCCCTTCATCTTATCACTCCTTCTCGTGGAAGACCTGTTTCCCTGCCTCTAGATTGAAATTGTTCAGGGCTACTTGGTATGCTCTTGATGGTCATCCTGGAATGCTTAGGGTCTCTTATTGAGTGCCCCCTTTAAGCCTGGCTGCCTGTGAGTACTTTCTGTTCCCTTCCATGACCAGAGGTTTTGTTTGCTGGCATCTTTTTCTCTCTTGCTATGTCCTTTACCTCTCTTGTACTTTTCCTTGAATCTTGCCCTCAAGAACCACAGTTCTTTAACCATACTGTGGGGTTTTTTTTTTGTCTTTTTGGAGGGGAGAAGGCAGGGCAATTGAGGTTAAGTGACTTGCCCAAGGTCTAGTAAGTTGTTAAATGTCTGAGACTGGATTTGAACTCAGGTCCTCCTGACTCCATGACTGCCACCTAGCTGCCCCCATACTGTGTTTTCCAGATAGTTTCTGTGCCACTGAAGACAGCTAATTGTTCATCTGATAAGTTAATATGTCTGTAATGGGGGTGGATTGGCTTTAGTCTGTATATGTTCATAGCTGTTAAGGAAGAAGGCTGAAAAAGACCACTGAGCTTCCCTCAGCTCCCCAGAACAGTGTTTATTTTAGCAGTAGTATTCAGGAACTCTGTCCCCATTTTGATTACCTAACCTTGGCAGTAGGAGACCAGTTAGAGAAGAAGGTGGTAGGTGTAAGGACGATTTTGTTACCCTTTTTAAAAGGGAGATATGTGCCAACAATACTTTTGTTTTAAATGCAAGTGAGGCTTCAGCCTTTACCTCATGTGTCCTACTTAAATTTTTTTCTCTTTTCTAACGTATACTTGGGCATGTACATTCACCTGCTTAAATATGACTGAAGTTACTAATCAGTCCTGCTAAATACATAGCAGATGTTCAAAGGAGTATAAGCAAAAACAGATGACTCAATGAAGCGAATCCAGAATTGTCATCACCCTCTTCATGATCACCATGTATTTTCTTTCACCAAGCTCATGTGGGTGTGCCCACAGGACTCTGCCAAAATTTTTCTTCTGCCAATTTTCTGTATTAGACATTATGATCTCACAATATTCGGTATCCCTTAACTCAAAGCCTCCTCAGGGTGCCTTGGACTAGGTGGATTGTCAAGCTATGACCCTCTGAGTCTCTACAAGCTTCAGAGTAGTTTGGAGGGTCTTATGATCCACCAAGGACCCCCTACACTAGGAACTGAAGTTTTTATGCTCCTCAGATGAGGGCACCATCATAGATTAACCTGCCTTGGTTATAGCTTGGCCACATAGTTATAAACATATAAGATCCTTAGGGGATATAAACAGAAGATATAGCCTCCTGGTTTCAACTCCATGCCTGGAATGCTCTCTTTTCTCATCCTTGACTCCTGGCTTCCTTTAAGAGTCCTCTCAAATTCCATCTTCTGCCAGGGGCCTTTCCTGGTTCTTTCCCCATCCCTAATCCTAATCCTATCCCCTTCCCTCCCCCCTGCCCTCCACTCCTCTCTGACTCCCCTGTACCTCCCTCTGAAGTTACCTTCCACTTACAGAATTTATATTTTGCATTTACATAATTTTTTGTGTGTTGTCTTTCCCATTAGGTTGTGAACCCTTTGAGACTTGTTCAGTTGTGTCCTGCTCTTTGTGACCTCATTTGGGGTTTTCTTGGCAAAGATACTAGAGCAGTTTGCCATTTCCTTCTCTAGATCATGTTGAAGGTGAGGAACTGAGATAGAGTTAAGAGACTTGCCTAGGGTCACACATGTGATACGTGTCTGAGGCTGTATTTGAATTCAGGTCTTCCTGACTCCAAGCCCAGCACTAGGACTGTATTTTTGCCTTCCTTTGTATCCTCACTTCTTAGCTTAGTTCCTGGTATTGAGAATATCTGAAAATATTTAATAAGTTCTCATTGACTGACTGACTGACTGACTGACTTTTCTGCAGCATTTGATACATTCTTTGGTGATTGGTTATATGGGATATGTGTATATGTATGTGTATGTATGTATGTACACATACACACATAAATCTATAGAGCGATCATCTTTCTATCTCCCTAGCATTGTGCTTGGCATATACTTACACAAATGCACACCCATACACACATACACACATACATACATGAAGATAGTCTTTATCTGAAACTTCTTGAGACCTTGCTGTTCTAATTGGTGACTGCCTCACCCAGCTCACTGTTTCAGGCAGGTTCCAACTATGTGTCACTCTATGCCCAATTCACTGGCTGGCTTCTCAAAAACCACTTATCCTCTGCCTCCAACCCTTCCAGTTCTAGAACCGATTGATCAATAATCAACTCTGCTATGTTCCTGGAAGGAGTCTTTCAACTTGCTTCCCTATTGCACCTCCCTAGCTATCACTTCCCTGTGTGTATGGTCACCCCTATTTGAGTATAAATTTCTTGAGGGCAGATTTTGGTGGCATGTAATGAGGTTTAATAGATATTGCTGTTTTTAAAATTCACTTGCTCATTTTCATTTGTAACAGGGTTTCAGAGATTACCTCAGATGGCATCTCTCCAAGTAGAGAGATTGAAGAGTCTACTTCTGGGGGAGTGATGAAAAGGTGGGATGGAAATGCCTCAGAGAGACTGTAGGACATGCATACCCATTCTGTAACTGTTTCTCGTCTGCTAAGCACAAGGTTAAGAAGAATCTTTGTTTTTAATTGTCTGTGAAACTAGGGGAATCATCCAAAAAAAAAAAGCCAAGTCAGCTTTGGCATGAGTTTTTTCACTTAATTCTCTTCAGATGTGCTTTTGAGAGGATCTGATTGAATCCTTCACTCACAGCATCTGGTAAGACACAATGTGTGAGAAAAGAAGCCTTGGGGTCTTCTCCCCTCTGAGGCCACATGGCCTTGGGAAAGGGTCTTCTTTGTTCTTTACCTCTGCATTTGTTCTTTTCTGTTTAGGTGAAGGGAATGAAGTCTCCTATCTTGTGAGTTAAGGTTAGGAGGGCATACCAGTATCCTGGTATTACAGAGTCTGGGTTTTATAACTATTTGCAACCCAGTAATTGGGGCCTAGATAAAGTGAGTAGCAAGGAGTAACCTTATGGACTCAGGCTGGAGGAAGCTGATAGAAGGATTCATCCAGCAGTCAAATCACATCTACACATGAACTTGGTAGGACCAATGTTATGTAGGAACTAAATTAAGCACCTGTCCCTGAGGTGATGGAAGGAAATTATTGTACATTTGTTCTTTATATTTCTTAATATTGTAAAAGTTAATTGATATTAAGTGATTAAATAGAACTGGGATGCTAGCCATTGGTGCCTAATAATGGTAGTATGACAGCTAGTGGGGGCTCAGGACTAGGTCAATAATGTTGTTCCCCAATCCCTCAGGATATACGTTGAGAGGCAAATGTTGTAGACCTAGTCTTGGGAATATGAGGTGGAACATGCTACACATTCATCCATCCATTTATTAACTCATTCATCCATTTAAAAAATTTCTCTCTAGAAACAAGGAAAATATACTTATTATAGTGAAATAGTAAGAGAAACTGTTTTGGTGAGATTAAAATAAATACTATTATATATCCTAATCCTTTACATAGTTGTTAAGATGCTCCATGCCAGGGAGCCAAGATGGCAGGGTAAAAGCAGGGGCTTGCTTGAAATGTCCCTCAAACCTTTGCAAATACCTGTAAAAATTACTCTAAACAAAATCTAAAACTACAGAACCCACAAAATGACAGAGTGAAACAAATCTCCAGCCCAAAACAGCCTGGAAGGTCCATAGGAAAGGTCTATCACCCCAGGCTGGTAGCGGAGTGCAGTATGGCGTGGGCCATGCTTGCACAGACGGGATGGAGCTGGCCTCAGGGGACTGAATCACTGGAAGCTGCTGTGGTTTCCAGACTTCTCAACCCACAAATGTCAAACAGAACTAGAACATTAGTGGGAAAACTCTGTCAGACCTAGGTGAGAGAGGAGCACACTCTGGACCCAGCCCCAGGGTGAAGGAGGTGGTGGCAGCGGTGGTGGCAGCAGCAGCAGCTGCTTCTGAAGCTCCTGACCTACAGATGGTAGGGGTAGGGGTAGGCTGATACAAAATCCCTGATGCCTGGAAAAGTACACTCACTGCCAACCCCATTCCCATTGGAAGCAGAGTCCTACCTCAACAAAGAGTTAGAAAATCAAGTATTTGGCTGGGGAGATGAGCAAACAGCATAAACAAGCCTCAGACTTTAGACTCTTACTTTGGTGACAAAGAAGATCAAAACATACAACCAGAAGAAGACAATAAAGTCAAAGCTCCTACATCAAAAGCTTCCAAGAAAAATATGAATTGATCATAGGTCATGGAAGAGCTCAAAAAGGATTTTGAAAATTAAGTAGGAGAAGCAGAGGAAAAATTGGGAAAAGATATTGTTATCATTTATGTTTTACTTCACCACAGTGTTACTAATGGTACAGGGTGGTCACCAAAACATGTTTTGAATGGCTGGTGGCAGTGGTTTTATGATTAAAATTTTAATATGCATGAGTCATGGTTGGATTGTCGAGAATTTTTCACTATTTGCTGTGTTTGCAGTTATTTTCTGTTTGACCATTTATCATTTATCTTCTTTTATTGAGGTACTAGTCTAGAATAGATTTAGATAAAAAGAGAAAATTATCTAAAAATGATGGCCAGAGTGTAGCAGTATAGTTTCCTGAATGGAGAAGAAATAAAGGTAGTAAATCCTTGCCCTTCTCCACCTCTTCCACTCCCATGACTTTTACCTTCATATCACTTATCCTCAAACAAGGACAATTAATCCTTTAATTTCATCTTCACCACATGTATTCTACTTCCATGATCAATCCACAATACCTTATTTTTCTATTTCTCCATGTGTCTCACTTCTAAACTTTTTTTTGTTGTTGTTCTTCACTATGACCCCTCAGTGCTGGCTTCACGTCCTTTTTGCCATTGCACTAATGATCTCACATGCTTAGAATACACTCCCTCCATACCTCCACCTTATGGAATCCCTTCATTCTTTAAAATGAAGCTCAGACTACAATGTTTTAGATGCCCCCTATAATGTGCGGGACATCACTCAATTAAAAATACATATTCTTAAAACATTCTTGCATATATGTGCTACCAATGTAGACCTCATAATATTGCCCCGACCCATGTGACTTCTTGATAACATTGTTAATATACTATAATCCAAACCTACCATAAAGTTGTAAATCCAGTTCATCAAGATTCATCAAATCCTGTGCTCATAACACTTATATTGTTTCTATAAAAGACTGAATGTCTTCTGTAACGTGGGATCACATAACCATTTTTTGGTGAAACTAGTTGATGATGATGGCCTAGATATTACCATAATTCAGTCTATTTTGTATATGATTTAATTCATCAATAATCATTATGGTTTTATGTCTAAATAATCTCAAGACTCTATAGTTCTTGTAGTTTAACATATTTTTCCAAGTGCTTTTCCTCATGTCCTCTTCTATCACATGAAAATTCTTAATATTGGGGCAGCTAGGTGGCGCAGTGAATAAAGCACTAGCCCTGGAGTCAGGAGGACCTGAGTTCAAATTTGACCTCAGACACTTCACACAAAAAACTAGCTGTGTGACCTTGGGCAAGTTACTTAACCCCAATTGCCCTACCTTCTGGCCTCCAAAAAGCAAAATAAAAATTGTTAATGTACAGAAAACCTGAGAATGAGAGAGAGTAAACACTCAGATATGTCCATACAGGTCTCTAAGAACACAAAAAGTGGAGAGAAGCCTGTGGATGCTAGAGTTGTGGGGAAGAGTGAAGATGGTGGTGGAAAAAGCATCAGTAATATTCAGAGATACAGATGTGGAAGCATTGAATTATATGCATATTATGCCCATCTGTTGAACAATAGTTCATTCTGACAGATCAGTTTTCAGCTAGAAATCTTCTTGAAGTAGTTGTCCATCGGCAATAGAAATACAACTTTTTTTTTCTCTATGTATGTGCTTCCTGATTCATTGTGTTTGCTTGCATTAAGCAGAGATCATGCCACAGCAGTTTTTGCCTGAATGAACTGAGAGGTCTTAATTTACAAATGTCTTTAACTTAAGTAAGAGTGTCTCAGCCCAGCTGCACCTTTTTATAATGATCTTGGCCTTCATCTTAGCCATGTCATCAGTTTTGGAAATAAACAGTTCACCAGGTAGGGAACAGGACTCTTTCAAGTTTATGTGTTTCTCAGGAACAAAGAATCACTAAGTGAATTTAAGATTTCAAGATGTCTTTTAAGAGTGACCAGTGATTTTAAATATGTTTGAGAAAAGAAATTGGGTAAAAATGATATGTGCCTAGAGGTATGATCAGTTCCAAAAGTAAATTGAGTACATCTGATCTTTTGGGGGGCCACAAATTTAGCCTTTAAAAAAAGAAAACCACCATACCCTCCATGATACATTCCTTTGTCTTGAATTGTTCATTTTACAATGCTTGAGTATATGGTTCCATTTGTTTGATTTGAGTGCATGGCTTCTGGTTTAGAGGACATATCAGTTCATTGTTAATGAATAATCAATAATAACTAGTTCCAATAGTGTGTTAAGGCTAACAAAGCAATTTACATAAAAGATCTCGTTTGAGTCTTAACAACTACCCTGAAAGGTAGAATCCCTGCTGTGGAGGTATCAAACTCACAATTCCTATGTGCTGCAGGAATGAGGTTTAAATGTTATTGGGAAACAATTTCTTTCTTTTTTTATTTTTTTTTAAATTTTATTTTAGTTTGCATCATTCATTTCCACAAGATTTTGAGTTACATATTCTCTCCCCGTCTTTCCCCTACCCACCG
>CM053583.1:147429979-147462216 GCA_028627135.1 Pseudochirops cupreus
GCCCCGCAGTTGCACACAGCTGCCCCCACGGCCCTGCAGGTGCTCTCAGTCACCCTTACGACTCTTTGGAGTTAGAACTCCAGATATGGACAGAATAGTCTGACACCTCTCAGTGGAGTGGCCAAGTGTCTTTATTGTCTTACAAATCTCCTCTTGCTGCTGCCCCCTCAGCCTTATTCACCTGCCCCTTTTATTCCCTTTCCGGCTGCCCTCTTGTCAGGTGTCCTGGCAACAGGGTCCTGATAGGCGGAGAGTGCTTCTCCACTGATGGTGCATACTCAATGTCCCCATGTTTGACATGCAGTCATTGAGGCAGAATACACACCTGGATGCCTCTTACCAACCTCAGGTTTTCCCTGTTAGCAAGGGCAGACTGACCGAGGTCAGACATCTAGGTAGCTCTAAGGGGCCCTTATACTCTATCCACGATCCCACCTGGTTGCCCATCTGGCATAAAGTAGGCACTTAATAAATGCTGATTGATTGATTGAAGTGATTATCTAGCCTTTGTTTGAAAACCTCTAATTATGGAGAAACCAATTCCTCCTAAGTTAACCTATGGCACTTTTAGAAAACTTGAATTATTCATGTCACTAAGCAGAAGCAGTCTAATCTCTGGAGTCCAAGCCAAACAAATCCAGTCCTTGTTGTACTTAACAGTCCTTTCAGGACTTGAAGACAGCTTTCCTATCCCCACTAAGTCTCTTCTCCAGGCTAAATATCCCTAGTTCCTCCACCCCATCCTCATTTGGCTTTAACTGAAGACCCTTTATCATCATAGCTGCTGGCCTCTAGGTGGAGGCAGCTGGTGGCACAGTGGATAGAACACTGGGCCTAGGGTCAGGAAGACCAGAGTTCAAGTTTGGCCTCAGACATTCACTAGCTATGTGACCCTGGGTAAATTCCTTTACTCCTGTCTACCTTGGTTTCCTCAATTATGAAATAGGGATAATAATAGCAGATTATTGTGAGAATAAAGTAAAATATCTGAAAAGTGCTTGTGCCTGGCACACAGTAGGTATTTAATGAATTCTTGTTTCCTTCCTTCCTTGGCACAATCCTGTTTGTCAATATTCCTTCTAAAATGTGGTGCCCAGAAGAATAATCTACTCTTTGACAAAAGCACACTGAAAATGACATATCTTATGGAGGGGAACTATGTAATATGAGAAGGTATAGAAGACATTTGAGCTCCATCACTGGGTGGAGAATGCCCACACAAATGAAATCATAAATCCAACATATCTCTCAAATTTTCTGGATTTCCATCATCCATAAAAAGTCAACTTCCTAGTTCTAGAAAACTTTATGTATTATAAAATTAATACATAGAAAATTCCAAATTTCCAAATTATGTTAAGGCTTAGTAGATTTTTTCATGAGTCAGTCTATTTCTAGTCTTCCTATGTGAGGGCTTTGGGGCTACTGACTCTTAACAACCAGAACTTGACCTTTTCCCCCTTAATAGCCAGCTAGCTATATGTATGCCTTTGGGAACAGTGGCTAGAGAACATTCCTTTATCAGTGTTGGGAAAATGAGGTAATTTACCCAAGTTTCCTAACAGGAAAAACCCTTAATTTAATTGAAAACTCTTGAGAAGAAAGGGCCAGCTGGAGCTTAGATTAAAACTCAAATTTAACATTTTATTTTATTTTGCACTGGAGTACTTTCCAGCACGAGTACTAGAGACTTAAGTGGGAAGTTAGAGCAAATTTAATGTAATCCTAATTTTTTTGTCCTATTATGTAATTGTTGTTTTGCTGCTGTCGTGGAAAAGCACCGAGGCTTTGTGATTGGTAGACACAGGTTCACGGATTTTCTTTGAAGATTATCCTGTATGACCTTTAGCAAGTTACCTTAAACCCCAGGCCTCAGTTTCTTCATATGTTTAATTAGTTGTTTGTACTAGACAGCTTCTGAAGTTCCTTCCAAAGCTAGATGCATAATCCTATTATCCCATGATGACCTAGTTTTTTTTCATGTGCACATCAACATTTTTATCATATATAAGGTATAATGACAAAGAAAGGATTACAGATTTAAAAAAAAAAGGCTGCCAGGGTGTACAGAGAGGAAAAAAACACTGTGATTCCAGTTGTCAATAAAGGCCTCAGAGAGGAATTGGGCCATGAAGACTAGACAGGATTCTATAAGTAGAGAACAAAATAACTGAGTTAAATGCAGTCAGTTCTGCTAAAATACAATGTATTTGTTCCTAAAAATCACTGTGCTATTCAAAATTATTCAGTAAAAACCACAGAGATTATAGAGAAAATGGAGTTAGGGAAACAACACTGAAAAACTTCATTACTAACACAGTTTGTTTGTTTTTTTAAAGACAAGAGCTTAAGAAAATTGGTAGCACAGTTATATACCTGTTAAATGGTTAAGAAATCATTTTGTCATCATTGTTTAAGTTATTTTTCAGTCATATTCAGCTCTTTGTGACCCCATTTGGGGTTTTCTTGGCAGAGATACTAGAGTGGTTTGCCATTTCCTTCTTCAATACAGATGACAAAACTAAAGTAACCAGGGCTAAGTGACTTTCCCAGGGTCACACAGTTATTCAATGTCTGAGGTCAGATTTGAACTCAAGAAGATCAGTCTTCCTGACTCCAGGACAGGGACTCTATCCACTACAACACCCAACTGCCTCTGCCAAGAAATCATACATACTATAATAAATGGTGCTTCCTCTGAAGCTGCAGGTTACTGCTCACTGCACCTAGGTTCCCACAGGGCCCAGGCTGGCAACGCTGATGGCTACCATGGAAAGGTGAGACTGAGGGCTGTGGCAGAAGGTAGGAGAGAAGAATAGGAGGAGGGGAAGAGTATGGACCATCTCTCCTCCAGCCACAACTCCCACTGCATAGGAAAATATACAATCAATATGGCGCTTTACCTTGAAAAAAACCTGAAGTTTGCTTATGAAAGTGAGTACTGGAAGGCTTCCTACTTATGAGCTATTATAAAGTGACACAGTTTTCTGTGTTCTCACAACTTCTCAAGTACAAAACCTCTCATAAGCAAACATAAAACTCACATTATGCTCAAATTCATCCCTAATATACCATCTCATTGAAACAAATTTGCATTTTCAAAACAAGTATTAAGGCAAAATTGACTACATCTATGTATGTGAGGAAGCTAAGATAGAGCACTTGACTGGCAATAAGAAATACCTAAATTCAAATCTAACTCAAAACGCTTACTACCTCATGATGCTGGGAAAGTCTCTTAAATAAACTACCGTCTGCCTCACTTTCCTCAACTGTCAAGTGGGGATCACAACAGCACCTTCCTCACAAGGTGAGAATCAGATAAGATAACATTTGTAAAATGCTTAACACTGTGCCTGCTACATAGTAGGCACTTAAAAAATGCTGGGTTCCCTTGTCCCCCAAAATTGACCTTTTTATTATGAACTAAAAACTTATCAACACACAAATATCAACACAATATTTCCATCTACAAAGAAAGGCAGAAGATGGAGATTATGTGTGAAATTTAACATTTACTACTTAGTTTGTTCCTCTTAAGGAGCATTAAATTTAATATGGTAATACCAACATTATCCTACTCTTCTGTGTTACCCTCTGAATCCCACCTTTAGAGAGATTCTTAGTGAAAGACAATTCTCTTTGTACTCTTGTTGGTGTGAAATGAGAGGATCCATGGAGGGCACCTTAGAAGGCATCTGGCCCAACTGCCTCCTTTTTACAAATCAATAAAGTGTTATTAAGATTAAAGTGACCTTAAGATTCAGTTTCTCTAGAAATGGGAATGCTACAAGCACCCAACAAGAACCCCAAATCCACCCAACTTTGTCCAAGCCCAATCTAGCTTGACAGACAATCATCACACATAGGAGCTATTCTTCAGTGGATTTGGCAGGAGATGAGTCCTATGAGTCACTGAGAGTTCAACATTATTTACTATTTTCTTGTAACTGAATTTGAGATACTAAGTGGGTTGCTTCAAATGTCTTTGTCTTACTTTTCTCATCCAGATAACATGAAAATAAGCAATAAACATTCATGCCCAAAGTCATTCTGATGAAAATTCAATGAAAAGAAACATTGTTATTTTGTATTTCTTGGGTGTCATAAACAAAAAAAAAGTTTCAGTGGTATCTTTTCTTTTTACATTATAGCCATTTCCAGATACATCCCTCTGCCCTACCTTCCACCTAGTGGGCATTATTTTGTAACAAGGAAACAAAAAGTTAAGCAAAATCAAAAAATCACTGGCATCTGACATAGAACATCCAATACTCATTATCTCCCACTTTTCTCATGAAAGGAGGGGGTGTACTTCCTCATTTCTTCTCTTGGGACAAGAGTTGTTATAATTACACAGTATTCCATTTCTTATTTCCATCTATTTTGTTGTAGTGCACTGCATGTCTTATTTTCCTTTCTCTGTATCAGATCAGAAAGTTTTTATATGTTTCTCTTAATTATTTATTTTCACATTTTATTATGGTGTGATGTTATCCTGTTACATTCGTAATTTGTTTGGCCTTTCCCCAATTGACAGATACCCACTTTGTTTATAGTTCTTTGCTACTACAAAAAAGTGATGTTACGAATTTTTTGGTATGTTACATGTATTTTCAAGAAAAAGATTTGATCTTTTCACAAATGTTTTTATCTCATATATGTTATTTAACATTTGAAAATAACTAGGCCATTTGTTAATTAAGTATTTGATTCTGGACCAGACTCTTTGGAATTTGAGTCTCCTTCAATCTTAGCAAAAATTTTCTCAGATGAAAGGAAAACATTAGACTCTAGTATGTTTGAAGAAATGAAAGAAACTGTAGGGAACAAATTGTCAATTTTTTAAAAAAAAATTAGTAGCTAAATATACACATATACAGACTCACTTAAACTCAGTCCCAAAGAGGGAAATTTGGGAAAAAAAGATTTTCCCCCTCAACTGCGATTCTAATGGTGTTGAAGAAAGCAAAGTTTCAGCAAATGGGGTTTCAGAGCATTTCCAAATTCTCATGTCTTTTCATTCATTTCCTTTGCATGTGTTCAGCAAAATCTAAAGTGTTTTTTCTTTTGGGGGGGGGGGGGTGATGTGGGAAGTGGGAATGATACAGTATAGTCAATATTTGGGGTCAGACAACCTGACTGTCTCTCAGCTCAATGCCAATAAGTGAGAAGGTAGAGGTGCTGTGGTAGTTCTCAAAATGATATACTACAGTGTTAGTGTACAGTAGAAACATCAAGAACTCTCCTCAACTTTGGGGGAAAAAATTATTAGCAAATAGTCAGCAATCTATTAAATTAAATCTAAAAATTCAAAATTAACTGTATTAATGGGCACTAGAATAAAGATAGTTGCACCCTATGTATGAATAAGTGTTGCAGAAGATCAAAGAATTAGGGGGATTCTATAAAGAAACTCACAATTTAACTAGCAAATTTTAGGTTCTTTGGTGTTCAGATCTGACCTCAGACACTTTCTATCTGTGTGACCCCAGAATTAAATGACCTGGGACGAGTCATTTAGTTTCTATTTGCTTCAACTTCCTTAACTGTCAAATGAGAATACTATTAGCACCCACCTTGCCAGGGTTGTTGGGAGGATCGATCAAGATAATACTTGTAAAGCACTTAGCGCAGAAGCTGGCAAACAGCCCGTGCTAAGTAAATGCTGGTGCTCTTCCCCTTCCTGCCTCGCCCTTCAGTCACCTATCTGCCTCTCAAAATATTCTCCTCCAATCACAACTGCAGATTGTGCAGGCCTCTCCTAAGGAGATTTCCACTTCCTGGGATCGCTATTGTAAGAATGGGCTTGTACTGGTGGGGGCCCTCTCTGTGCTAGGCCAGCAGGAAGGCTCATCATCTGCGATGAGCTCGAAGCTGACCTCAGACACTTAACTAGCAGTGCCAAGTCCTTAGCCTTGTTTGCCTCTGCTTCCTCCTCCAAACCACTCCCATATCTAGAAAACCCCAAGCAAGTGGTGGTGGTGTTGGGGAGGCTAGGCAGGGGGCCGAGGGAAAGGAACTGCAACTCCCAGGGCAGTGCTGGGGCTCTGCCACAGTCTGACAGGCCGCTGTCCCATGCAGGATGATCCCTGACCAGGCCGCCACCGCCCCCTCCTTCTCCTCCTCATTCATCCGCGTGCCTGGTAGGCTAGGTGGCACAGGTTCCAAGGTGTCCAACTAGTAACCTACAGAAATAATAATGTATCAAGCAGAATTGTGCATTTAGAAGAGAAAAGTGTACCGAGAGCTGGTGCACAGCCTCAGGTCCTCAACTGAATGCACAAGTAGAAGGCTGGCTTTCACAAGTACAATCCACAAAAAGACCTTCCTGAGACATTATTGGCCCCCATGTAGTATATCCTCACTGTGAGTCTTGTGCTACTCATCCCTGCAAATCAGTGGATGCATCTGTTCTTCGGAGAATATTCATCCTTGGGCCTCCCCATCACGTGTCCCTACCTCAATATGCACAACATGAAAGTCATACTGAGGTGTTTTCTGTGTGTACGTGTGTGTGTATGTGTGTGTGTGTGTTTATAGAGAGATAGATGGATATAGCTATATCTATATATAAATACATATATATAAAAATAATAGCCAGTATATATTCTGTATGTATATCCAGTACACACATACATATGCATGTATATGTATGTATGCATATATGCATGTCTGTGTTTGCCATTATTTTTGTGTTGGTTGGAGCTCTGAGTCAAAAGAACAGGAATTCGGAAAACTGTTCAGTAAATGTCTAACAGATCCTAGTAACCTTTGTGGTTTCTTCTTATTTCTGCCATTGGGGTTTCTTTACAGTTACTACAATGAATCCCAGGGGAAGATTTATAGATCCATTGAACATCTAGATAAAATAGGCGTATTAGGAACAACTAAACCCTGTATCTTTTAGCAATTACTTGAAGAAATACCATAACACAACATGTGGAAGACATCCCATTGGGGTGTTACTAAATGCTATTACAGAGTTCCAGAAGAATGAATTTAATATGAGCTTTTCATTTTTGAATTATACTCAGTCAAGCCAGTGTAGAAACTGGCAAGACAGTTTGGTGAGATATGCAGCTGGAGATATTACAGTCTATTGAAGCTTGGAATATTCAGGGAAATCACCTGCACACATTCATTCTCTAAATGGGGTCCCAGCCTAGCCCTTACAAAGATACAGTTCCCAGTCTCTGGGGATACTGAAACCTCAAAATTAATAGAATTTTCTTCTCTTCTTTTCCAGTAGGTGTAGTCCTTCCTTAATTTCAACTCATTATAAAATGCTTTCTTGTTTAGGACAATGGAAGGAAGGAAGACTGTGTAGCAGCAAGCACCCTAGAATACCCAGGATGGCTGCTAGCACAGGGTTCTTTAATCTGCTTTTCTAAAGGAAAGCAACTCAAAAGGGGGTTAACAATCTTACTTTAATCAAACATATAGCATTTACCTAGTTTTAGGGGAAAATGTCAGCACCCTGAACTTCAGAGAAAACAAACAGAAGTTACAAAAGGACAAAAATTACAGACAGAGAAACAGACCAACAGACAGGGCTTCTAGCTGTCTGACCATTACATCCATACCTAGGTAGTTAACAGAGAGAGAAGCACCAACACCTGGGATTTCAAAGGGGGTGAGGGGGCTCAATGGCTAGCTAGAGTCTCATCTGGCCAAATCACACAACTCTTCCCAAAGTGAACCCCCAAGCAAAACCTTACATCAAGGTATATATAAGCCTTCTCCAGGGTCAGAGAACATCACAACACTAGTGATTACTCAGTTGCCCAATTACCCAATCACATTGTAACATTACCCAATCACAAAGTAACAAGGGATGGGCGTTCCTGAAAAACAAGCCTCCCACCACAGGCTCCATGTGACCATGTACAGCCTATTAGGAGGCACAGTATATTTTCAAATCAGGGAAGGTCCTCAGAGTCACTTAAGCCTATCAAGGGGCAGGGAACATCTTCAAATTCCCTTACCATTACAGGCTGGCATCAAAATATTTTATGATTTAAAAAAGTGATGATGGATGTAAAGTCATGGTGGCAGATGGTCCCTCAAATACAACCTGTAAAGCACTTACCATATTCTAAATTTGCACTCTTTGCCGACTTGTGCACAAAAATTCAGTTTTCAGAATAGTTTTGCAAATTGTAGATAAACAAAAAAGGGTGGAAGCTTTTTAATAATGAAAATTGCTTTTTAATAATGAAAAATCATTTGTAAATTATTTGTATTAGTATATAATAATTACATTATTAGAATATGTGTGTCATATATGTATATGAGAATATAATAAATCTCCATTATAGTCAGCTAGTATCTGTGTTGTACAACAGATACCTTCTATTTTATTTGCTAATAAAAGACTACACAACTAAAAAAGAAAAACCCCAAATGGGGTCTTGAAGATTCAGACACGACCAAAAAAAAATGAACATGAACATTGTCTGGGTCTTATCTCTTTTTATAGTTGTTTGTGGCCTCTCACTTACCAGAGATCATCAATCATGGGAAAATGGCCACAAAAGGAAAAAAATGATCAGCTCACCACTTCCACAGACAAGATGAAACAAATGCACTCACTGAACTTTTTTTTTTGCCTGCAGCCACACCTCTCTTGTTTTTGAACAGTTGATCCTATAATGGGCCATCTGTCTTTGATGCTTCCAGTTCGTTGTTGAAGTTTGCCTAACCAGCTGTATCTGTGTCATTACTAACCACAGATAGCAGAACACAAGTTTCAACACTGGAGGACAATAAACGAGAGCCTGATTGTGGAAGACTAATTGGCAGAAAAGGCCTTTCATTTTCTTTAGCAGATCATTTTTGTTGAGTTTAGGGTGTGGAGAGGAGCACAAAGGAGAACACAGACTAATGTTTTCTTGGTGCATGTGTGTGTGTGTGTTAGACAAGTATGTGAGGGACAGTATGGTGGAGTAGGTTGTATCTCTGACAGCTATTAAATGGTTGGTTGTGACCTTCTTCTCTCAGGTCCAGACAGCTCTCCAGCATGTCCAAGGAGAGACTACTCCCAATATGTATTGATAAGAGGGGTTCTAGACAAAGAATTCTTATGAAATCGCAGGCCTGGACCCAAGAAAAAGAAAAATGTATTTAGAGAGAGGAAAATGAAACTATTTTCAAATGTTAAGGGCATTCCAATAAAAAGGAACACTTCCTGTCTTCAAAGTAAAATATAATGAGAATAATAATAGCTAACATTCACATAGAGCAGTGGTTCTCAACCTGTGGGTCATGACCCCTTTGGGGGTCAAATGGAGCTGCCTTAGAACATCAGAAAACCCATATTTCCGATAGTCTTAGGAATCGAGACACCACTCCTCAATCCATCTCCAGGCGGGTCCACCCACATGCAGATACACCCACATACAAGTATTATAGGGTCACAGCATTAGGAAAGTTGAGAACCACTAACGTAGAGGGTGCTTCATGTAGGCTATCTCATTCAATCCTCATGTTCTAGAAGGTGGGTACTATTATTATCCCCACTTTCCAAAGGAAGAAACTGAGTCTGAGAGGTTAAATGTCTTGCCTAGGTTCATCTAGCTAATAAGTGGCAGCAGCAGTATTTGAACTCAGACCCTCCTGACTCCAGTTCCAACCTGCTAGCCACTACACCGCCAAGCTGCTTCATCATCTGCTGTGAAGCTTCTTTCATTTGCTACATCAGCACTACTTCCAGGACATTGCCAAGGCAAAATGACAAAATGGGCTAGGGATTTCAAGCTTAAAACAAAGCTAAACAATAAAGCTGTGAACATTTTCCTTTCACATGAAGCATCATTTGTGTCCATTAAACCCTTTGCTTAGCTAGTGGAGACCTCTCAACAGAATACATTGCAGAGTAAAATTCCCATTGTGGTTTTGTCAGGTATATGATTGTGTATGTATTGATGCTAAAATGTAAGCTTCATAGTCTGAATAACAAATGAAATAGACAGATTTCCACAGTTTCCCTTCTATGGAAGAAGGCAGAAGCAAGAGTGGGAAGAGAAGTAAACTTGGAGTCTGGTTTCCAGTCCCAGCTTTGTCAGTTCAGTATGGCCTTTAGTCAGTCATGTTATCTACCTGAGATTTAGCTTGCTTCATGCTGTGAAAAGATTGTGTTGGATTTAGACAAACAGAGATCAAATAGATAAATGGAGAGAGAGGTAGAAAAGTAGTGAGACAGTAGAATGGAAAGGGAAGTAGTGAGATATAGATAGATAGATAGATAGATAGATAGATAGATAGATAGAAAAAGATAGAAAGAGATATACACACAGAAAGAGAGAAAGAGAGGGATGGATGGATGGATGCATGGATGGATAGATGGATAGTTAGAGGTTGTAGGTAGATGATAAATAGATAAGATAACAAGCAGAATTGTACATTTAGAAGAGAAAATTGTTTCCAGAGTATGTGGTGATTTCAATAAACAATATTTTAGCTGATGTTTTCTGTCTTCAACAAATGATCATGATATGTAATTTATCTTTTTGAAAACTAAAGAACAAGATAAAAATCCTCCCTATGACACTGCTGTTTTCTCTGGGGAGGTCAAATTTATTCCAACTCATATCTTAAGTTCCTCATTGTCCCAAGTCAATGCTTGACTTGGAATCAGAAGGGCCTGGGTTCACATTCTACCTGTGACAGTAGTGCTATTAGCTAGGCAAACCACCTACCCGATATCTGACTCATTTCTTATTCCTCATTTGTTTCTAACATTTATGTAGTGCTCATTACTATGTACCAGGCACTGTGCCAAGTGCTTTACAATTATTATCGTATCTGATCCTCATAACAATCCTGGGAGGTAGGTGCTATTATTATCCTCATTCTACAGATGAGGAAACTCAAGCAAATAGGGGTTAAGTGATTTGCTTAGGATAGCACAGCGGGTAAGTTACCTGAGGCCATATCCAGACTCCATCTTGACTCCAGGCTGATTGCTCTATCTACTATATCATCATGGAGATAGCATCTACCTCCCAGGATTGCTATGAGGATGAAATGAAATGATGCATATAAAGTATTTGGGAAAACTTAAAGTGCTAGGTAAATGTTAGACAGCATTATTCTCTTGTTCTCAACTTTTTTCAAGTTGATAGAAATGGTCCTGAGACCAGTTGCTATCATGCCTGCCATATTCTTTTTTCATGTTCTAAGAACTGTTATAGAGGTGGATAAAATAACTATAGTTAAATTAGAACACTAGTTATCTTGAAAATCAATGAGAACACCTACAATAAAACTCCATTTGTGGACAGACAACAGAGATGATATTCATCTCATCCTTTAACCATGTAATTTTCATATCCTCTGCTGGGTCTCTATACTTTGGAAGCTTTTCATTCCACGTAGCTTGGAGATTTTGAACATTTGTAATGTTAATCCGTATTGAAAGTATTATTCTTAAGTTTTTATGAATCAGTGTTATATCTGGACAAATGTAAGCCAAAGTTCAGTCTTTGATGGTGGTCTAGCTTTGGTCTTGCTTCAGTGCAGGTTACTAATTGAGTTTTCTCTGATATCTTGAAGCCTGTTTAAAGCTGGAGAGTTGTCATCTATCAGTGTCTGAAACACAGTGATGTTTTTGTTAAGTTAAGTATTCAAGAGGTGCTCGACTCTTGTAGCATGCAGTGACACTGTGGTTTTACTATTATTGTTGTTCTTATCATTAATATGATAGGATTTAAAGCTGGAATGACTCTTAGAGGCCATCTGGTCTAATTTCCTCCTTTAAAAAAATTTTTTGGAGGGGGAAAGGCAAGGCAATTGGGGTTAAATGACTTGCCCAAGGTCACACAGCTAGTTAAGTGTATGAGGCTGGATTTGAACTCAGATCCTCCTGACTCCAGGGCAGGTGCTCTATTCACTGTGCCACCTAGCTGCCCCAACTTCCTCCTTTTATAGATGAAGAAAATGGGGCTCAGGGACGTAACATGACTTTATACAACTAGCAGATATAAAGCATGGGATTCTGCATTTATTTGCACTGGAAATCATTGGGCAGAAAAGCTCGCTCTTCAAACTAGGCATACTCAGGGAAAGAATTTTCCCAAGCTCTTTTCTTCTCCTTATCTCCTTTTCACCTCCAGTCAGGTCTCTAGATCAAAGACTGTACAGTCCCAGGATGGCCTGAGGCAAAAATGTAAAGGCATGCTGATTGCATTCCTAGGCAGAGTCATTTGAGCCAGTGGAGACTTTGAACTTGTGGTTGATCACTCCCTCTTTCTTGATCTTCTACCCTTCCTTAGTTCTGAGACACTGCTACTCCCTCCTGGTTCTTGGCCTAACTTGGCTCTTCTTGTGGCACATTGTTGGAACATTGGCTCTAGAATCAGAGAACTATGGTTGAAATCCCTCCTTTAATATCCACCATGTCTGAGACCTTGGGAAAGTCATTTAACACATTTGGGCTTTAGTTTTCTCATCTGTAAAATGAGAGGGTTAGAGTAGATGGACCTTTCCAGTTCTAAATCTCTGATTCTTCCTGCTCCCCTAAATATAGATATTTCTCAAGATTGTGTCCACCAGTATTTTTTAATTCTATTCTATTAATGTTCTATTTTATTTATCAATTTGACTTTAACCAACAGATATATATTAATATGCATCTAAATATTAATTCATATTAACATTAATTAATATTAATCTAGAGCCAAATCTCTAGCTCTGATCACCCTCCTACTATCACCACTCTATATTTCCTCTTTTTTGTTATCCTTAAAAAGATAAGAATAATGTAACTAAATATTATTACAACAAAGTAACTGTACCTGTTTTAAACTACACGTAAATAGTAGAATTTGTCATGTGAGGCGAAACCTCTTGAGACCATAATTTGATTCACTCTGAGTTTTACATTCAGGTATAAATTCTAGGTGGGTTTTTTTTTAATGATTTAATATATTATTTTTCTCCCAATTACATGCAAAAACAATTTTTACCATTCTTTTTTTAAGTTTTGAGTTCCAAATTCTCTCCCTTCTTCTCCTCCCCCCTCATTGAGAAGGAAAGGAATTTGATATAGGTTATATAAGCACATAGACCTACATTTCCAGTTGCCTAGAGGGTATCTCAACCTGGATATCCCACCAGAACCTCAAACTTGGTATGTTCCAATCCAAACTCATCATCTTCCCTGACAAACCTGTTCCTTCTGCTGACCTTTTCATTGCTGCCTTTGATGTCACAATTCTTCTAGTCACCAAAATGAGAAAACATAATCATCTTTAAAGCTTTCTTCTCTTTTGCCATACACTCCCTCTTTAGATACCAAGTCCTGACTTTCTGACTTCATAATGTTTTGTGCATCTCTGCCTTCCTTCCAATTCTCAGAGCTACAGTAGCCTAAAGACAAAGGACATGTGACCCACAATAGGTCAGACCAGACATTTTCTCTGGCTCCCACTCTAAAACAAAAAAAGGAGAATTTTTAACTGTATGTAGAATAATTGGAGTTTAATACACAAGAATTCTTCAAGGTATGAATTACCACTGAAAAGTGCTCACCCAGCATCCTTCCTCTACCAGTATCAGGCAAGAATACAAAACTGGCTCACAGGCTTGTACCTAGTTCCCAAATAGAGATAGCACTAAATAGAGATAGGCTTTTTGCTGCAGAGACTTCTGGAACATCTTTACCTTCTCTCTGTTCCAGAACTCTTTAGCAGCAAGCACCCTAGCTAACTCAGGATGGCTGCTAACATAGGTTCTTTGATCTGTTTTTCTAAAGGAAAGCAACTCAAAAAGGATTAACAATCTTACTTTAATCAAACATATTGTAAATGTAGTGAAATTTGAAGATCTCTTTGTGTTGCTAAGCTGACAGGTACTTAGCACCTAGTTTCAAATTAAGCCTCTGATAAAGAAACAGAAGGTATAAACCCCTGTTGCTAATGTAACAGAAAGGGGCTGAACAGGGAGAAGCAATAGTGTATATAAGGAAAAACCCGAGCTAAGAAAATCAGAACTTCTTGGGATGAGCATCTGAAGGCTGGGTGGCTGCTGTTGGACTGAAACTTCTGTAGAGAAAGTGATTTTGATTTTGAGAATGGGAGAAAGTGATTTTGATTTTGAGAGTGGAACTTAGGGTGCTGAAGACTTCCGAGGTCCAGCAGAAGCTGCTGAGGAGCTGCTGAGGACTTCTGAGGGCCAGCCAGAGCTGCCAGTCAGAACTGCCAGAGGAAGCATGACTGTGGGGTCAGTACTTTGTCTGTGGCTCTGTTAAGTTTTCTCTTCCCAGGAAAAGAAGCCGTGAAGGATTTGAGGTGGGCTGGACACTGTGAGCTTCAATACAGAGCAGGAACTGCACAGAGAGTTGGACAAGGAGCTGGGAGCTGTCTGCCTTTGAACTCAGGGGGCAGTTGGTTAGATTCGGATGGGAGCTGGGACCATGGAAGAGGAATCATGGAAGCTGAGAGCCTGCCCTAAGTCAAGATGAAAAAACCTTTCTGTAGGTACTGAGTAGTGACTGATGAGATTGTGATTTACTTGTGACCACAGGGTGGATGGCCTATTTATTTTTCACTACCCCTGAGTAGTGACTGATGACTGAGTAGTGACTGATGATTGAATAGTGACCAATAACTGAATAGTGACTGATTTGTAACTTAATGTGCCCCATGAGTGAAGGACTTTGACCTGTTGTACTTTATGATTGAATGATTGTGTTACTAAGTGATTGATTGACTAAATGATTGCACTTTGTTTGAAACTATATGACCGCTTTGGTGAAAACTATGTGGCCATTTTAGTGATAAGTTGTTTGAGTTATTTTGTCATTTTGAATGCTGTACCTTGATTTTCTGTGAATGTTTTGCTTTGATTTGTTATTGAATAGAGTGTTCACTATACTATGTAATCAGAACCTTGAAAGCTGTTCACAGCAGCCATCCTCTGGAAAGCTGCTTGTGCTTGGCTTTACACATATATCATTACCTAGTTCAGGGAGAAAAGTCAGCACCCTAAACTTCAGAGAATACAAGCAGACAAAAAATACAGACAGTGGGGTGGCTAGGTGGCACAGGGAATAGAGCACCAGCTCTGGAGTCAGAAGGATCTAAGTTCAAATCTGGCCTCAGATACTTAACACTTACTAGCCATGTGACTTTGGGCAAATTACTTAACCCCAACTGCCCTTCCTTCACTCCTCCAAAAAGCAAAGAAAAAAAATTACAGACGGATAAAAAGACCAGCAGACAGGGCTTCCAGTTGTCTGACCATTACATCCATACCTAGTCATTTACCAGAGAGAGAAGTGCCAACATCTGGGGTTTCAAAGCCAGGGGGCTCAATGGTTGCCCAGAGTCTCATCTGGTCAAATAACACAACTCTTCCTATGAGTGAGCCTCAAAGCAAAACCTCACATCAGGGTGAGAGAACATCACAACCCTCATAACACTGTGTGGTCACAAGGTGTGGGTGTTCTTGAAAAACAAGCCTCCCACCACAAGCTCCATGTGACTACATGCTTATTAGGAGGCAAAATATATTTTCAACTAAGGGAAGGTCCTCAAATTCACTTAAACCTATCAAGGGTCCAAGGGGCAGGGAAGATCTTCAAATTCCCATTACCATTACAAACCCCTCAAAACAGTTAACAACAATTCTATGTAGTTGTGTGAGGAGGAGGGGCCAGGGGAAAGATGATACCCTCTGCTTAGGGAAGCCTCTAGTTAGATAGCCCCAAAGACTATAAATACTCTATATATAACAACCTCATAATCATCCCTCAACCTTGTAAAAGGGAAGGGTTGGTGAATGCTTCCAGGAATGGGGAACCTGTGGCCTTGAGGCCACATGTGGCCCTCTAGGTCCTCAAGTGCAACCCATTTGTTCTTTAAAGTTTGGATTTTTTGGTCAAAGGACCACACATGAGGACCTAGAGGGCCACATGTGGCCTCAAGGTCACAGGTTCCCCCTCCCTGTTAAACCATTTAAAATGGCATAATCCATGTGGAAGATTCTAGGAGCCTGCTTCCAGAAAACTGGAGGACTGGAGCATGGATGGGCATTTTGCTATAGCTTAGCACACAGTTTCAGCAGCTTTGTGGCATGGCCGATAAATGCCTAGTCTGGAGTTAGGAAGACCTGAGTTCAAATCCAACTTCAGATACTTACTAACTCTGCAACCCTGGACAAGTCACTTAATTCTGTTTGCCTTAGTTTCTTCATCTGTAAAATGAGCTGGAGAAGGATATATCAAATCACTCCAATATCTTTGCCAAGAAAAGTCCAAAAGGGGTCATAAAGAATTGGACACAACTGAAAACAACAAAACAACAACCACATGGTTGGGAGCAACATTTTTCCTGTGGTCAGAACTGTTTGCATCTTTAAAATGTTCCAACAGAGTAACAGGCAGGACTTTTATTGTCAGTCTTACCAGAGAGTGAAGGACTGACCATGCAGTAATGGGAAATGGCCTTGAGGGCAACCAACTTCATCCCTCTCTGCCTTAAGACACTTGGTCAGAGAAATGGGTCTGGGGTTTTAGCCTTTTGTTTTTCTTTTTGGAGGAGGGAACAGAGGGCATTTGGGGTTAAGGGACTTGCCCAAGGTCACACAGCTAGTAAGTGTTAAGTGTCTGAGGCCACATTCCTCCTGACTCCAGGGCAGGTGCTTTATTAACTGCACCATCTAGCTGCCCCTGGTTTTGGCCTTTTTAAATTTTGTTTTGTTTTTTGTATTTGAGGTACAGGAGCAAAGAGTCTGATCTGACCTGGGACTCCAGCCTGGGATTCCAGAAATCCAGTAATCCAGTTTGGGTGTTATAACCAGTGCAGTTTTGAGGAACAAGGCTCAAAAAAATGATTACCAGCTTGGCTTCGGACTTGAATTTGGTGGGATTAAGTCTGTGTAGGGATAAAGCTAAACTGTGAACCTAATTCCAGCTCTATTTCCCCAATGACAGGTGATTTAGTGAAGATTATACCCCTTAGATATTGAGAAAAATACTGTATATTTGTCCTTACTATATCTTTGAAATAAATGTCTCTTTGTTAAAGAGAATCCAATTACAAGTGGGTAAATGGAATTGGGATGCTTATCCTTGGTCCCCTAATAATGGAGGGACACAGAAAAGTAACCCCTCCCCCAAATACCAGAGAACCTTTAGGGAACAAAACATAACAGGCCCAGCCTTCAGAGAATGGGGACAGCATCAACTGTATGTTGATTTAGTCTACCTGCAGAAGAGAAAAATGAGAGCCTGGGAAGGAACTAAGGGAGAAGGACCAGTCTGAGTGACTATACCAAGCTTTAAGAAAAGAGGACTAGAATCCAGTCGGAGCCAGTCCTGCCTCTCCAGAAGGTATTTCAGGTAGCTTTAGACCAAAAATGATAAAATGTGACAAGATGCTAAGGAAGATTTGTAGCCCTGTACTTGGAGGTCTGTATACACCATCGAAGAAGAGCAATTCAGAAAATGAATGATGGGTTAACATACAGAAAAAAAGTCTGAAATACCAAAGATGATAAAAGGAAGAAAATTTAATTAAAAACTCAAAGCACAGCAGGAAAATCAACAGAGAAGAGACCAAAGTTAGGGGGGGGAAAGTAGCTCTGTTAATAAATAGTAAAAGACAAAGGGAAATGAACCAATGCCTGATGGAACACTGGAATTTCCAAAGAGAGAATGGAACAAGAAGAAATTCCAGAAATGTTTAAAAGAAAAATGAAATATGTACAAGAAGAAATTAAAATAGAACAAAGGTTAGAATGTGTAGTTTTCTAAGCAGAAATGACTAACAGAGGAAGAAGAAAAAGAAGAAGACAATGACAAAGAAGAGCTAATATTTACATATCACTACATGTCAGATACTGTGTCAAGCACTTCACAAATTTCACATTTGATCCTTACAAAAACCATGGGTGGTAGGTTCTCTTATTATCCCCATTTTATAGATGAGGAAACTTAGGCAAACAGGTTTAATGACTTGCCCAAGGTCACAGAGCCAGTGTCTGAGACTGAATTTAAACTCAGGTCTTCTTGACTCCAGGTCAATTGCTCTATCCACTGAACCACCCAATTGCCCACATTTTATTAACTTGAATAATAGTGGCAAGTTTCTACAAAGAATTGAAAGAGACAATAATATTTGGAATATGACAATTTTGAATTGGCGGAAAATGTGGAAGAAAAGCAAAAGGCATTAGGGTAAAATACATATATTCTTTAGGTATTAAACTCTTAGAGCAAGCAATGGTATGTTGTAGTTTTACACAAGCATATGCCATATGCACGTACATAAGCAAAAATATTTTTACAAGCCAAAGCCATTGATCTCAAAGACAGAATGCATTGATATAACTTTAGGATCATAAATTTCCCAGAAAAATAAAAAAAAAAGTCTGTGCACCATATGGTAAGAAATAACACAAGAAAGCTACCCAGAGTTCCTGCATATAGAAAACAAACACCAATTGAAAGATTTCACAGATTACCTCCAGAAAAAAAATTAGTTAATATAATACATTTGGTTAGTACAATGTCTACACTTTTACAATATCATCCTGAGTACAATTCTGCCTTCAGTCACTCTCTGCTTCAACCAATTCTATATTCCATGATGTAAAGCAGCTCCTGTTCATTTGAGATTTTTAATTACTCTCATTATGTACTAAATAAAATCCAAATTCCTTATTTTAGCTTTCAAAATCCATCATTTCCTGGCCACAACCTGCTGTAGTGCCAATGCATTATTTACAGCACCCATGATCACGATAAAGACTGTGACTATTAAGTATCACATGATGTTTGATTGCAAAATATACCAAATTCTCCAGATAGAGGACAGAACTGCAGCATTTATTTAGACACCAGAAAACCAAATCCTAAAACCAGTAAGCTGATTCCATCATAGTACCAAAGATATTAAGAAGCCATAATAACATTGAAAGCCACAGCATCCTTTAGCCTTCCCACAAACCAATACAAGATCAATATTTACTGACAAATCTCTCTATCTCCTTGCCTTATTGTCCTCTCTTCCCCACCATCTGGCTGGCTCTGACTACCAGCTCCTCCTACCACAGGCTCCATGTGACTATATTTAGCTTATTATGGCAGAGTTTATCTTCCCAGCAGGAAAGCTTCCTGTGGGCTCTGCTTCCCTTCAGCAAATTCGCTCCATCACAGGCTTCTTGTGATTACATTCAGCCTCTTGGGGGCAGAGTTTATTTTCAAAGCAAGAGAGGTCTTCAAACTCCCCCTGGGTCTATTAAGGGTCAGGGAAGATTTTCAAATTCCCATTCTCATTACACCTCCCTTTCTAGCTTGATCTCACAATACCACCTCTCTTTTTGTAACCTGTCTACTTAGAATCTCTTCCTCTACATCTCTGCCCACTGAGGTTTGCCTATTTTTCAAAGTTCTGTGGTGCCCTAGGAAGTCTTCCTTTATCTCCCCAGAAAGACAGCCTTTTTTCTTCCTTCAGTCTTTGTATTGTATTCATTTCTATGTGTTTACCACATTCTGCTATGTATTGTACCCCAGTGCCTAACACGGTTCTTGGCACATAGTACATATTCAATAAATATGGATTGAATGATTTGTGTGTGTGCCTTTTCTCCTTTCCTCAGTTACTAACTCCTCCTTAACTAGGAGTTTATTGGATTCACCTCAGGTTCCACAAGTACTAACCTATCACTTTATAAAAATAACAACAACAACAAGCATTTAGTAACCTCCCACCATGCGCTGAGTACTGGGTATATAAAGAAAGGCAAAACCAGCACCTCTTCTGAAGAAACTCATTCTAACCTCCTATCAGTGGTTCTCAACCTTCCTAATGCCGTGACCCTTTAATACAGTTCCTCATGTTGTGGTGACCCCCAACCATAAAATTATTTTCATTGCTACTTCATAACTGTAATTTTGCTCCTGTTATGAATCGTAATGTAAATATCTGATATGCAGGATGTATTTTCATTGTTACAAACTGAACATAACCCACAGGTTGAGAACCGCTGCAGCCTAAATGATCATTGAATGAATATGCTGCAAAGGTGTGTTGAGAGGTTAATGGCATTGTATGTATTCACAATACATCCTTCCCATTATCACATTATTCACAATAACTCATGCTGGCACACCCCTTTGGCTTCACATAGCCTTTTCTTATAAGGACCCCATCAGGTAAGTGTTGCAAGTAAAAAAGAAAAATTAATGGGTGTGGAAACTGAGCCTCAGAGAGACCTGGTCACATACCTAGCTCTGACTCAAACCCCGGCCACCTGATTCCACGCCTATGGATTTTTTTCCCCCTAAAAGAGGATTTTAGAGCAAAGAATACAACCATTTTTGTTATCTTCTTGACAAATATCATATATTCACACATCCTTGTCTCACCACTTATGGGGCCCCCTGCATGGTCTGAAAATTTAAGTTTTCTTAGTAAAAGAGATTGTTAGTTTTGCTTGAATTTTGTCGAGAGAGAGCAAAGCAAGATGTAAAATGGGCTTTCCGATACTGGTTGACTGACAACGTGCCTTGTGAGGTATAAATTACATTCTCTCTCCCTGAGAGGTGTATGATATAGTGGGCGGAGAGGACACGCACACAAAATATATACACACACACACACACACACACACACACACACACATATATATATATATATATATACACATGTGTGCATGAATATATATTTTATGTACATACATGTATATGTGTATGGCATAATATATATATTTATAAGACTATATAATAATTGAAGGCACAATGGAGCACTAGGCCTGGAGTCAGAAAGACCTGAGTTCAAATCCAGCCTCAGACACTACTGGATGACTGAGCAAATTTGTTAACCTCTGATTGCTTCAGTTCCCTCAACAGAAAAATGGGAATATCTGGCTCACAGGGTCATGATGAGGATCAGGTAAGATGCTATTTGTAAAAGCACCTAACACAGCGCCTGTCACAGGGCAGGTGCTACATAAATGCTCATTTCTTTCCCTGCCCTCTTACTGCACACCCTTGGTTATTCTTTGTATACTGAAATTATTGTACTTGCTGCTGATTAAATTCACAATAAAAATTCCAATTTAGAAACTTAACATGAAGTCTCCAATACTACATGAATGCATACACCTGTGTGCACACGTACACACACACCACACACACACACACACTCACACACACACTCACACACATAAACACACATACACACACATAAACACACACATACACACACTCACACACACATACCACGCACACACACACATAAACACACACACACACATAAACACACACATACACACACTCACATACACACATAAACACACACATACACACACACTCACACACACATACACACACACACACCACACACACACACACACACACATACACACACACACATACACAATCCTCTCTGCTCAGGCTCCTGCTCCCCTGTCCTCCCTCAGCTTCACATGGACAAAGGCCCAAGAAGCAAGAACTATCTGACGCGGGTAGAGGTTTCTGAGGTCCAAAGAAGACCCTTCCTGCTATGAGTACTGGGGAACAGAGGAAGGCTTGACTCTGAGGGCGTTGTGGGTTTCTGAGTTGAAGTCAGGCCAAGCGCCTAGTTCTGACCCATGACACGCCCAAGGGAGCCGGCTGAGGCGCGCCCCTCCCCAGACGGTGAACTACACTCACTTTGCTCCCTAAGGGAGGAGTGGTCGTATTTCTTGCCATCATTTTCCATGAAGATGATTTTCATTTGCCTCATTAACCAAAAGAGAAAAAAAAATGGAGAGAAAATGATTTGCTCCTTTGCTGAAAGCTGTGGTGAAGAGCAACAAACGGATAATTTTACGACATATTCTGACCTTTCAAAGAAAGGTTTCACGTAAATTCCAAGTGATTGTTTACCTACCAGGCTTTTGCTATGAAGGTGTTTGGGCTGGATATTATGATTCCTTTATTGCTATTATTGTGAGGGACTGGCCAATAAGACCCCAGTTCTTCTACCATGACCAGAAAATATTTTGCCTACTGCCAACCCACAAACAGGTTTAAGGAGGTGTGATGTTGTGTAATGGAAAGACCTGCCCTCCACTTCGGAACATGAATAAGTATTCTCTGACTGTTTCCTATCCGCTTGCTGCATAAAGAAGTATTTACTTACTCAGAAGTGCATGTGCATTCAAAAGTCTCCAACAAAGGACCTTTTTTCCCCCACTGGTTTTTGAATGGAGAAGAAAATCTATAGTGGGCCTCTAAATGAAGAGCTTCTCCATAGCCATGAAGCTGAAAAGCCATGAAAACTCTGCTTTTCTCTCTGTTGTGTTTTATTCTTTCTTGTTATTGAGTGAATGGATAGAATGGAGGGAGAATGAAGTAAAATATTGCCTTTGAAAGTTTGGAAGGGCCACCAGGAGACCCAATAGCTACTGTCCATAGCAGAGTTTGTTAGCAGCCAAGGTCAATATAGAACCTGCCTTGAGGAGCAATCTGCTTGATACAATCCATTAGCAAATGGACCCACCACCCAGCAATCCAGGCAGTGATTTTTTCCTTTAGCTATGCCTCACTCAGAAGAGAACTTAGAAGAAGAAATACTTTATAATAATCACTTTAAGCTTGAACCCACTTTCCATAGGGACTGAGGTATAGAGGGAAAAGTGTGCCTGGGCTTGGGGGATGCTTTTTGTACTTTTGTCCTTGCTAGAGCTTTTTAGTAAATATATCTTTAAAAAAGCTAATTGATGTTAATTGGTTATCACTGATATCAAGGAGCTGGTTACCTCATATTGTGACTCTAATCAATGGTTAGGTGATATTGGGAGATATTAAGCAGTACTGGTCAATTGATATTAGGGATATATATATATACATATATATATATTATACACACACACACACACACACACACACACACACACACACACACACACACACACACACACACACACACATATATATATATATATATATATATATATATATATACACATATGTTGAATGGAAGCTCAGGAGTAGTAGGACCCTTAGGAAGAAGTAGCCAAGTTCTGGGAACCTAACTTGCCAATGTGAGTGGGAATTGGAATAATGACCCTGTGAGCCTATAAGTGTTGAACTTTTTTACAGCTAGAACAGCTGAAAATACATGGAGGTTACTAACAAAGGATCTTGTCATTCAGGCACAGTGGAAAATTTATAGTTTGCTAACATTTAGAAGGTTTCTCAGGGATGTGGGGCATTGTTTATATCTCATTCAAATTCACTCCAAAGCTGAAAAAGACATCTGGTCTCCTGGTGATCTTTATAAAAACATTTGAAAGCCTTGGGAGTTACTTTTAGGGCATTTCTGGAGATCAGCTTTGCCAAATAAAATATACCTCCCAATACACTTTGGATGTCCATAATTTTATTTTGCTATGCTTGTAACTAGCCCAGAAAGGATTTGAATTTACATACACCTTCATGAAGGATTCATTGGTTTTCAATTCAATTTCATAAGAATGCACTAAGGTGCCACTATGAACAAAGAATTGGGCATAAAAAGAGGGAAAACAAAATAATATCTGACCTAAATGATTGCATATTCTAATGGTGGAAGTGCTATAATATGGGCAATGCATACTGGACTTCCTGACAACGTGCAATACACTCACCTGCCAATACTTGCTTCTTAAGATCTGTAGGAGAACTTGACTATTAATTGGTTATAACAGATCTGGCAACTAGGCAGTAGGTAGGGGCCAAAATTAAAATAGGCTAAACTTCTTCAGGCCACAAATATGTTAGACTAGAGACAAATTAATAATGGTTGGTTGCCAATGTCACATGACAAACTGGAGAGAGCACAAGTGGCAACCCTACATTTTTCACTAACTGCCTGAGATCCTTTGGTGGGCCACAGGTGATCTATAGACCACATGTTGTTCAAGCCTGAGATGTAACTTGAATTTTGTGAGGTTATTTGGAAAATAATGTAAGCACTAAGACTTTAACTCTGTTACACAACAAATGAAACATGTACAGACAGTTTTTCAAAATTTTCTTTTCTTTCCTGATGCTTCCACTGCCCCATTATTTTTATTCAAAACCCCCAAATTACACCCAAGGCTACTACTGCCCTCCTGAATCATTCCAGAGCCCTCAAGGGGACAGTATCACCCACTTTGGGAACCTCTAGGGGGAACAAACATTAGATCAATGGTTCTCAACTTTCCTAATGCCGCAACCCTTTGATACTCGTGTGTGGGCGTATCTGCATGTGGGTGGACCCACCTGGAGACAGATAGAGGAGCAGTGTCTCAGTTCCTAAGACCACCGGAAATATGTGTTTTCCAAAGGTCTTAGGCAACCCCTGTGAAAGGGTCATTCAACCCCCAAAGGGGTCGTGACCCACAGGTTGAGAACCACTGCATTAGATGGTATCAGAAAACACAGGTTCAAGTCCTGAGTCTTGCATTCACTAGCTGAGAATTGCCACAAAAGAACTACAAAACAATGTGAAAAATAGTGAGGTTCATGGATTTGAAGTCAAGAGATCTAGGTGACCTTGGACAAATCACTTAACTTCTCTGAGACTCAATTTTATTGTCTTTAAAAGAAAAAAAATGATATTTTTCTCATCTACCTTACATCATCATCTAGTTTTATTGTTGTTAGTATTATGGTCATAGTCAGTAGATAGAATCATTGCAAGGAGAAGTAGCACTAAGAGGGATGAAAAGAATATTCTATTAAAATTCCAAGCCTGTTGAAAAGAGGACAGGGAGAAGGGGATAAAAGGAAGAGTTTGGGCCTTTAGATTTAGAAAATTCATTATTATTTACTTCTCTTTATGGTAGTTTACATAGGGTAGGAGCTCAACAAATTTTGGTTGAATTGAGCTAGCCTCTATCCCCAGAGAAGTTTCTTCCAGAGGTTATTCAATCTGAAGGCCCCAGAAAATTTCTGTTGCCATCATTAAGGAAGAGGAAATATCTGTCAGACTGTGTGAGGGAGTAAGATCAATTTATTGCTTCATCCCATTGTGGTGAAGTTGAATTTGTGCCTGGGGCCCATCCAATAGAACAGCAGTTCTCAACCTGTGAGTTATGTTCAATCTGTAACAATGAAAATACATCCTGCATATCAGATATTTACATTATGATTCATAACAGTAGCAAAATTACAGTTATGAAGTAGCAATGAAAATAATTTTATGGTTGGGGGTCACCACAACATGAGGAACTATATTAAAGGGTTGAGGCATTAGGAAGGTTGAGAACCACTGCAATAGAAGATACACAGAGTTGGCATTCTTGGTTCTGGATGACCTGGTGAAGGGTTTGGGGCCTGCCTCTGGTCATGTGTGAAACAGGGCTAAGGTTTATGCACTTAGAGAGGCTGAAGAATTCCCTTAATTGGCTAAAGAGGCATCAAAGCTGATGATTCAGTGGTATTTCATCCTTTTCACTCTCTGCTGCCTATGGCTACAGCTGTCACCTCCATCTGAACAGAATGTTCTACCCCTGTGACCCTGCACCCAGAGTGGTGGATATGTTACCTAATCTTGTCTAGTCTCAGCTACTAGGTTTCCTTCCTCCATAAAGTCATATCAATATTTCTGTTCCTGACAAGGACATTAAATCAGATGTCCTCTTTACTCAAATCACCATTCTCTTTGACTTCCTTATCCAAAACACTCCTTTCTGGTCACAATCCCACTACATGTGCTCTTTTTCTGTTAGAATATCTGGTATTAGAGGGCAGGGATCCTCTTGACTATTTGAATTTGCAGCCCTAGATTTTAGCAGAGTATCTGGCACATGATGAGTACTTAAATACTTATTCATTCATTCTTCATTCATTTATCCATTTACAAATAAAAGAAAGCAAATTCACTGACGATCTCTTTATTTTGGCTGTGATTTGTTTCTGCATTGATTTGAGCTGCTTTCTAAGATATAAGTGGGAAGAGTGGCAGCTTGTCCCCAACTCCAACCCAGCATCTATGAACACATAAGCCCATGGCATCTAAACCATATCTTATCTAGGTAAGCCTAAGCCTGGATTTAGACTGCTTCTTTTGTGTTTATACTTTTCCAGTCTTAGGCAAATGATTATCTATCCCAAAATGGATGTTCCTGGGCTTGGAAGCAATCTTGTGAGTACAGGAAGTCTAGAGGTCTTATGAGGTTGTAACTGAATGGGGGCATGAGAGGCATCCCTTTAACTACTGCCACAGATGGAGTAGGCAAGCTAGCTTAATCAAACTAGTAAAAAGCAGCTTGAGTGAGAAATCAGAGGTGGCATGTGTCAGGCAGGACAAACCACTGTTACCCTTCAGTCACCACTTCCTCCTCTTAGTCCTGGTGCTCAAGAGATCCACATAGCAGGACTCCTCTGATGGACAGCTGGGCACCTGTAGCAATCATCTGAGGAAACAACCCTTATGGAAATGTGACCTTAAAACTGCTTCTGCAATTGCCACAGCCTCTGGATCCTCAGCAAACACAGATACTAAAGGGCTAAAAAAAGAAAGTTGTTATTCACAAAGTTTTGGCATTGTTAAATGGTTCAACTTCAGAAATGGACATGAATTTATCAGTGAAAACCATACTAAAGAAAATAGACTACAATCCACTTTACCACTCTATCTTAAGGGCTTTTGAATATTTTTAACTTGTAACTGAAATCTGCTATATGAAATGTCTCTTTCCATTAAAATGTGAGATCCCTAAGATCTGGCAGAAATTTTTTTCTCTCTATTCCCATCTCTTAGCACAGTGCTTTGTACATAATAAGGGCTTAATAACTGCTCATTCATTCCTTAGCACCTTTGAAGAGTTATCACTCACACAAGGAGATTGGTCCAAGACTGACCATTTAAAAAAATAATATCTTGGTTTTCCCCAGTTGCATGTAAATATAATTTTCAATGTTCATTTTTAAATAATATTTTATTTTTCCCCAATCACATGTTAAAACAATTTTAACATTTATTTTCTTTTTTAAGTTTTGAGTTCCAAATTCTATCCCTCTCCCCTTCTCCTCTCCCCTCCCTGAGATGGTAAGCAATCTGATATAGATTATACATGTGCAATCATGTAAAACATTTCCATATTAGTCATTTTTTGCAAGAAGACTCAGAAAGAAAAAAAAAGGAAGGAAGGAAGGAAAGAAAGAGAGAAAGGAAGGAGAGAGAGAGAGAAAGAAAGAAAGAAAGAAAGAAAAGAAAGAGAAAGAAAGAAAAAAAGGAAGAAAGAAATAAAGAAAGAAAGAAAGAAAGAGAAATAGTGTGTTTCAATCTGTATTCAGACAATATCAGTTCTTTTTTCTGGGGGTGGATAGAATGTTTCATCATAAGTCCTTTGGGATTGTCTTGGATCATTGTATTTCTGAGAATAGCTAACTCATTCACAGTTCTTTATTGTACAATATTGCTGTTATTGTGTACAATGTTCTCCTGACTCTGCTCATTTCACTTTGCATCAGTTTGTGTAAGTCATTCCAGATTTTCCTAAAATCATGCTGCTTGTCATTTCTCATAGCACAATAATATTCCATCACAATCACATCCCACAGCTTGTTTAACCATTCCCCAATTGATGGGCATTCCCTCAATTTCCCATTCTTAGCCACCGCAAAAAGAGCGGCCAAGCCTGATTGTTTTGCCAGCAGAAATATATATTGGTAGTTAGTTAGGTAGTGTGCTACTGAGGTGATGTGTAAAATACCTACTTAGTGATGCTACAAATTGCTTTATGTTTTGATGAGGCTTAAGCCAAACATCCAGTAGTTCATAAAAGTAATTATAAGTTAAGTTCCTAAACGTGTTTAAGCGATTCCGTCAAATACAAGCTTATGAGTAGTCTGTGTTTAGCATTACTTTTATGTGCAAAAATAAATTACCTGTCCCATACCTGATTCATATTGTATATTAAATACCTTTTCATTTCCTCTTTGTAAGGAACCCTAGACTTGAGGCATAACCTAAGCTATGATTATAACCATCCTAAGGGCACTGATGTGGGGAGTTAAGAAGCAGAAGAGCATAAAAGGAAAAAGGACACTAACCATTACATTAGAAACAGGCTCTCCAAGACTAAACCTGGTCCAAAATACACACACATGTTCAGAGTATAGTACAGTTCTTGTAGGCCCAATAGAAGTGATCCTTGATATTAGACCACCCCAAAACAAATTTAATAAACTCATTAACGATCATTTAACTATTTCATGGCTGCCCCATAGAACTTCAGAGAAGACAAAGTTGTTTATTCCTGCAAAAGGCTATGTAAAACTTATTAGAAACAACATTTTTCAGAAGTTTGCCTTTGTTGTTAGGATAACAGATCAAAACATTTGTTAATGGATTGAAAACTTTGGTGCATAAAAAACAGATGCAGAGGATCAAGAGAACTGACTGACCATCCATCATATAATGAAAATAAAACTAGTTGTTGATAAATATATCACAAAAGGATTAGAAAAGAACAAATTGTTATGAACATATCCTAACACTGGGTCTTTTCTACTGAGCTTACTTCTTCATTACAGTCAAAATATTAAGGAGTGCTGCTATTAAAGAGAAGCAATATGGGGTAACACATAGCAAGCCAGACTCAGAGTCTAGAAGGGTCCAAGGCCTGCCTCTGACATAAACTGGAAATGTGAGTGATTATTGAGGATTCAGTTAGCCTCTAAAACTTAAATTTGCATTTTGTTGTTGTTGTTCTATTGTTTCAGTCATGTCTGACTCTTTGTGACCCCATTTGGGGTTTTCTTGGCAAAGATACTAGAACGGTTTGCCATTTCCTTCTCCAGGTCATTTTTAGAGATGAAGACCTAACTTTACAAATACTGTATTTTGCACTGGTAGAGGGTTGAGGGAATTTCTTTTCCAAGAATTCCATATACCCATTTGTCCATAGACAAAATAACAACAACAAAAATCTTGCAAAGATCAATTATTTATTTTGAATTACTTAGTGGGAGGGATAAATGAATACACTGGATGACAGGATCCAAAAGGATCATGAAAGGCTACAGCAGTGGTGTCAAATTCAAATAGTGACAGAAGGCCACATTTTGGATGAGAAAACCCCAAATCACATTATCTATGTTGTACTGTATCTTAATTTACTTTGTTAAACATTTCCTAATTACATTTCAATCTGGTTGGGAGTTTTCAGCTGGAGTCAGAGAATTTGGTACCTCTGGGCTAGAGCATTGGGATGAATCTAATAACATGAAATTCAATAGAGATAAATGTAAAGTCTTACACTTGGGTATAAAAAATCAACTCCACAAACATAAGATAGGAGAAGTCTGGATAGAGAAAAGTTGTTCTGAAAAGAATTTAGGGATTTTAGTAGTAAACTGCAAGATCAATTTGAATTAGTAGTGTCATGTGGGCCATAAACACTAATGCAATAATGAGTGACATTAGGAAGGGCAGAACTTCCAGGAACAAAGAGGTGATAATCCCACTGCATCATAACCTTATCCTATCTATCTGGAGAGCTATGTTCATTTCTTGGCACAATGGTTTAAGAAGAACCTTGACTGATAAGTTGGAGATCATTTAGAGGCTGCAGGATAGTTAAGAGCCTGAGTCCATGATAAATGAGGACCAGCTGAAGTAACTGGGTGTGTTTTGCCTGGAAAAGAGAAGACTGGGGGGTGGAGGGGGAGGAGTGCATAATGACGGCCTCCAAGTGCTTGAATGGCTACCATGAGGAAGAAAGATTGAACTTGTTCTGTTTAGCCCCAGAGAACACAACCAAAAGCAATGGGTAGAGTAGCAGAGGAAAAATTAGGCTTGATAGCAAGAAAAACTTCCTAACAATTAGAGCTATCCAAAATTGGAATGGTCTGCCTATTAAGCTCGTGACTTCCCCTCCTTGTCTTCAAGAAGAGGCAAGTGATCACTTACCAGGTATGTGAATGTAAAGATTCCTTTAGAATCTAGATGGCTGTTGAGGTCACTTACATTCTCAAATTCTCTGATGCTGTGATACTAGTAACTACAATATGGCATAGTGGATAAAGAGCTAAAGAGGTGTGGGTTCAAGTCCCACTTCTGGCATCTAAGTAGTTTGTGTGACCCTGGGCAAGTCACTTGACCTCTTAGTGCTCTAGACCAGTGGTATCAAACTAATATAAAAATGTGAGCCATTAAATGGTACATAAGGATCTCTGCAGGCTGCATATTGACTTAGAAAACCACATATTAATATCTATGTTCCATTGCATTATTTTGTTAAATGTTTCCCTCTTATACATTAATCACTTGGGAGTATTGTAGGCCACCAGTCCTGCGTTTGACACCTCTGCTCTAGGTAATGCTCTAAGACTATAGGTTAAGTAGAAAGTCTTAACTTGTATTAGTGGAGGGGGCTTCCTCTTCTGGGAATTCAAATATCAATGAAATCACTGTCTATTTTATATAGTAATGAAAAAATAGTCAAAGAATATTAGTAACTATTGTACATGGGATGAAGCTGACTCTTAACAGGTGGCTTTAGATGGGAGAGGAAGATGTAGCATTCTTGATTTCATGCTTGGGCATTTCTTAGTCACTACCTACAATATCACCTCTATCCTTTGTAACAGGCATGTACAAGCAAATCATATGGCACTGCAAACTAAAGCAGAGTTAAAAACAAAGCTGGCTCAGGCCATTAGCTGGCCAATCTAATTAGACTAGAGCTGCAACTAGCAATTTGGCACCCGGGATACACACTACAAAATTCACCCAGTCAATCAATCCCTTATTTAAGTGAAGAAGCTTTTCCTATGTGTCAGGCAGGGTGTTAATGCTGAGAATAGAAATGCAAATGAGAGACAGTGTTTTACATTGCGATAGAGGTTTTTGTTGTTCAGTTATTTCATTCATATCTGACTCTTCTTGACCCCATTTGGGGTTTTCTTAGCAAAAATACTGGGGTGGTTTGCCATTTCCTTCTCCAGCTCATTTGACAGACAAGGAAACTGAAGCAAACAGAGTTAAATGACTTGCCCTGGGTCACACAGCTAGTAAGTGTCTGAGGCTGGACAATTAAGGAAGATGAGTCTTCCTGACTCCAGGCCCAGCACTCTGTACACTGTACCACCTTGCTGCCCTGTAATAGAGGATGACAAGAGAAATAGTGGAATAAGACTAGAGCAGAAAGTTTAGTTCAGGAATGTCAAATTCATCTTGGGTAATAGTGATGAGAGAAATCTCAGAAAGTGATCATGGATTTCCAGTACATAAGACCTAGTAAAGTAAGAGACTGTTGCTAGGAAAGCTACTGTAGGTGGACACAGGGCAAGAGAGGGCCAAGGAGGAGCTCTTCCTAGGATACGGTGACTATCTGATAGTTTCATATTTCCTAATATTTTCTAGGTTTAATTGTTTCTACCTGATATAGAAATGCTTTCAGTGCCCTCTCAATTATGGTGCACTGAAGAAAAGGTCCATTTGCTCCAACCTAGTTACAACTCTTCTTGGCCCTGTAAGACTGCTCTGCATCCATCTCTTTGAAGGTCAGGGGGAGGTGGACATTTAACCTTCAACCAAGCTCTGTGTAGTTGAAATAGTAGTGAACCTAAGAGTCAGAAGATCTAGGTTAAAGTCACTCCACCACTTACTGTCATTTTGGACAAACACTTAACATCTCTTAGGCTCATTTTACTCATTCCAATTCAACCAGTGGTTTATCAATGCTTATCCACTTGAGGCTACTAAGAGCCATGAAATTCAATATAACTGAAAGCTCAGCCCCTCCTCTACTTAAGAGAGTACAGAGCAAGGGAAGGAATGCCTCTGGAGAGATAATGATGAAAACAAGGAAAGATTCCAGCAAGGAGAAGAAGGCTCTAGGCTACCTTTTATCACTATTACAACTGCTGTTACTGCGTATGTCTGGTCCATTGCTTCCACCTACTGCTCCCCAGGGTGCTGCTAGATTAACTCCCAAAACACACACAAAGAGAATCAAAATATGTGCTCAATACATCTCATAAGCTTCTTGTGAAGATTAGATGGAATAACAATTGTGAAAGCATTTGGTAGCAATAACACACTGTATAAATGTAAACTCTCCTCTCTGGCCACCACTCTTGGCATCATCTGAAAGAAAAGATACAAGGAATGAATAAATGAATGTAAAAGCATTTGTTAAGTGCTTCTGAGGTATGGACCAAGCAACTAAGCTAATCACTAGGGAAACAAGTACGGAAATGAAACTAGGCCTGCCTTCGAGAAGTTTACATCCTAATAAAGACAATACACAGAGAGAAATGA
>CM053583.1:147462716-147481977 GCA_028627135.1 Pseudochirops cupreus
TTCCATCTGGCAAAGTCAAATTTTTAAGGCATTCTTCTCCTCATTGGCTTTTTGGGCCTCTTTTGCCATTTGAGTTAATCTATTTTTTAAGGTGTTAATTTCTTCAGTCAGGTTGTTGACTCTCTTTTCATGATTTTCTTGCATTATTGTTATTTCTCTTCCCAATCTTTCTTCCACTTCTCTCATTTGGTTTTCAAAATCTTTCTTAAGCTGATCTCTAGCTTTTAGGCAATCTTCATGTTTCTTGGAAGCTTTTGGTGTGGGAGTTCTGACTGTGTTGTCTTCCTCTCATTCCCTGCTTTGATCCTTCTTTTCCCCAAAGAAGGTATCTAGGCTTTGGTTGCTGTTCTTACTTTGTTTCCTGTGCTTATTCATAGTCAGCCAGTCAGTGATTTTTTTGCTCTGTGGAACTCTGCTTCCAGAGGGGAAAGCTTTGTCCCAAATCGCTGGGGTTTTCCCAGCTGCCAGAGCTTTAAGGAGGCTACTTGGGCCCTCCTCAGCTCTGGCTCACTGAAAAGATACCCCAGGTCCACCACCCAAGGCCACAATCCGGATCCAGGCTGCTCAATGTGAGAGCACTTGGCCTCTGAACGATTGCTTGGCCCCCCTGCAGTCTGCAGGCCGGGTGCTCTGAAGCGGCAATGTGGAGGCGGGTGCAGGACCTCTGCTTCTGCCACTTCCTTGCCCTGAGGTGGTTTGGCTAGACCTGCTTTTCTCCCCTGATTTTTAGCTGAGTTCCTCTGATCTTTCACTTAGTCCTTTTTTTTTCTTTATAGCTTGATAATTCTGGAAACTGCCACAGCTACCGCAGATCTGCTCTTCTGTTGCTCCAGCTGCAGCTCAGCTCATCTGGCTGCCCCCAGGGCCAAGTCACTGTTTCAGGCTGGGCTGGTTTCGGCTTCCAGTGCTGAGATGATCTCTTCTAGCAGAGCTGCCTTTAGCGGAAAGTATATCTGTTTGTGTTTTAGAGTTCTAGAATTTGTTTAGAGTCATATTTTATGGGTGTTTTGAGGTGACTATGTGGGAGCTACAATACTTTGCTGCTCCTATGCTGCCATCTTGGCTCCGCCCCCCTCTCATGATTTTCTTGCATCTTTCTCATTTCTCTTCCCAATTTTTCCTCCAATTCTCTTATTTGGTTTTCAAAATCCTTCTTAAGCTCCTCTATGGCTTGTAACGAGTCTACATTTTTCTTGGGAGCTTTTGGTGTGGGAGTTCTGACTGTGTTGTCTTCCTCCCATTCCATGCTTTGATCCTTTTTGTCCCCACAGAAGGAATATAAAGTTGGATTGCTGAGCTTGGTTTGATTCCTTTGCCTGCTCATGTTGCCAGTCAATTAACTTGATTTTTGAGCCACAGTAGATCTCTGCTTCCCAGGGGGAGAGCTTTGTCCCAAATTGCTGGGGCTTTCACAATTGCCAGGGCAATTAGGAGGCTAGTGTCTCTGCAGCACCCCCAGCTTTGGCTCTGAATGATCACTTGGCCCCCCTGCAATCTGCAGGCCAGGAGCTCTGAAGCAACCACGTAGAGGTGGCTGCAGGGCCACTGCTTCCATTACTTTCTTGCCCTGGTGGCCAGCAGCCAGACCTGCTTCTTTTCTCCAAATTTAGTCGAGTTCCAATGACTTTTTACTTTGTCCTTGGCTCTTATGGTTTGATAATTCTGGAAACTGCCACAGCTGCCAGTGATCCACTTTCCCAAGTGCTCCAGCTGTGGCTTGTACTGGCTGCCCTGGGGCTAAGCTGCAGTTTCAGGCCCAGCTGGTTTCAGCTCCTAGTGCTCTGCGAGGAGCCCTTCCTGACCACCTGCTAGGCTGTCTTCAGTGGGATAGTGTTTTTCTGCAATTTTGTGGGTTCTGGAGCTCTAAAATTGTGTTTAGAATCATATTTTCTAGGTATTTGAGGTGGTTGTAGGGGGCGCTACGGAGTTCTCCTGCTTCTGCTCTGCCATCTTCTACTCTTTACTTTTGATGGAGTTAAATCCTGTCTTTTTAGAGACAGATGAACTATTCTGCTGGTAGACTCTGTGGAATTCTCATTTTTAATTTAGTAACTTCTGAATTTCCCCATCCTTTTCATCAAACCAATCCTAATGCTTGTGAGTGTTCTGGGCCAGATGAATAAATGTGCTGCTGTACAACAAGTCTCTGAAAACTGCCCACTGATCTTCTATTCCACTGTTATCAACAGCATGTTGGCTTAGCTTTTCCTCCAAGTTCACACATGGAAAAGCACTCTGATCTGTTGATGTTGAGTTTTCTGATTGTTATCATGCTTTGGGGCTGCTATTTTTGTTGAATAAAAATGTTTAGTTTGGAGAGGATAAGTCCAGGCTTTGTCACTCTGTTGACTTAGGGTTAGAAAGTCTATAATTCCCAAGAAACTTTGCTGTCCATTGGCATATTATCCTTCTCCATTTTTTCAGTTGGATAGGAATTCAAAGGTTCTTGGTGGTGATGGTTGTGAAGCAAGGTACCCTATACCCACATGGTCCTTGTGTTTCTTTGGCAGAGCCCCCTGAAATTGGTTTGGGTACATGAACTATATAAAGGAATTCTGTATAAGTTATAGACTTTTTAACTTCAAGTCAAATAGAGGCTTGGGACAAGATTCTAGATTCTTTTAGAAGGGTCTTACAGTAGGTTGATGAAAGCTCTAGGATACAAACTCAGTTTCCTGAGCAATGTTCTTCATATACATATATATGTATGTATATCTATACACATATCTACACATATATGTATATATGTGTACATACATACATACTATCATCTATCTATCTATCTATATCTCCTTTTTGTTTCCTTATGCACATATACATACATATGTTGGCAATAAACCTGGGTTTTGTAAGTGATAGACTGTGTTATGTGCAGTGAACAACTAGTAACAGCTGGTAGGTCTTTGATGGGAAGATACCATCAGGACATTTTTAGAAAAACACAAGATATGTGTGCTTGTGCATGTACTTATTAAGCATAAGTAGTTAATCAGTGAATCTCATGGATGTCTCTCTAATTTTCACGGCACAGTGATCTATAAATGTCAGAATGGTACTTTCCTGTCAACATAGCATCAGTTTTTATCTTTGTAACTGTTTTCTGATCATAATGTTCATAATCAGACAGGTATGCTCATGTGTCACATGGTATGAATTTTTGCTGTCGGTTCTCATGAGTAAGGGAAGACATATTCTTAAATTCACCTTTAAGGATTTCTGGTGATACTAACCAGATATAAACTACAAGCTTGTTTGCACTGCAGAGTTGGCATAGAAAATTCTAAGCTAGCCTGTGAGGCTGTGTTGACATCACGATAGACTCAACTGTATTGATTTTATTTCCCTGGAGCACTATTTAATTGGAATCTTGCCTTGTCGTTTTGTGTACATTTTATCTTGCATAGTCATTTGGAAATGCTGAGGTGATTAATTAATAATAACTGAGCAAACAGTCTGAGAAATACAATTAATTAGTAAAACAGGCATAATAAATGGGTCAATAGACTCCCCAGTCAGTCCAAAGACCCTGAATATAGAGTGAGACAGATTTTTGTGTATTAAAAACAATTAATAAAACCAATTAATTATAAGAAAACAATTAACCAGGATACAATCCAGGATACAAAATTAGATAACCTGATACCTAATTGGAGGAAAGATCAGGGACTTTTCAAGTTGGGAGTGGGGAAGAATAAGTGTCAGTTGAATTGGGAGGAAGACAAGTAGGTTTCTGGGTCTTTTTTTCCCTAGAATTGAAAGATGATGATTAATTGTATTCACCTGCATTTATGAAACAATAGATGTATTATACCACCTAGTTTCTCATGGGTAATTTGCAGAAAAGCAAGAAAATGGAGAATACATGTGGCTATACAAGATGGAGTCAGTGTTCATGAAACAGATTCTAATTGGTCCTCTTGATTCCCACACCAAACCAACTGCATTTTGTAACTGTCCACGTGTATTTTCCCCAACTGTGATGAGTGTAAGATGAAATGACTGAGGAAACAAAGGTTCAAGCTTCTGAACATATGGGTATATTAAGCAATTATACAATGTCAATTGTATAACAAAGTAGGATCCAGTGCCAAAGCTGAGGATGGCTGAGAATAGTGAGACAGACTACATGAACTCTAAAATTCCATCTCTAACTTTCTGCGTTTCTACATTTCTGATGTATTACACATCCTGCACAAATTTATCTGTAACTTTGTCTCTTTTTCTTAACTTAATCTCACCACTGTAATACAGAGTCCCATTATCACCAATACAAATTATTTTGATAGCCTCCTAATGAATTTCCAGACTCTTATTTCTGCAATCTATCCTTTCCACTATTGTAAAGATTAACCTTTATGCATTGATATGGTCATGCCATTCCTTTCCTTGAAACATTTTGATGGTTGCCTATTATCTATGAAAGGAAGGTAGAAGTTTCTATGACAAGGGGCTCATTCTCAAAATATGAAAGGAATAGATTAAGTTTATAAGAATAAGAGCAGTTCTGTAATTGGTAAATGGTTAGAGGATATGAATGTGTTAGCAACATCTTCTCTACAATAGATTAAAGAAAAATCCTTTTTTGTTTTTTATTGGTTATAAATAAGGAATTCCTTTTATCTTAATATAAGTGTACAGTTGTTTCTTTGACATTTGTCATAACATACTCCCACATGGCATGGAACTTTTGAAGGAAGTACTGCCTGGGTGTTAGCCAGAACTCATTTTGAAGATATGCTATCAGTACCATTTGGCTTATTAGATAATAATTGTCTCATGGTCCTGAAACAGTGATGGCAATGAAGCAATTTATAGAGAACAAATCACTATAAATAATTAACTACATAAATGTGATGGATGGAGGGGGATTTTGGAAGGGGCAGGAGAAGGGTGGTGTAAACAATCTGAATTCAGTGTGCTATCGACAAATAGGAAAAATAATAAAATGGGAAAAACGCTTGGTTTTTTGGGGGGAGTGTGATCTCTTACGTTAACAATTTTGTTAGAAGACACAATACTTGTCAGTTTGACCCTTTCTCAATTTTGTCAGGAATTGAAAAGAGGGAAGCAGAAATCTTTTTAAAATTAAAGTCAATGGGAACATTCCAACACAAGCTGAATACTGGTTGTTTCTGTTTTTTAGAAAAGGATCTGTGACCTCATCAAAAACATCTTTAAAATGTTTTGCTTTTCTTGACCTGACATATGAACAGAAAATTAAATTGTGAAGAGAGGCTACAAGTTCCTAATGTAAGAAACTTCTATTTGTTGTTTCATTGTGATAGCACAGACATCATCCTTGGATTTATTTTCTCATAGTCTCTTTGTACTTCCTGACATCTTTCGGAACTGTTCATTGAGTAGAACTTTGAAATTTTGAAACAATTTTCATATGTTGGTACTGTTTGGCAGTTGAAATGTAAAAAAAAAGTGTTATATAAAATTTATAAAAATATGTATAAAATATACATCCCAGCCTGTGCTTTAAGAAAAAAAGGAATCCTGGGGGAAGGAATACAACCCATAACATATTTCATAGGCATCCTTAGCATAATCATTTATTAGAGAGTGACTATTTGCCATATTCCCTTAATAGACTTTTTCACTGTGACATTTTCTTTCTTGAATGATGGCAGTCCCTTGAAAAATGATATTGCATTGTGAATAACATTGAAATTCTCTGATGAATAAATAACAGGTTAGTCTGAATATAGTGTGTTCCTTTTCTCCAAACTTGACTTGTACAGAACTTGAGAGTGGGCCAAAATGATAGGCCATGACATAGATGCTTTGATATAAGAAGAGATATCAAGAACTATGTAGTTCTCATCATTTACTGGGGGAAAAATATCTTCCTAATTGATTGAGATATTCAAAAATGCTGCATTTCACATGTAATGGTAAAGATAGCAGATTGTGGGAAGATGTGTAATAAGAAAATGACCATAAAATTAATGAAAATAAGAGTAGTCAGGGGAAAAAAGGAATATAACATCTTCATTTAAATAAGAATCATATTCACAGTAAATAGATGCATTATATATGGCAATTTTATGGCATCTTTTGTGGACTGTTATGTAACTGTGAGACATGTTATATAACATTCTTCAGAATTTGAAATTTAGTGTCACACAGAGAGCAATGGAGAGGTACATGATGGGGTGTGAGCAGGCTGAGCCATATATCAAATAAGAATCTTCTTTTAAAGCAAAAGTAAAAGATGTCATTAAAGAAATGTATGGTTGAAAAAGAGATGTGGTATGGGACAGCTTTTACAGCCTGGTTGTTCCACTGGTGCCCTTGTGATATCAGAATAAATCAAGGAAGACCTATAGCATATGAGGTGGACCCCTGTGGAGAACTTGTGAGAGGACATGGATGAGAGTTTGCATCACTGAAGGGAATATCTAAATTGATAAAATCGTTGATCTAATGAAATGCTGGAGTGTCTTTCAAAGGTTGTCATTGCAGGAAGTCCAGCCGACTGGTGATGAGCCTTTGGTGATGAGCTAGGCTGATTGTCAGAAAGCAGACACTGTCTGTGGCCAAGACCATACTCAAAACCTTTCTAAATTAGTGAATAAATGAGCTTGTGTTCTCTGTGATATAGACTTTGAGAACCAAGGGTCACTGCCACAATGATGTCTGTGTGGTTATGTGTATAAATATGTATACATGTAGAAGAATAGACTGAAAAAGACTTATTTAAAAACAGAAACTTCGGCGTGTTTGGGGCATGTGTGCACGTGTCTGTGCCTGTGTCTGTGCATACACTGAAAATCACTTGAAGAATTTTTCACTCTATTCCTGTACAACTATTTTTCTTTTCAAAGAGATCTCACTTTAGATGTCTAGCTCACGTATCTGGATGTCCTTTTTTAAACCTTATTTATTTTTATCAATATGGTAATCATCTGGCACAAGAAATGTTTTTTAAAGTAAATTCTTCTAATTGAGTTCTCTTTCACCTTGTTTTCCAGAAACTATGAATTTGTCTTTTAAAGTCAGTGAATGATAGTGTACTCATCTACCTAAAGAGACCATTTGGGGAATCTGAACAAAAGTAGAAGCAGGTAATTATAGGCAGCTAGGTGACACAGCGGATAAGGGGCTGGGCCTGGAGTTAGGAATATTCATCTTCCTGAGTTCAAACCTATCCTTAGACACTTACTAGCTGTGTGACCCTGGGCCAGTCACTTAACCCTTTTTGCCTCAGTGTCCTTATCTGTAAAATGAGCTGGAGAAGGAAATGGCGAACCACTCCAGTATCTCTACCAAGACAACCCTCAGAGGAGTCTAGAAGAGTCTAAACAACAACAGAAATAATTATACTGAAGCTCTCAGATGCAACCCTAAGTACATTTTAAAGGTCATCTAGGAAGTCTGAATAGAGGTCCAGAGCCCATAGGTTAAGAATTCCTTTGAAATCACAAGAACTAAACATTACTTTGTTCTGTGAACATAAAGATTTTTTTTAAAACAGTGCAGAATAATGTAGGCCTTTACCTTTTTGGAATAGAACAGAAATATTCCCATTGTCCACTTGGAAAAGTGGGTAAAGCCACAAACCACTGAAGGCAGTGAAATATATCTCCTTCCTATAGGTGATTGTAATGTTAAGGGAATTTGAAGATCTTCCCCACCCCTTAATGGTCCTCACTTGGAACCTAACAAGAAAACCTTGCTTAGGAGAGGCTTGTTTTTCCAGGAAGGCCCACACCTTTTGTTACTTTGTAATTAGACATTGGATCACAAAGGTTGTGAAGTCCTCTGACCCTGGAGAAGAATATATATCTATATATCTATATATCTGTATATCCATATATATGTCTGTTGGTCTGTTGAATTACGTTATTTTCTCTGTCTGTATCTTTCATCTACTTGTAATTTCTGTTTGTATTTTCTCTGAAGTTCAGGGTATTGACTTTCCCCCTGAACTAAGTAAATGATACATATGTTTGACTAAAGTGAGATTGTTAAACCCTTTTAAGTTGCTTTCTTTTAGATAAGCAGATTAAAGAACCTGTGCTAGCAACCATCCTGAGCATGCTGGGTGCTTGCTGCTACAGTGATCAATGAGGCATATGTTATCAGGTATCACAATGTGTTGATTTTTTTTTTTTTGATTATACTACTTCATTACGATGGTGGGTTCTACTAGGAACCTATCCTTTCCCTCCCATTAAGATGAAGATGTTTTATTATTTTTTTATCCTCACTACTCTTCTCATTGGAAGATAACATAAATATACCTAAAATCATAAATAAAACATTTTTTGAACCATGAATAGGATAAATCAAGACATATTATTCCAACTTTTGATGAAAAGAAGTAGGCTATCCAGCCCAACCATGTGTAAAATCTGGTACAATATTCAAAGGAGTTAAAAATAGCATGATGTCTTTGGAAATTAATTTCCTTCTCTCCTCAGTCCTCAGTAGCTTTGTGACTACATTGGCCAAATTAAATGAAAAGTTCATCCTTCTGTGTCGTTTTTGGAAAGTCCTTTCTCCTGCTTTAAATTGATCACTTGGTTGTTAATCTGTCTATGAATACTTAGCTCTTTTACTCTCAGTGTGGCGAAATTGGAAGTATCTATTTGGTTCCTAACTCATTAAAAAAAAGTGTGCAGCCTGGAGTGAATTAGGCCAAGGTGAACTTGGCATCTCTAAGTGTAGAATTCTCTACCTTTAATATAGTTTAATGTTTGCACGATTGAGCTGCTAACAATTATGTTTGTTAACTCATAATAGATGAGTACATAGCTATAGGTAGACTCCATATAGTCAGCTTTGAGAGGTGCTGTCTTTCAGGAGTGTATATTCAAGAAATGCAAAACAAAGAAAAACTGTAGACCAATATCTCTAATGAACATTGATGCAAAATGTTTAAATAAAATATTAGCAAAGATGCTATGACATCACAAAGATTACATACTTTTACTAGGTTGAGTTTATATCAGGATTTTTATCTGTAATATTAGGAATATTAGTAACTGAATTATACCATACTTATATTCTGTACTCTATACATTATATGTAATATATATAGTATATAAAATGTACTACATATAGTAATATACTATAAGTTAGTTATCCATATTAAAAACCAAAACAACAAAAATCATTATTATATCAATGGATGTAAAAAACCTTTTGATAAAATACATGTTTCTGTTAAAAATGTAGGAAAATAGGAATTAAATGGGCCTTTCCTTAATGTGATAGTTATATCTAAAACCAAGAGCCAACATTATATGTAATGAATATAAACTAGAATCCTTTCCAACAATATCAAGGATGGAAAGTGAATGTCCATTGTTACCAGATTTGTTTGACATAGAGCTAGAAATTATACACACACACACACACACACACACATTCACACATATATGCATATATACATATGTGTGATAAAGAAAAAATTAAGAAATATACACACACAAAGAGAAAAGAAAAACGTCAGTTTTTGTAGATAACATGATAGTATATAGTATACTTGGGAGAACCCCAGAAATTTAACCCCCCCAAACTGAAACAGTGATTTCTACAAAATCATACCAAGTAAATGATCAACCATGATTCCACAAGACTATTAAAAGACACCGCCCACCTAATGACAGATAGATGATGCAGAATAAGATGATACATTTTTGGATGTAACTAATGTGGGAATTTCTTATGTTTGACTGTACTTATGTGATATGGAGAGTCTGCATTTCTTATTTTAGTGGGTGGAGGGAAAAATTCTTGATAACTGAAAAAATAAAATAATACTTGAAGAAAAAGTACAATATAATAGGAAATCTGCTAGCTCATGTGATAGATTTTTCATTGTTGGATTGCTCTATTTTTAAAGAAATACTTCCTTATGTTGAACTGAAAATCTGCCTCCCTATGAAGCTATATAAAATAAGACTAATCTCTTCTACAGATAATAAACCTTCAAAAATTTGATCGTGTCATCCTGAAGTATTCTTTTCTTCAGGATCAGAAATTTTCCCTCACCTCTCATACCTGTCACATGCATACCACCCCGACTCTGGGCTAACTGCCTTTCTCTGTATCTCAGAGTAGCTGATTCTATTCATTCCTTGGTTCTACCCTTTTTTGGATAGCACTGACGGTCCCATTTTTTGAAGTTGTGAGTTCCTTATTTCCATCAATCTGATCATGATTTGGGCCAGGCAAGCCCATCTGTACATCACTGGTTGTGTGCTTCATTGATTTACCTTCGATTCCAGGGCAAGGTACCAAGAAAATTTTTTAAAAAAATTCTTTAAAAATAAAATAAAACAAAAAATTAAATTTCATTAGCTTCCTTTGCTTTTACGCTTCCTACATTTCCCAAGATATTATCACCTTCAGGGATCAATCCCTTGTGACAAGAGAAGAAAAAAATTTAACAGAGCTAGCCCACATACGAAAACATCTGTCAAGTTTATACAATATTCTACATCCATAAACCCACACTTTTTCTTTGGTATTTTGGTGATTATAATGTCAAAGTTTTCAGTTTTGATTATTTTTATCTTGTAGTTCATTCCATTTATGTATCCTAGTAACGATAAGCATTTAATAGAATTTGAAAAAAAGCAATAAAATTGAAATATTATTCTGTATCATGTATAGATATAGACTGGACATTTCATTCAGTCTGTGTACCCAGAGTGGTAAGCAAAAAAATCTCTTTTTTGGGGCGGGTAGGTGGCACAGTGATAGAGCACTGGCCCTGGGGTCAGGAGGACCTGAGTTCAAATCCAGCCTCAGATACTTAACACTTACTAGCCATGTGACTTTGGGAAAGTCATGTAACCCCAATTGCCCTGCCTTCCACCCTCCAAAAAGCAAAAATAAAAAATCTCTATGTCTGTCTCTGTCTCTTCCTTCTCTTCCTCCTCATTCCAATCCCTGGAATGAGCATTAAATTATAAGTGCAACTCTTAGCTTGGCTTTCATCAGTTTAGTCCAATTCCCACATCCCCCTCTATTTGTCAGGTCTGTTGGATGCCTGTCCCTGGGAACTACTCTACTAAGGTGGAAAAAGGCCTTCTTTTTATCAGAGATGGAAGTAAGAGAGGAAAGAATGGGAATGATGTAAAGGGATTTTGAGGCGGGTATAGAAAGAAAGAAGATGCAACTCACAGAAAATGTACTGTATCTTCAGTAAAGTATGAGTTGAACCTTTATGCTGAGACAATGGGGGTTGTGGAGTTAGCTTCAGAGCCTTGAGAAGAAAATAGACTTTGGAAGAGCTGCTGTTAAGAGTATGAATCAATTGTATTTTTTTTTAAGTTGATTAGTCATGTCCAACTCTTTGTGAATCCATTTGGAACTTTCTTGGCAAAGGCACTGGAGTGGTTTGCCATTGCCTTCTCCAGCTCATTTTACAGTTGAGGAAACTGAGGCACGTGGGGTTTAGGGACTTGCACAGAGTTACATAGTTGGCATCTGAGACTGAATTTGAACTCAGGTCCTCCTGACTCCAGGCCTGTAACTCATTCCACTGCACCAGCTAGCTGCCTTGGTGGGCAACAGATAATTATAATGTTATCCTAATACCCCTCTTGAAGACAAAAAGTTTTGCTGTATTTAGTGCCTGGTTACGATCTGATAATTTAAATTCATAGTGAAACCGGTCACCATGGGAATGTGAGTTCCTCTAGACGTGTTTGGCAGCTTGTGAGCAGGTACAAACACGTCTAATCTTTAATGTTCCTTCCCCTATGACAGACTTCAGGTACTCAAAAACAACTTCTTCATTCCTCTCCATGTTAAATATTCCTGGTTCTTTAAACTTGTCCTCGTATGACTTGATCACTCTCCTCACCTTCTCTAGAAGGGAAACTAATCTGGACTTTTTATACACGTAACACCACATTATCACAAGACTGGGGCTATTTCCCTTAAGGATAATGATCCTATGGGCTGTACTGCATATGTATAAGGGGATAGAACTTCTGGTCGACTGAGTAGAGAATGGGATTTTTTCAGTTCATTGGAAGACTTCAAGAGGGTTGATGGAGAAATATGAGACTAGACTTTTGAATGGTAAACTGGAAATCTTTCTAGAAAAGCAGAGGTGTAGGAAAGCCAGTTTCCACCATGTCTTTAATTTACAGTGCTTATAATGATAGAGATTGTTAAGCGTGGACTCTCCCAACCCTAAGTTAGAACTTTTTTCTCTCCTTGACTAAGTTGTGATTTTTTAAAATCTTACTTCAAGTCAAAGAGTTCATTTGCTATAATGTATTCTCTTAATAAATGCTTATTGACTCTTGTCTACCCTAATTGGATTGCTTTCTTCAATTTTTGTTTACTGCTTATTTTGATAAAGAAATTCACTAGCTATTCATGATAGTCTTTTGTGTAGTCAACATTTAGTGGAAGGAAGAAAAGCTGGGGATCTTAAGCTAAATGTTAACCTCCCCTTTGAGAGTCATTAGAGAAAGCAACTTTTATTCTGAACTGTTTGCTGCTGTGACCAGCGCAGTTGAGTGGGCTAGCAATTGGTGAGAATAAAGAGATGGGGGTATAATCAATAGCCTGTTTATTACAGAGCCATTTCATACAGTGCCAATGATACAAGGAGTCCACAAAGTTTATATGGCCCCTAGCAGAAGATCTACATGACCAGAAAAAAATGCAGACAATGTATAAGGACCCTCCTTTGATCTTGTTCACTCTTTACCCTAGCTTAAGGCTAGTTATTTATTAAGGCTTTATCCTAAGACAGTCCCTAGGCACAAACAAACAAGACTACCTGTCTTCCTGATTATCTACCCTGTAACCTTGCATAATGGTAATGGAATTTGGAGATGCCCCTGTATTGGCTTGGTTTTTGGGTTGAGTGTTAAAACTCAGAGCTTGTGAATCCCACTTGTGGGATGGACTCATTGATGTGAAGAGAGAGGGCTGAACTGGGAGGAGCTATGAATTTGGAGAGAGGCCCAAGCTGAGAGAAGGCCCAACCAGAGAAGGCCAGAGGGACTTTTGAAGAGCAGCATCATGGACTGCTGAGGGCCAGTTGGAGCTGCCAAGAACTGAGGAGGCATGGCTGTGATGCTGGTATTTTGTCTGTCTGTTTTCATGTTCTTTTGCCAGATTCCCCTGCTAGTGAAGGACAGTGCTGCTGTTGTAGAGGTCCTGGAAACATGCTGTTGGTTCAGAAGCCCTGAAGGAGGATTTTCATGTTGTATGCTTACAGAAATCCTGGAAGAGGGCCTTGCTGATGTTTTCAGGGGTTCTGGGACTGTTCTACAGGCAGAGAGTGACTTGATGAGGACACTGGCAATGGCTTTGTTGAGCCTTGTCTCCTCAGGGACATGGATTGCTGAGAACCTACCTTTAGTCAAGATGAAGACAGGACCTCTCCTTGGGTTTTCAATGCTGGGATGATATCTCAACCTTGTTGTAGCTTAAGGGTAGATGGCCTTTTGTGCTCTCCTTCCCCTTTTGAGAAAGTGTTTGGCATTAATAGATGGTATTGTAATTCAGTTGTGATCCAGGGGTGGGAAACCATTGACTTTTTTGTGCTCTGTGATTGACCAAATAAATGTACTTTGCTTATTATTGGAAACTAATCTCCATTTGAGAAGAGACTAAATGAATGTACTGCCCAGGAGTGGGCTACTTTGACTACTGGTCAGGAATGGGATACTTGGACGTTGGTGCTTTGCAATTGAATTGAGAACTTACTTGTTAAAGGAATGAATTACACTGTATTTTGATTTTCTCTGTTCTGTGAATGTTTGCCTTAATCTGTCACTGAATAAATGGGGTTCGTGATGCTGGTAATCTGAACCTTGGAAGTTGCCTTTGCTTGGCATTACATCTTGTCAGTTATTTATTGGATCTATATCATAAGACTATGTCTGGAGGCATTAACAAACAAGACCACACGTCCTCCTGATCATCTGCCCTGTAACTTTACAAAAGTTTGTATAGGAGAGGGAAACATTCCATGAGTGGGGCCGGCAGACCCCTGGAAGTTCTCTACGCTTTGTCATACCCCTAGACTACAAATATGTGGTGTACAAGGTTGTTGTTTAGTTGTTTTCAGTCATGTCTGATTCTTTGTGAACCCATTTAGGGTGTTCTTGGCAATGATACTGGCATGGTTTGCCATTTCCTTCTCTAGTTCATGAGGAAACTGAGAAAAACAGGGTTAAGTGATTTGCCCAGGGTCACATAGGTAGTGTCTGAGGCCAGATTTGAACTCAAGAAAGAAGAGTCTTCCTCACTCCAGGCCCAGGACTCTATCCACTGTGCCACCCAGCTGCTCTGGTGGGCAATAGAGAGCTGTAATTCAATCCCAGTACTCTCCTTGGAGATAGGAGAGTATAAGAGAGACTGCTCAGCTACAGCAATCCGGGATCCTACCTGCCTCTCCTCTACTTCTTTTGCTCTTCACAGAAATGAAAATCAAAATTTCCCTTGGAGATAGGGTAGACCGGATTCCCAAATGACATACCTATGCATGCCACATATGTGCCAGCCATATCTTTATGTTATATAGCTACCACACACAACCACATACATTTTTTATACAAACACACGTTATCTGTCACTGAAAAAAAACCATTACCAACATAATTCATATGTCACCACAAAATTCTCCTCCCCACATACTTCCTGGATTCAAGACTTCAATCTGTTATTGTTACTTTTAATACCTTTTGTGGCTAATTCTCATGGCAGACTGCCTATTGGCCATAGATGTTTGCTGTGCTAGGTGCTCAACTGCCGGAGTTCTTGAGTGAGACTTTACCAATTTGTTGTGGGTTTTTCTCCTTTACTGATGGTCAAAGAGCATCAGATAATTTCTTCCAATAGATGCCTTCTAGAGAGCCAATGCACAGAGGAGCTTTCCATAGTTGTTATCCATGAGAAGGTCTCAAACAGAGTCCAGATTAAGAGCTACTTTGTTCCTTGTCCTGATTAGTTAATATTTATTGTCCAAGATACCTATATTGTCACAATACCATGGCTCAAAAATAGTTTTGAAAATTCCATTGTTTTGCCTATTTAAGTCATGATAAGAAAAGGGGAGAACTCTCATGCATGAGACATAAGGAGTATTTGCCTTGAGTTTCTCTAAAATAAATCTGACCGTACTTTTCTGTGTATGCTTTCCCTGAGACAGACATGGCAGGAACACATAACTTGATTCCATTCTAGTTACATAAATCTAGATGCATGATTTCACTGATGTGGTGAGTATTGCCTTAATACACATCTCAGACTCATTTTACTGCATTTTCTCATTCTATGCAGTTTTCATTCATATATTATCATAAATCCTTTATAGTGGTGCTTTGCAATATGGCAGGAGCTTTCTGTGTGTGTGTGTGTGTGTGTGTGTGTGTGTGTGTGTGTGTGTGTGTGTGTTGAGTATAAAGGTAACCAACCCTCAAGCTTAGTTTCTTTCAATTGTTGGGATAGTGGAACTTGAAAATGGTGAGGCACAGGGGACCCAAATCATTGTCTAGGGACCACCATGGTTCTCACATTCTAACACTTCATAATCTAATTGAGTGATCAGAGTATTTCACTGGGTTGTGACTTGTTCTTTCCAGTAAAGCTTGTCTGAGAACAAATGCATTTCTCCTGCTTGCCCCTTTTTATCCACATGGATAAATTAGTGAGTGAGGACGCAAGTTACATAACAGTGTAAGTCTAACTCATGTCTACGAACTGAATTTCTGGATAAAAACAGACAAGATTCAATATTAATCATGCAGATGTCATAAAAAACCAGTTGCCCTTATTTCATATATGGAAGATCCAATTGGAAATTGGAGATGTGCTACCTGACAAGCAACTTCACAGTCTCCCATTGGTCAGGGATTCCTATGTAACTGATCTTTCTGGTAGAGTGTGGCCCTTTAAGAGCAAAAAGCATCAATGCATGTGGAGTTGAAGGAGGAGGATGCTGTCTTTACAGAGCTCAGCTGTAGGATAGACAGGTGGAGAGCCTAGGGTTATGTCTAGATGACTGCCCCACTGCTGTGTCTGTAATTGAAATGGGCATAAGAACAGAATGATTCATGGATTTACAGACCTAGATCATGAAATCGTAAGCCTGGTACTTTTGTATCGTACAAGGGAAATGCTAGGCCAGTCTCATTTAAGCCATGGCCCTTAAAAGAAGGAATACATTTATGAGGCCTATGGCAATTTTTAGTCCAACAAAGAGAAAAAAGTTAAATTGATCTATTAAAATTCCTGAATATCCCTTCTATAGAAGGAATGGTCTGATATTATTATTGCCTATTTACAAGTCTTACTGGGTTAAAATTTTTGTTGTTGCAATAAATATGGCATCCAAGGCAGTAATCTCAGATAATTTTTTTATTACAAATTCTGTTTATTAGAGAACATGAATCATTAGTTGATTCCTGGGACTCCTGAGACTTTTAACACTCCTACAATGATTCATAGGGCTACAAAAGAATGAGTTTTAAGCAGGGGTTCCTAATTGTTTTAAGGGTCATGGAGCCTTTGGCAAACAGTGGGAGCCTATGGATCCCCTACAGTATAATGTTTCTAAATAATGGAGCAACATGCTCAATTTCAGTTAGAAGTCAGTGAAAATAAAGTAGAACTGCCCCCCACCCCCATTCACATTTATAGACCTCTGAAATCTATTCACAGACTCCTTGAGGGTCTGTGGATTCCAGGTTAAGACCACCTCGCCTAGAGGGTAGAGCAACACTTCTCTCATCAAAGTAGTATTATAGTCATACTTCATAAAACTACACTGACACCTATCTTGTAAAATTAATCCTAAGAAATGAGGATATTAAATATTTTTATACTTAAATTAGGCTGCTTGATGACAGAGACTCACTTGGGGTTTTTCCCATATCTTCAACCCGTATTCCTTTTCCTAACAGCCAAACTCCAAAGCTGGAGAACAATAAGAACCAAAGCTAGATGGTGCAGTCAGAGGAGGATTTATAGGACCCTAGTTAGCTACCACTGGCAAGAAAAAGCTAATTTGCATAGACTCAGAACACTTCTAGGGCAGAAAGGTGGTACAGAGGATAGAGCATCCACCCAGAGTAGGACCTGAGTTCAGAGTTGGCTCCAGACACTCCCTCGCTGTGTGATTCTGGGCAAACCACTTAACCCTGTTTGTTACCAATTCCTCATCTGTAAAATGAGCTGGGGAATGAAATAGCAAACCACTCTAGTATCTTTGCCAAGAAAAGCCCTGATGGGGTCATAGTAAGATGCAACTGAAATTACCTCAACAACAATGAGCATACTTCTGGGCTTGGTGATCAATTGACTTATTTCAATGAGTTATATTAATTTTTCTATAGCATTCTGCTTTTCCATATTCCATAATTCATCTAAATATATTAATACACATTACAACTTTAAATCTAACTCTATAGAAGCTAAAGAAATAATGCCCTAAGTTTCCTGACTTGTTGAAGTTTGAAAAGGAGTTCTTGTAAGCAACCAGTAGATATTTTTCCCTCTGAAGAGAAAGTCAATCTAATCCTTCCATACAATACCATCCAATATTTCCAATGTGGAAATAGCATCATAGAATTCTTAAGTATTTTCTTCTCCAGCTTAAATTTCCATTTTTCCTTTCAATGGTGTTACATGTCCTGAGGGTGGTAACACATACCTGTGATCCCTTGAGTTCTAGAATTCTGTGCTGTAGTAGAATAAAAACCAAGGGTGTCCTCATCAAGTCAGGCACCGATATGGTGAGCCTTGGGGAGCAGAGGGCCACCATGCTGCCTAAATAGAGGAAAACCTGACCAGGTTCGAAGCAGAGCAGTCAGAGCTTCTGTGCAAATCAATGGTGAGATCTGGCCTGAGAGTGCCTGCTGCACTTTCAACCTATGAACGACAAGGAAAACCAGTCTCAAGAAATAAAGTAAAACGTAGTAAAAAAAAAAAAAGGCATAACATAGTCTTTAATCCTGTCACCATCCCACCCACCTTGTTCGGAAAGTGTTTTAATTTGTCAATATCCTTCCTTGAAAGTGAGAGTTGGAATTAAAACCCTAGATGTGGTCTGACCAGCGTAAAATACAGAAAGAATATCACTCCATATGCTGAGGATACTTCTTCAGGCTCTCACTTCAAGGAGTGATAATTTATCCAGTGTAGATCTAAACCTCTCTATGATTTAACACATAGTCTATAAATATCTGTCACCCCCCTCAGAAAAAATCAATCCCTAATGGCCCACCTGGTAATAAGATTCTCTGAATTTAGCTAACCTGGTCCATAGATGATATTCTGGTATGGGACCATTACTAGGTAGACAGTTCTGAACATCCTACTTCTCTAAGTGCAAAGTATATTAATATAGCATATTAATTTGTTATTAATTAATTAATATTAATGAATAAAAAGTATATTAATTTTTATTTCAGAGTATTGATTCATATGGAGCTCTTACTCAATTAATAATCCTAGAGGATTTTTCCCTCTACATGACCTGCTTTTGTACTCCACTTACCTCATCCAACAGTTGTTCAGTTTTTTAAAATTCTAAGTACAAGATTTTATACTTGTCCTTATTAAGTTTTATTTTACTAGACTCTGCTCATTTTGCACAGGTATTCCAGATCTTTTGTATTTTAGTTTCTGTCCTATGGAACTTAGTGTAGGAAGAGAATAAGATATATACACAACTGTAATATTATAAGGAGATGTCAAACACAGAATCCATTCTGTCATCCAATATTAGCTACCCGTTCCCTAAAGTTCATGTCATCCCTAAACGTTATCAGTATTTAAAATGTGCCTTCATTCAAGTTATTGAAAAACCAAGTGTTAAGTGACATACCAGAGATCTTTCTTTAGGTTGACAAGGATATATATTTTTTTCCTTTTTAATTGATTTGTTTATTTACTTTTAGTTTACAAGATTCAGTTCCACAATTCCTTGAGTTTCAAATTTTCTCCCCTCCCTTTTCCCCCCTTCCCCATGGCGGCGTGCTATCAAGTGTAGGTTCTGCAAATTGGACATTAGTCTGGTTGTATAGAAGGGTTGTAACCAATGGAGTGAACACTGGGAAAAAAGAAAGAAAACCAAACCTGAAAAAGAACGATAGCATATAGATTGCTTCAGTCTCCATTTAAACTCTGTTCTTTCTAGATCTTTCTCTGAATGTAGATATCTCCTTCCATCCTAATACTTTTAAAGATGTCTTATAATTGTGCGTTGCTGAGAAGAGTCCAGTTTATCAAAGTTGGTTGTCACACATATGATGTGTCTGTGATT